>CM076728.1:16652090-17024302 GCA_038501795.1 Pseudopleuronectes americanus | reverse complement strand
ATTGTGTTTTTTATTATTTGCATTCTTATTGGATCTTCCCCTTATTACTACATCAGTCCCTGGTTCCAGTTTGTTCGGGGTCTTGTGTCTTTTTGTCCTTGCTGGTAAATATGTGAGATAAATATTCAACCTGTTCAACCAGCGTGTTGATGCTCGTAGCACCGTCATCAACCTTTCATTTCCTGTGAAGTCACCATAACGTTTACTGTAATGCTCCCTCTCCCTCTGACACCACTGCCTGCCTCAGAGTGTTCTTTTAATTTAACCATCTACTTACAGGCCATATAAACATGTCAACGTCAATCTTATCTGCCCGTTATCCTGCCCCACACGTCATTACTGCGTCCAATCATTTCACCATTTAAGTAGCGTTGTTCACAGCTTTCCTTCACGCTGGCAATTTAAAATCTCTCCATCTCAGAAGAGTCATCGTGTGTAAGTGGAGTGAGGCGCACAGAGCATCCACTGTGCATGATCGCCTTGTGTTCGGGCATGGCCTCTGGCTCTCCTAGTGGAGCAGAGAAAAACTGTACCTTAATGCCCTCGGGCCAAATCTGTTTATGATGGAGAGAGAAAGAGAGAGAGAGCGAGAGAGTGAGAGAAAGAGAGAGAGAGAGAGAGAGAGAGAGAGAGAGAGAGAGAGAGAGAGAGAGAGAGAGAGAGAGAGAGAGAGAGAGAAAAAAAATCAGTAGAAGATGAGACGCAGAACGAAGTGGAAAATAAATCGATGGGGAGCTCAGAGAAGAGAAAACATGACGATGATGATGATGATGATGATGATGATGATGATGATGATGATGATGATGATGATGATGATGATGATGATGATGATGGAGATGATGAAGATGAGGTGGAAACTGTATGATACAGAAGGTGCAGGAAGGCAGAAGAAAGACAAATGGGGAGATGTACTCCATCCATGTATCAGTCAGTCTAATTCCACTTATCTGTGTGTGTGTGTGTGTGTGTGTGTGTGTGTGTGTGTGTGTGTGGAGAACAACAACTTGAATAAACAAACGAACAGTGTTCTGCAGCGACTCATTGACCTAAATGACATTGTTGATCATGACAACGGTGCATTCAAGGGCAGCTGATTCTCCAGGACAGCTTCTTGTGGAATACAGGTGAACAGCTTGTTCAGCTTTGTGCAGCAGCAGTGGAGCAGCTTCAGGGTTATGTGGGGTTAGGAAGCTGAGAGAACCAGTTACTGCAGGTGAACCTGTGTCAAATGTCTGGACTGGACTTATTTCTCTTTTAATTGAACTGACTAACAGTCAGTGAAATAAGAACAATTTAAGTGTCTGCATATGCGTCAGCGGCTACTTAAACACTCTTTCCAATAGTGTTCACAGACATGTCTAACTGTGTCAAATTACATACCCTCGCTGCCGAGGACCCTCAGTACACTTCCGCCTCAGATGATCATTAATAACGAGTGCTCTAAATTCACGTGTAGATTTGTGTGAAATTTAATAAGAAAACATACGAGGGAAATCATTACACGGTCACTTATTGCCACTCAAACCCGGGGTCCCTGGAGATGGAGAAAATCACAATCAACTTCCTGTGTTTAACCCAGAGAATCGACTGAGCAGTAACACAAGTGAAGTTAATTACAACGGGAACCAAACGGCAACATATTAGTTAATTTGTGAACACGTGGCTAAATATACCACGACAGTGTCCACAGCCTGTAGGGGTTGGTTTCCTGCTGGTCTTATTACTTTTACATACATTAGTTCATATGGAACTCAAATGAGAAATTTCTGAGCATCAAAACCTCAATTATTTCTAATCCATCATGCAAATATGAAAACTTTTCCGAAGGAGCTCTTAGTCCCATCACCCTCCGATGCACGAGGACCTGACAGCAGGGATTACAACTACAGAGACAGATTAAAAAAGTCAGATGAGAAGAGATGATCGAGCCAAAACAAAGTCATAATGACACATTACCCACAATGCAACCTCTCTTTAAAATGTTGATTACAGCAGCTCGTTAAGAGTTAGATCAGTTAAGAGTTTGGCTTCCAGGCACCGACCTCATCACTTCCCTTAGATAAGACAGATAGACATCAATATAATGGGAGTGATGAGCAAATATATCTAACCCCCCTGTCGGAGCCTGCAGGTGGAGGCTGGGAGGAGGTGGAGGAGGGGGGGTGGGCAGGGGGGGGGACTGAATCGACAGACAGGCAGCAGCACTGACGCAGAGCAGCAGAGGAGCTGACAACAAAAGGGAGAGGTGGGAAATCTCCCTGCAGCTCAAATCGACAGTGTGGTGGTAGGATCCAGGTCTTGGTCTGACATCACAGTCTGTAGGTTTGACATGTGTGTGTGTGTGTGTGGGGGGGGGGTCGTGAGACGGGAAGGACTCTCTCCAGCCCTTTCTCCTATCAGACTGCCGACAGATAGACTGTGATCAGGAGCGCGACCTCGCCGATAACCTCCTCTCATTTCCATTTGTCGTCCTCGTTGCATCACACACAGATAGAGACAAACTGTCCATTCACCAGACTGAAGGTCCTGCATTCACAGAAAGAAGATATGACAACTTCACCAGTGATTCAGTCCATCGCTGCTCAGCACGTCACATTCAGATAAGGTTCTCCAAGGATAATACAAATATATATATATATATATATATATTTCTCTTCATCTGTTCAGTGTGTCCTCCTCCGTCCCATAATGCCTTGGGGCTGGCTGGGGAAGCAGACTGACGGGTCTCCATCTTAAGTCTCAATCACCAGTGCGGCTTTAAGTTGGAAATTACTTTCTGATCTCATGGACTCTGGTGTAGATTTGCTTCATTTGCTTTCGCTGCAAAATTATAAATGTCCCCATTTGAGATTTGAACCATGGTTGGCGGAGTAAAGCGAATCTGAAGCAGGGGGCGGGGGTCACTTCACATGTTGTGTGTTTGTTCAACACTGAAACGTCTGGAAATGACTGTCAGCACAAAATGGCAGCGTTTCTATCTGGAATATTTTTGGCTTCATTTCTGGTTTCGGAGAAGTTTACAGAGGCTACAGCTACAAAAGCGTTGCAGAGAAATGATGGAAAAACCAAAGGGAAAGGTGACACCGGGATGAACAGATCAGTGTGTGTGTGTGTTTGATCTCCCACACCTCCTCACACAGCATGGCAGGCAGCAGGCAGGAGATGGTACTGATGATGCTCGGAGTGGGGGGGGCAAGCGGCCCGCTGCCAACATAAATCAGCGTCGTGCCCTTGAGCAACACCTTGGCGGAGAGGAGCGCCACTAAAGCACTGTCCTTGCCTCCTGGTGTCTGGATG
The DNA here is from genome assembly GCA_038501795.1 of Pseudopleuronectes americanus. Lineage (NCBI taxonomy): Eukaryota > Metazoa > Chordata > Actinopteri > Pleuronectiformes > Pleuronectidae > Pseudopleuronectes > Pseudopleuronectes americanus. The sequence goes on along the minus strand of CM076728.1, from coordinate 17,021,005 downwards.
TGAGCTCACACTGAACACGGAGCAGTTTGAAATGTGATACACACATTTCATTTTAAAGGACTTCCGTTTAAATCTGCTTTGAGAGCAGTTAAACACTTCAAGTATTTTTAAGAGCTGTTTGGGTCCACACTAAATGCACACGATGATTAACAATGACAAATATGAAGGTAAAATCTGTAGTGACAATATAGCTGAGACGTTTATAATTATTATATTGCTCTGTAAAACTTTTTATCTTAATTGTTCAAAGCCTATTCCTGTCCCAATATGATTTATATATTGGGTTGTGTGAAAAAATAAAATAAAACCAAATAAAAATGATATCTAACTGCTTCAGCTTAAACAGCTGAAGCAGAGTAATCAGCAGTAAGTTCATTAAAACAAAAGATGAGTCATGATTTAGGGTTAAGAACATTTTTATAATCATCCCTTCGTTAAAGTGCAAACAGCAAACTTCTTTTTTTTTAAATAACAAAGAATCCCATTAAGAGGAGACAGTGAAAACAGATAAAACAAAATGCAAACATCTTCCACACACTTGAGCCACGTATTCATTAAAAAAAACACACACAAATAAATAAGTCTTGTCTAACGTCCCTGACACTGATCATTATTGAACTTGTAAAAGAAAAAGCTTTGATCTTAGTGTATTGATTAAAAGACATAAAAATACAACTCACTTCTATTATAAAAGTCAAACCTCTCTCTTAAAATGTCAATAAATTATAAAAGGTTAAAGCAATTTCCAATGATTCCAAACTGTTGAAGGAAGCGAACAACTAAATATCAGTCTTTTGTTTGGCTGCCATTTGTTTTGGTGAATCACCGTCCGCCCTCTGCCGCCTCCGTCAGAGACGCTCAGTTATCTCGCTGGAGGAAGACGTCTGACACACCGGAGGTCGGCCGGAGACGGGTTTAATTACCACGCAGCCGATGGGAAGACTCCGGCCGAGCTGGACAACGTGCGGATGTCTCTGAGGAGTCTCCTGCTGTATTCCCTGTGGTCCAGCGGCTGGACTTCAATGACGGTTACCTTGACTCGACTCTCGTCCTGGGGAGGGGAGAAACGTTTAGTCTGGATTCAAAGAGCAGCAGCAAAGTCTGATATTGGAAGGGTTGACCTAACAAATAATAACAACTCATAGTGATAGAAATAATGATAGTAAATATATCCCTTTTTATTTATTATGATTAAGAAAAGAACATCAAACAAGACAAGACAAAAAGATAAGTAAAATGAATGAAATGATAAAAAAAAATTGGGATAAAGCAGTAATAACAAATGGTCTGACTCCACAGAGAGGTGCGGCCCTTTCTCTTGTTTTTCATCTCTACCAGGAATGAGAAAGTTGCTTCACATATGATGAGATGGCCGACACCACTCCCACTGAACTGCAGGACTTAGATTCATCTCTGAGAGGCGGAATGAGCCAAACCCTGCAGATTTCAACTTGTAGACTCATTTCAGTTCTTCAGGCCGACATGGTCCCTCATCTCAGACTCTCTCAGCCAATTGAGCTTTTGTCTTCAGAACCAGGTTGCCTCCCCATGAAATTGACTAACATGACTTTTACTGCTCAAGGTAAGTAGAGATACAAATTTGGTCTATATTGAATTGTTACCTATTATTGTTGTTATTGTTTCAAGGATAAAAAGAACCACTAATGCCAGATGACAACGAGAAAGCTCAGGGTAAACATTTCAGTCTCATCCAGTAATAGTCAGCGTATCATCGAACACTGCAGAGGGTTCTGATTCAGACATAGAGCCATCAACTCATTTCCATTCTAATCGCTCTTGCTATGAGTGGGATTAATCCCGAGACGATTAATTAATCAATTAGCAATTCAGTCGGCATAGCCAGCATCAGGGAGTTGACACTTTCCCATTATCTCATATGTGATTCAACACCTCTGTTAGTATTTTACAATTTGCATTTAATTTAGGATATCAGGCAAATTAAACAATACACGTGGCTGTCACGACAAAGGCTCCACTTGACAAGAGGTGAACACATATTTAAATCTAATGGTTTCCCCCAAAGGATACTGGCTGAGGGACTGTTCATTTAATGGCTTCATATTCCACACCAGCCCACATCAGGAAAGATTATTCATCGGCCTGACATTCACCCCTATTCTCCAACTTCATTTCTGATAGTGGGGTGAGGGGGGGGGCTGTTTCCCTGAAAAACTACACATCTTCTACAGATGCTGGTACACAAACAGAGACGAACACCTTCACACACTGGAAACAAATAGCCAACGCACAAACCTCCAGCTGACGCCACAACGGCAGAGAATTAATGAGATACTACACTGAAAAATGAAATGTTACTACGCTGAAGAGTCATATTGAACACAGGATCCCTGCGGAGAGGTTTGAATAATGAAGTAGTAAATTAGTAGCAATGGGTAAGATATGAATTATTACAGAACATTTAAAAACAAAGATCAGCTTCTAGATACCCTCATGCTGGAAACAGACAAGTCCAGAACTGTGGTCCTGACAGAAGAACCTCAACAACTACTGGATAGATGTGCATGATGTAAAATAAATGGTCCCCAGAAGATGAATCCTACTGACTCTGGTGATCTCTCAACTTTTAATCCATCCATGGATCTATACGGTTTATTCTTTGAATGACCTGCAAACATTTTCTGTAGCGTCACCATAACTTTTCAACAACTCAGGACACGTCTCAATAACCTTTCATCACTTTTTAGCCCAATCATCAGGTCAGAACTTTGTAGAACAAACTTCCATGAGCCTCCTAGAGCCTGTGTGTCATGCTCATAACCAGACTTAAGGATTCTAACATGCTAAATGTCGTAACTGAACATCCAGGCCATTAAACAGTATCAGTTACATAAATTATTAAATTAACGACAGCTTATTCATTTTGCATCAGCACAGGAAGTTTTCACCTTGAGCCACGTAGAGAGACGTGAGTCACTTGCATGTCTCTCATGCTGGGGGACGGTGGACAGACATGGGTTTGTGCGGTTTGTTGACGATATAAAGTGAGTCCATTAGGTGTCATTGTGTGGGACTCGATGGCCTGTCTGTGAACATGAGTCAGGAAAAAGATGGTGCCCTCTGCTAATGTATTCACTGAGATAAAATCAATTCATTCACCTCAGACAGAGTTCTCTCTCACACACACACACTCTCACACACAAACACACACACACTCAGACAGTTCTTTTTCACAGACACATTCGATTCCACTCTGCAGACAACAGCTGTTGATCTATATAGGTACATTTGCCTGCCTTTTAAACTCAGCATTAATTATTGATGTGATTTATTTTGTTCTTTTCACTGCCCTGTTAATTAAAACTTTCCATGGACTTATTGTGTCTACACTTTACTTTCAGTGCCTGAGAGTTTTACACAGAAATGGATGTTTGCACACTTACTTGGACAATGCATTAATCCTCCATATGGCCTGAGTCTTGTAAAGAATGCAGGCACTTGAATGCAGTTTGTATTATTTTGCTGTAATATCTTGTTCTTAATCTGTTTTCTTACTTCTTGACAGGAGTGGAAATAATGTTTTTTAAAAACTCAAAATTACGTCGGGAGAAAAACCGAAGACTTCGGCAGCACCGGAATCACCAGATGTTTAACATTCAGCTGAAGGCATCTGGGTTTTCATATTAACAGTTGATAAAAGAAAAAGCCTTTAAGAGAGTTGAGTGCATTGTTGTTCAAGTTTTATCTTCACTGCTCTTAACTTCCAGTTATTGAAGTTCACAGAAAAAATATGATCCTAAGCATAGTTCTTTCCGTGTGTCCCACTGAAAAACTTTGTCTTGTTTAAGATTCCTAATGATGCTATTTGATTCTTCATATTTCCCATTAAAACAGGAGCGGCAAGAATTGGTTTTGATCATAGACTGTATATATAGAGGGTTTTGATCACTGTTTACAGAAGCCAATAGAACAGAGTCTTGCCCCCGCATCTTAACACGTAAAGTCGTGATCACAGTGTGCTCTCTGCTGCTCCGACTTCTCACCACCACCTTCACCTACGCCTGCAGATTCAACACATGAATCAGACAGTGAGCGTCTCAGTGTGCAGGTCAGGAACATGCAGAGTTTATAGTCATGGGGGGGTAGGTGGTTAAAAAGTCACAGAGTGAGTAAACGTAAAAATACTACAATACTAGTGTTTTTGTTTGTTTTTTAAATCAAGAGATAAATTCACAATTAACACAGGATTAAAACCAGTTTATTTAAATTTTCCATGTCCTGAGACCTGTTATTTTAAAGACTTCATTATATTGATTGTTTGTTTTTTTAAACACAAGAGGATTATCTTTTCTGTGTGCAAGAACTGAGGCAGAAGGACGTATTGAGACGTACTGAGGCCGACTCATCATTTCAATCATTAGCTTTGAAATAAAAATGAAAACTTTGACTAACAACCACACAAAATAAATATTGCATACTTCCCTGGGGCTCAGAGCACATTGTATCTACATTGTGGAAAACTGTATTTATCAATTTAAAATTGTTGGGACTGTGGTTTAGTAGGGTTTAATTCTTGCCAGTTTCTTCTGTACAAAAATATATCATGAAAGTTAATTAATTAAGCAATTAGAACATAATACAGTTGTAGCAAATGTGAGAAACTACATATTTGATGATTTGTTGACATGTGAAGTGAGTTTTCAGTGTGTGGTCTTCCAACATCTTGTTTTAACTTTCATCATTCCCCTCTACTGTCATTTCTTAATGAGATTCCAGACTGTTTGAATTCCAAGCTGTAAGAGCTCTGATATCTTCTTTTACGACCTCCTTTGCTTTGTAGGCATCGTTTAGCTTCATCTTCAGATCTTCAGCCGGCAGCTCCGAGAGGTCCGTGGCTGTCGAGCTCTGCCACAATGACTCTGACTTTATGGGCTCGGGAAATGCCAACAGCTGACATTTCCAAATGACAATTCTTGGTCCACCCTACAAGTCAACGAGTCAATTAAGGCCTAACTAGTTGATTTAGTTCAGAGTCTTCTTCAAGGAGGATGAGCTCAAACTGATGCACGCGCCACAATTACCAAATCAGTAGGTTTTCTGGAATCTTGTGTTAACTTGCTGCTGCAGGAGATGTATTTACCTTTTTGTCTTCAAAAATTTGCAAAAATATGTAATTTGCCCAGAGGTGCCTAAGCTCTTGTTTATAATGAGAAAAAGCTGCATAATAATACTTCAAACTGCCGCTTTAACACTGTTGATTTCTATTCCCCCTATTTGCCGGGTGGGGCCTCTGGATCGGGATGACTGTCAGTCTATATGTCAACGCTGTATTAAATTTGCCGTGTACTCATGTTCCTCAAAGGACAATTTACAGAAAACATTGGTGCTCCAAAACTATTTGTTTTAAATGACCCCCATGACTCTCCCTGTAATGCAGCCCTGCGGACAAACGGTATTGTGAGCTCCACTTCTGGTGAGACCGTGATCTCAGGAAATAAATATCAGTATGTTGTTTGTTTTGCCCGACATGTCTGTATTGTGGGATGTAATGAAAAATGCAGCCTCCAGCGTCTGCCAGAAGGGCTCCAGGCTTTTCTCCTGTTAGTTGGTGTGTAGCAGTGGAGCAGGGACATTTGCTATAAACAGACCAACTTACTTCAGTTGGTGAGATTACTCTTCATTGCCAAACATATCACTGTATGTAAAATTAGACTTGCATCTGCTGGGAGATGTGCACTCGAGTGTATAAAGACTGAATGGCAATGTTTTGCCTGGACTTTGAGAAATTCCTTGAAGAAAATGTTGTTCTCCAGACCGTGAAGAATGTCTGGTGAACTCTGCACAGCATCTCTCGCAGGTTTTTCCCCGCGGCAGGGACTCAGACCATTCAGAGCTCATCCTACATCTCAATCATTCCTCTCAGGCCGAGAGAGTATCTTCCCTCCGTCGCAAATTAGTTTCTGAATAATTAAGTTAATTAGGCTTCGACAGACAATAGCTAAATGCTAATTAGCACCTAATTAAGAGAAATGAATCCACAGCTGTATTTGTTTTAGTATCCAAAGCACACTGGCTACGCAACAACTCCCTTGTCTTTGTTAAGCTAATTAAAATGATCTTGGATTCATGTTGTGTGACTGACAGGGTGTTGTCATTACATTACAATTCTGCATCTTGATTCTTGGGACCGAAGTTCAGCAGAAGATAACAACTGATGATCGGTCTCGTTGATATGAATTCCCGGACGGCAAACAACTCATTAATTAAAACACAACTCTGCAATGTACCACGCGTTTTACCACCGGGGGGAATTTTCACTTTTTCAACGGTAGTATTCACTGCAACGTTTTTAGAGGCTCCTTCAAGTCACAAAACATCCCTCACGCCCTGATCCACACCCACACTTTATATCAAAACACACAATCTGTAACACTGCAAGCAACAGAACTATAAACATCAGACTCTTGCAAACAATGTAATTTTATCCAAATCTGTTGTTCCTGGGAAACTCAATGGCACTGCATTGTATCAAATTCTATTGTGTGCTCCTGTTATTAGTTACTTACATTGTAAGTCTCAAGCTTGACTCTGTTTTTAAAGATGTGCGTCGTGAAGTGAGCTTTCTGGAAGACTTCATCAAAGGCCGTCTCGTCCTTAGGAAAACACAGAAACACACACAAACACACACACAAACACAAATGTTGACTGCAGCAATCTGTTAAAGACCTCCTGGAAAAATGTTGAAGGCAGTTTTCTTGTCAGACATAAACAAACTAATTCATGCAGAACTATGTATGTGTGTGAGTGTGCTTGATTTTCTAAAGCTATGAGGACAAATTTTGGTTCTGTACCATCATTATGAGGACATTTTAATGCGAGTACATTTTTGCAAAGGGTTGATTTAGGGTTATAATTAGGTTAGGGTTTTAGTTGTGATGTTTAAGGGGCTAGGGAATGCAAATGAGTGTACTCACAACTATAGAGGGACTAGTGTGTGTGTGTGTGTGTGTGTGTGTGTGTGTGTGACTTACTGTGTCTTTTAACTCGCCCAGTGTTTCTGCAGTGTGACCTAATAAGACCTCGGCTGTCTCCTCGAAGCATGTCACCCACTGGTTATCCCCGAAGTCTGCCAAGTTGGCCTAAGAGTTAGACAGACAGGGAGGATGAAGGGGAGAGTGATTATTTATGTGCATGTTTGAGTGTGTGTGTGTGTGTGTGTGTGTGTGTGTGTGTGTGTGTGTGAGTGTGTGTGTGTGGTGATAGGGGAGATACAGTATTTCTCGCAGTCAGCATCACCGTGTGTGTGTCAAACAGGCATTAATGATGTGCACTGTATGCACTCTGCACTTACATGGAGTAGGAATCTGTATTTAAAGTTGGGGAACTCTCTGTTGCACTTCTCACAGCGGTACATCCCGTTCTGTTGGTCAATAACCTTCTTCTTGCAGTCTCCAGACGGACAGGACCGGTACAGACAAGTGTCCTTACGAGTGAACAGCAGCGTCGCCACACAGCTGAAGTAGTCTGCCTGAATGGACAGAGGAAATGGAAGAAGGAGAAAATCTAATTATGGGGATAGAGCGGAAAGATCAATAAAAAGTGCAGAATCACATCAAACTGCTGCAATTTGAACGTCTAAGAGGCCATAGTCAATTTGCAGGTGCTGCCTCCTTACACAATATTGTGGTGAGGAGAAATCAAACCTGCAAATCAAGTTACATGCGGGGACAATATTCCAAACCAAATGAACCTGAACACAACCATTTAATTAAAGAAAATGTTTGTGTTGCGCTCTGTACCTTTTATCTGGCACTGAGTGATCATCTCTTTCCATGTTTAACTTGTAGCTTTTCTCATTGGACTCTTTTGGTCGTTGCTTGTCATACTGACAGATATTAACAACATAAAGACGACATTAGCGGCTCTTGTAGTTGCCTGATCGTGGCCTTAATCCAATAAAAAGACTCATTTTTTTAAGTCTTGAGTAAAACAGCGTTTAGTTGCCTATTCAACGTGAAAAGAGATAATCATATGAAAAGTTCAAGCCTACATATCTAATAAAAGACGTTATCTGTTATTGATACAAAATTTCTCTTGCAAGAGATGATGTTGGATAATGGAATTCTTAGCTAAAAATGTCTTATAGTAAATTGCGATATTCATGACGACAGAGCCCCTTTACTGTTGTCATTCATCAAAACACTTACTTTCTGCTGAGAGCATCTGCTTAGAACCAACAGGAGACTGGACATTACACAGACTAGTGCAACACTCCTCTTCCACTGATACAATTTTAAAAGGTCTACAATGAATAAACCGGAACACAACACCTCATCATAGTGTTTCTTATGTAGGAGGCTGCATCTTGGTAGATGAACAAGATACCAGGTGGCACAGGCACACAATGAGTAATCGCTGGTCCACAACACAAGAGTTACAATCACAACACAGTCGTAGGGACAATGACCAACTTCACAATACTCTTTCCTGTTGGGGTGCAACTGCAGATCAACCAGCCTAAACGATTTATAAAAAAATAATACCGCCACTACAGGAAAGGTTTATGTGAATACTATCTGTGATATCACAACCATTACACATATGACAGCAGCATTAAAAAAACAGTGATAAAAGGAATGATGACCTCATCAAATGCTCTCTTATTCATTTCAATGTTAAGTTTTATTAAATAATCATTATTGGTATCTTTAAATCTTAGCAACACAGATAAATCTAAAGCTCATCAAACATGCAAGAGATGAGGAGGCACAAAAGTTCTCCTTCTAGCGCCGGTAGGACAAACTTAAGAAAATGAGTATGCTGCTTCGGGTGGAGAGAGAAACGTTGAATAAAGTAAAAATAAACTCAGATCAAACTTGGCATCATACATGAAACTGTTGCCAGAAAGTCAGTGCAGCTGGTAGATGCACGCTGTTTACAGATCTCTATTTGACTTCCAAACAATCTTGGATGAGTTTAAAAAGAAAGCAGGGAGAGTTAGAGAATTCTATGTATAATAGATGCAAGATGACTCAGAGATACATAAATTGTTGTAAACGTGCACGCAGACACGTCTAACATGCACGTTTATATGCAAAGACCCAAACTTACACATTTGCAATGCATACACAAGGAGCCAGACTTCTTTCAGTTATGAATTCAAATTAAAATGTACACAGTGAAACAGAATCAAATTAAAATGCAGCGATGTTGCAGTAATTTAAACAGATATTAGCACCTCAGGCGGCCGAGCTCACACTGGTAAAATCAACAGCTCAAAAGCAAAGAAATACCAATTCTGGGGGGAAAATATTCTCTCATCCTGTGGAGAATTACAGCATTCGATTTCCATAAATATAAATATAAAGAATGCACAGAGCAGATGAACTGTGTCTCATCTGGAGGAGGCGCATACATGTGTACACGCCTGCATGCAATTAAACACACGTGGATTCAAACAGACGCACAAGTGCAAGCACAAACTGATTCATGTGCATGTGCTGCTCACAGAATGTAAGAAACAAGAAAGAAAATCCTTGTTTAACCAGACTTTAAACAATATGTTGGAATTACAGCCAATAAATGCTTTAAAATCCATTCTCTCAACAACAGCATCTACAAGCTCGAACTGGGCCAGACTCATTTCTAATGATGGCCTAAATGAGTCCATCAAAGACTCTCTTTAGGATACAGGCCAAATTCACACAAACACATGAGTATTGCTGCTCCTTTCGTTATACAACCCACAGTTTGTGTGAAGTGTTCGGTAAGAGCATTGAATGTGAAGAGACCATTGTGTTCTCTGCCTTCCTTGCGAGATGGTTGATGAGGAGTCCTTCGTCCCCACGACCTCTACAGATACTGTCAGTCAGACCTAGAGCTCCCTGACACTCTCTTCCCGCGAGCTAACACTGACTCACAGCATCATAATCTGTCCACCCATCCTTCCATCTACCCAGTACCCATGCCACACAGCAAGATCACCCCTTCCAAAAAAAACACTTACTCAGAAGGTTTTATTAATTAGGAGAATTTCTCCCTTTAGCAATAGCACTCCCCTCCTCGACACTCCGCTCCCATGTTTCTGCCCATGTGCCTGCCTCATCACATTTCAGACTTGGGCAGATGAGATCGCTGGGAGCCTGGAGAGGTGGGGAGGCGAGGGGCGGGGAAGGTGGTGGGAGGGTGGACATGGCGGGAGGAAAAGTACAGGATGCCTTTAGTCGAGGCTAGTTCACGGCTCGTCATGTTGGCAGATGCTACCGAGAAAATGAGGATGGAGGTCGGCCGGATCTGGACCGTGGCTCTGCCATCACAACAAGACCACTCTAAATAAATCCCCCTGCACTTGCCATCATCTCTCCTCTTCTCCTTGTAAGTGTGTTTTTCTCTCTCACTCTAAATTCCAGAGTGTACACAGACGCCTTGGGGAAAAGTCTTAACCTTAAGCATGCTGTGGAGAACCACGAAGAACAGCGTGACTAACGCTGCACGCAATAACAGATACACACAAAAACGCTCAGGCACACAACCTTAAAATTATGTGTTCCGACCGACCTACAGATTCAAACACGCACACACACAGGAAATAGTTTTCATTCTTATCACAGAAAATTCCTGTGTCACCTTCTGGCACCTAAATGCAATTACAATTTGTATGTGGAGGGCAACCAGTGAAAATCGTCCTCACATAATTGATGTGGCTGCACATGCCAACTTTAATGCTTCTCCCAAAACCCAAACACACACACACACACACACACTAATTAGAAGTGGCTTGTACACACCAGCCTCACACAAACAGTACATGGAGGGGGGGGGAAACAAAGCACAGGCAGACAAAGAATAAGGAGAGAGACTAAAAGAGGAGGGAAGAAATAAGAGCTTGAATTATTTACACATTCTCACCTTTCATCTCCTTCCCTCACTTCTGAGTTGTACCAAACCAATCTCTACCCGTCTCCTAAACATCCCTTGACACTTGTCTCTCTTTGTCTCCACACTCTTGTTCTTCCTGTGGCCTTGTTTCCTTCCATCCTTCGACACAGCCTTGTCAGTGTAAGTAGCTCGGCCTGGCTCTTCCTCACCTTCTCACTCTACCACGTTCTCAGCCCGCGCCCCATCCCTCCTGGTAATGTGATGCCCTCAGGCTTCCTCCACCTCCAACACGTAATTAGAAATTCTTATGAGAAATGACATTGATGCAGGAGCTACCCGTATGTGGCTTCTAATTAAATATGAGGAATGATGGAGACTATACTCGGAAAAATAGAGCTAATTAAACAGTTACAGATACTTCTACACATGCTACTCCAATCACGGATGGCAGTTCATTAATCTCAGCCGATATGTTCATATTGCTAAAATCATGATACTAATCCACGACGTCATAGCAAAGTAAAACCGAGAGCTGCTCTGTTTACTGTGAATGGACGACTGACTGTTGGTTTGTGTTTGTCAAAGTGCTTACACTGAAATGAGACGAGGAAGCAGTCGGTCTTATAAATCACTAAACCTGTGTCTGTTCACTGAATATTATCAGCGATGGTTTGAATAAGAGGCTTTCAGGCTGATCTCTGTGTGGCTGAAAAAACAAAACCAACTAAAAAAGCCCCAAAACATATATTAACATTTGTGTTAACTGATGTTCAGAAGTGGGAGTTTAAAGCCCACCTGATGTCAGTGTTCTACTTTGTGGTTTATCCACCAATTCCAAAGATCTGTCTGCTTGTGTGTGGAAGGAAGATCACCAGAACCAATTATCTTATCAAACCAGTGAACCTTTGATTCTGAGGGACAGTGTTTATCATGCTTGTCCAACAACACCGAAAGATTTCCTGTCATCAAATACTGTGGTACCATGACTGTGGTTTCTTCCCTTCCTTGTATTAAACAGCAGCCAGCTGCCTGAGTTACAGAGGGATTTACTGACTCACACCTAAATCTGTTTCCAGCCAAAGTTTTTGTGGAGTCGCCTCAGTGATCCAACTCAAACTGCAGCAGAAATAAAAAAGGTTTCGTTTTTATTTCCCTTACACACCTTGTGGTTTTATTGATCTGCTGTAGATCTCTATGTTCTGTGACTCAAATACAAAAAGGCTGAGTCAATCTAAAACTCAAAAATCAAACCTTGAGTTACACAGAGCAATAAAAGAGCCAATGAAACCGAAATACTAAACATATATGCAGAGTATTCAGGGAAATGAAGACATAAAACCTTAGGTTACGTCTTCACTGCTTGCAATTTCCACCACTTACTTGATCTTCAAATGGTAAATGATAAATGAACTGCATTATATATCGCATTTTCTAGTCTAATGGACCACACAAAGCGCTTTATAATACAGATTCATATTCACATTCAACAATGGCACTTAAGGGGCAATTTGGACTTCAGTATAAAGACTAGAGCAGTTGCTTGTTCTACCACCTGGATAAGGATTTCTCGTCACTTTAAGTGCAATAACTAATTCCCTGTTATGTGTATGTGCAGTTTGCATGTCGGCCTATGTGCACTGTACCTTCTCTCCGTGTCCCATGCTTTCGCTCTTCACGTCACTCAGTGTCTTCCAGTTGATCTTCATTCCGCTGCTGGCTGACCACGAGCTGGTCAGGGATTGGCTGTTGAGCGCGAAGCCATCCTCGTCGTACCTGCACAGGAACACACACGGAGCACACAAGCAAATAAAGTTATGCGCAAACACGCTTGTGCATCAAAACTAACATAGAGATTCATACATGTGAACCATGACATACATTATTTGAAGTATAGGGAGACAGAGATAAAGAGGATAATAAAAGAGGTAGGGGATGATAATCATAAAGAAAAACACAAACATAGCAGATATAATGATCCGTCATAGTGAGGTTATTATAATATAGAGCGTGCACTGTTTATATTAGTCGTATATGGGCGATTTTTAAAAGGGGTTGTAGAAGCAAGTATGTTTGTTTATATGTACATGCTGTATGATGTATTAATACACCTTGAGTTTTCCTGTGAAGGAGATACTGAGTTGTATTACACATGACACTGTATTTGTCTATTGCTATCTAAAGAAACCATCTTCAGCCGTGACTGAATTTCCCTCCTAATCTCTGACTGAACTGATTTACAGCCACTGCATCTGAACTCTGCCATCTCTTTTATCTGACACACTGACTGCTGTCGACATGCCTTCACACATCAATCAGCCTTTTATCTCGAAAATATATTTCAGGCCATATACACTCGGGGAAAGAGGAGAGGAACAAAACTCACCCATCTGTGCTCTTGTCTGCCCACTTCATCTCTTCACTTATCTACCTTTTTAAACATGCCCTTTAAAATCTTAATGCATCAGTGTGACTCCTGCTCTGTATTCTAGATGAGCAGAACAATCTAATCAAGGCATCATCCAACTTCATCACTTTCTTTCAAGTACGAGCGAGCCCGGTCAAAACAATCCCACAACGCACCACATCGCCACAGGAACTCACAGACGGAGACTCTTTGTGTTTCCATGAAAAACAATTATTGTCAATTGTTCACTGCTTCTCCTCAAAGGTAGATTATGGCAGAAGGAAACGCATCAAGGGACAGGCAAAAAAATTGCAAACCATGTTGTGAAAGGACCAATTAGCTAAATTAATGAACCAGACATTAACGAGTGAAAGACTGAACACTACAATGCCCTAAGGTACCATGATGCATGCCCCTTTATTTACTGTATTCACACTGAGGCTATGAGGATGTTTTTACATTCAATTCTATAAGAATAGATTTCTATGTAACTCTGAGGCAATCACATGCACACTGAAGCCAAATATATACACACACGTAATAAAGAGGGAAAAAAGGTCCTTCTTTTCATCAGCCCTAATGAGCGTATGAGTCATAATTCAAAACCCTCCACAGGACCTGGAATCCAGTTTGATGTGGCTCGTCGTGTGCACGTCTCTCTGCGCACATACTGAACCAGTTCAGAGCGAGAATCCAGAAATATCCACAGTCTGCTTTTCTTTTATTCAAACCATCCAATCCTGTCTAGAGTCCCTATGGGACTGATGAGGCAAACGCCACCAGTTTCCTGACATGTGATCATCAGGGCTTAGCATGCAAATGTATTTATTAGTGTCTATGTGAGTGTGTGTGAGATTAGTGTTTATTATCAGAGTGATATCATTATGTTTACACATATGTCTTGTGGTAAGTGTCCATGCACACTGTACATGCCAGCATGACAACACTGTATAAACATTTCTATGCGTGTTTTGCGTGGGTTCATGTTAGCGCTGCACGCCACTGACTCACCACGTCCTCAGTCTAAAGGCCTCTGGTATGTCTGGGTTGACCATGACTGTTGAGCTGAACGAGGCAGAGAGAGACCTGCCTCCGAAATCAGACACGCGAGCCCCTTTGATAGCGACCACAGGCTGCTCGCTGCCGTCAAACTTCTCAGCCTGGAGAAAGAAATAGATAAACTGTGTCAATGAGGAGAGACGGTCTGAACACAAGAGACAGCAAAAGCAGTTGTGTTATTGTCTGTTGTATGTCCTGCAGCTTGGAAAGTAATGTGCGATGTAGTTTGCTTTGATAATTGGACAACCTACAAGTTAATTTGAAAGTCGTTTTTGGATTTTAGCAAAGAGGAGGGATTAGCTCTTGCAGATTAAATGAGCTTTGAGAAGAATAGCCCCATTTCTTGCACATTCGAGAGTTATTTAGCCCCTTGTCTCAAATCAGGGACCACGGTGCAAAACACTCCTGAAGGTCACGGGAAGGATTTGACTGATCTAAATTTTACGGCCCAGGAAACGCAATCAAACCACTCTGCATGCAAGAGCACACACACCGTTGTGCTCTGTTCACTGACACGGATACATACACGCATGGACACCTTTATAAACACACGATTAATTACAGTCTGCTCAACACGTTTTTACATTAAAAACTCTCGCAGGATGCAGAAGGATAGCAGGGAGACAGATAGAAGGATTATAGTTGTTACCTCCTCTCCCCACAGTGTGACTGTCACCACTTTGCCTGTTGTGTCTATTAGGCTGAGGGCCCTCTTGGAGACTTCTCTGCTGGTCTTCGTGGTGATCCGGGATACATCCTCCACACTCTTACAGACACCGATAACATCTGAAGAGGGAGACAATCATTAGGAGATGTTTGTCCATGACTCCTCATGGATACAGGGAGTCAAATAGGATTTCTGAGATAGTAGAAAAATAATAAAACAGTGAGTTATGTGGACAGAGCCTTTTGACATGTCTATATATGGTATCAAGAGTAAAAAGGCCCCCTAGATATTTTCAACATTATGTGAATTATTATCACAACATGAGCAGTGGAGATCTAACCCGACAGAGAATTGACAGCCCTTTGATATTGCCAAGTTGCCGCAGACTGACATAAATGTCATAACAGAATGGCTAACACCCAGGCCCACATTCCAGATCACAACAAACAAAGTCATTCCTCATTCATGTTTCCTGTCAGGCTCAAGGCCTAAACACTTCATTCAGGATTACTGCACTGAGGAGCAGTCACTGCTGAGGTGGACCACCATGACTAATAATCAGAACGAGGAGAATCAATTTCCAAAGCACATTTTTGTATAAATAGAATGGCACTAAGTAGAGCGCATACCTCCGCCAAGGCCAGCCGCTCTCCTTAAATTCAATCAGGCCACACCACGTTGCCTGCACTCATAAATATCAGTCCCTAAACATGACAGATTTTTTCCCCTCAAGATCCATAAATAATTTGCTGGGAAGACTGTGAAAAAGTCCCAAAAAATCTATTCCAGTATCCGCCCCTTTGTCCCGATCCACAAAAATATAACCTCCTTGGCAGTTGACAAGTATGATTTTGCATAGTTCACATGAAAACATAGGAGACATACTGTAATATATATATACAAATTCATCGTATGTAGAGAAAGTTTAAAAAAGAACGCATATCAATACAAATTCCAAAGTTCTTAAGTTTCTGTCTTCATCCTAGTTAGAGAAACGCCACAGGGCACTTTCAAATGGCTTAAACATGATGACAATTGTGGTGATTAATTTTCTGTCGATCATCTCATGCAATCTGGACTAGTGCCCACGCGTTGGATAAGATGACTGGACAGAATTATAATATAGACTTTTGAAACCGGTCATGCTCTGAACTCCATCCTCTCGTCTGCGAACCTTTTTTTTAAACCCGCGCCTCCTACTCCTCCCTCGCTCTCTGTCTGCACTCTCCTCGCTCTCCTTAATTCCATTATGATTGAAACGATGTCACCCACCTCTGAACTCCATTATCACCACAGGAACAGGCTGACAGTTCTCATTACCATGTTATAATCCCCTATTTAACAAAGGAGCGGGGAGAGAGTAAGTGGAGAGCGTGTGAAGGGAGAGACAACAGATGATGCCCGGGACATGTAATGCTGCCCCTCTGCGACCAACGGAAACACACTCCTCCAGGTAAACCGCTCAGTGCATCCCTTAACTTGTGTAATGCTCTGCTGTGCTGCCCTGTAGTTCTCAAAGCTAATGTAATCATGTAATATCACTGCTCAAATATAAACCCACAGTGCTCAAAGCTCAGTAGGTCTCTAATATGGCATGTCCAGCACTTGAAAGAATCAACAGCCCTCCACGTGCTGCGTCCCAGTTGCTGTATGTTTTTCATGAGCGTATTCAAGTGAAGTTAAAAAAAGCTATTCAACTATGCAATTCAACAATCCCATCTGGATGTGTGATCACAGGCACAAGAGGCCACATGGACCTGTGCTGATAGGTGTGGCAAGAAATGCCACTTCAAACCCATGGAGAATATGAGGAGCAATAATTTGCATCCAAACTAGATTTGGTGAGAAACTTCCCCTTTAAGCCGAGCTTCTTTCTCACATTCTCACTCTTCTTTAGCACGTGTTCATCTTGCTTTCGATTGTGTTGTTGAAGAAAACAGGGGCTTTTGTAGAAATAGCATGTTTGCATTCCTCAGAAGTAAGTAATCTAAAATCCGTATTGTTTTGTATCCGTAACAAAAATCTGTATTAAAATGTAACTGGTAAAGACAAACGTCACCTACACAGACCAGTTTCTAAAAATACAATAAATTCTTTGGTCTAAAACAAATTACAGTCTAATTGCCACACCTGCAGAGACACCGCTATCCGACATGTGCATCATATCACTAATAACATTCAGCAAATCGCTGAATCACCACGTTCAACCCCAATCTACACACGGGCCGTCCCAATTTACCTGTCGCAGAGATAAGACCCCCCCTGTCAGGCACAGAGGGCAGGCACCCCAACTAAAACAGTGGAATGAGCATCATCCTCTCTTTATCTCCCCTCAGTACTGTCTGCCTGAATTAACCCTCCCCCGACCCAGTCGTGACGTTTTCCTCCATGATATCTGTTTTTTACAACTGACAGGCATGTGGCTGTCTATTAACTTTTGTTTTATATTCACCAAAGGTATTTAAGTGTCTGCATTGACCGAGCAGAGAGATGGTTCAGCTGATAACACACATGTTTAAATCACAGACTGTTAATAGAGATGGACAACAAAAGCATCTCCATCACTACCTCCAAATCTGTTGTCACAGTCATGCACAGATGTTCTGACTTTCTCCACAGCGATAAACACAATTTTCACCAGAAGTCGTAATGCCAAACTAATCTGAATAAATTAGGAATTGTAATTTACACAAAATTATTGCTAAATCCTCAGGGTGCTCACATAATTATCATCATCAGGGTCTGAGAAGATTTTCATAAGTTGATTGTATTGGCATTTAAAAGGTAACACAAACGTATACCGTTCAGTAGTTGT
This sequence comes from Pseudopleuronectes americanus, assembly GCA_038501795.1. Classification (NCBI taxonomy): domain Eukaryota; kingdom Metazoa; phylum Chordata; class Actinopteri; order Pleuronectiformes; family Pleuronectidae; genus Pseudopleuronectes; species Pseudopleuronectes americanus. The sequence continues at coordinate 17,003,203 of CM076728.1, read as the reverse complement.
TGGAAAATTCTCTCAACCCAACGTTTGCCTTGGGGTCTTTACGGAGGTAGCTGTCAAGCAAAGTCCTCAGCTGCACCTGACAATCTGTGTATAAGACTTTAGGCTGTAATATTCTCTCATCCAGCAGCTACATGATTGTCACATCTCCCCGATTGCCTCTCACATTAGTCATGGACCACTTTGCGGAAGAAAGACATCTTTAAGCAACTATGTCATGTCAGAACAATCACTCTTTTCTGTGCCACCATTGTGTTGTGTCTCTGATGACGTCAATGACAGCTGTACTATTTATATTTCCTTATTGTCTCACGTCCCCTTGCTCTAAATCAACACCCCAGAAGTTTTCTGTGTCTGACAGCAGGACCTGAAGCTCTGTGGCAGGAGGAAAATGTTTTTGTGAGTTCAAACTTCCAACACATAGAGCAGAGCAGGTTGCTTTAGAGTATATTGAAATTTTAGAGGCGGATATATGTGAATAAACAAATATCTTGGACAAAAATCATTATTTAATTGGACTTAAGTGTGATGGAAAGATTTTTCTTTACACCGACATCGGCCCAAATAACTTGAGGTGCAAAAGATTGACAATCCTCTTCATCACACAAATATAACACAAACTTCACCTGACTGGACCTATGTGCAGCTCTGTTTCAGTCAAGATTTGGAGATGGAGTGAGTCATATTTTCTGAACACAGAGAGTCACTGGCTTTACTCATACCTCTTGATTAAATGATTGTAAACGTTTTGGGGATTTGATTGTGATTTGTGATTGAATATTTAGCTCCTCAGATGGAGTCCCAATTGACTAGATACTTTACCTGCTCACAAAGTGTTTAGTTTCTCTCTTATTGGCGTATGAAATGTAGAAATTAGGTCTCACAGATGAACTTGTCTTACCAACGATGGCGTCATTGTCTCTGTTTTCCAGCTCGGCGATGGGCACAAAGTCACAGTGCAGTGTGGGGACTCCCTGGCTGTCATCACACAACACAATGGACGAATTGGCCTGGAGGGTCATCTCATACTCGTTCTTCACTGTGGTGAACTGCTTGTTGGCCGGCTTCAGCGTAGCCTTGGAGATGTAGTACACCTGTAGGGAACAGATGGTTTGAGATGTGATGGCGTCGTACAATAACAACTAATCAAAATGGTTATTTCCCATAAATCCGGAGCAACTATGACTGATCCGATTGAGCGACTACTTTATTGATCCTGCCAAGGAAATGTTATTACAACAAAACTTGTGTTTCCCCAATACCTCCCAATAGGAATGAAAAAAACCTTCAAGTCCATTATGATGTGGTTTCATATCAGCCCCATCACTTCTCTAATTCACCAGAAAATAAGCAGCTGCTGTGAGCAAGTGTGCTAAACAGTCCAATTTAAACTAGATCTGCAGGGCCCACTTCTTAATTTACTCTTCCAGCTCTCTCTCTGAGTTTGTATCTGTGGCCCACTCTCTCCCTACATTCTCTCTGATTTACCCCACACAGAGATAGGAGCATGAAACTAATGTGATAAGCATTGGGCCCAGTCAGAGCCAGTCAGTGCCAGTCAGAGCCAGTCAGAGCCAGTCACACCAACTCGCTATTCCGTCAATAATCAGACCAGGAAGGGGAAGACGGATTCATCCCTTTATTTATCTTTGAAGGGCAGAGGGCACAAATTGGATCTGGGGCTGTGTTGGGAGTCACTTCTAGTTGCTGATACCTGAATCAGTGCAACTAACGAAATGATGGCCGGGGTTAATTGAGTCATTAAGCTCTGTGGGACAGACTGAATTGAGCGTGGGCTTTAACATGTGTTCTACCTGGCTGCGACTGCACAGATAGAGGGGAACATGCAAAGCACATGCTCTGAGGGTTAGTCACTGAGCTTCTATAATCTGCTCTCTCACTGTGTCATCATGTTTCTATACACCTCAATCTTACATTCAACTTTATCTTTTGTCAACTAATGGTGTTTTTATTATCTATCCACTTCAATTCAAAATATGGTGAGCCCTTGACTTACCATGTGTAAAGACTTACTCTGTGTTTTGTGTTAATGTTCATTATTATTTTGAAGGTAATACTTTAGTTTTGTATGAAATTCTGTTTGCTTTGCCGCCTTAGAGCCGCGTCAAAGGTCACCGTCATTGTCAGTAATGAAACAACAGCTTGAGGTGGTAGGCAATACATTTCTTATTAAAGGGACAGGGAAGCAGATGCTTGCTGACATGAGATCCTGAACCAGGGTCCTCTGGTTGAAAGATGATACTATTAGCGATGTCTGCCTCTGGGACTCGTCCACCAAGTGTTTTGGCTAAAAGTTTTCTAATTCTAATTTCTTGGTGGAAGTTTTCTAATCTTAGATAGACACAATATCCACATGTTGTGAGAGATATTGACCATTCTCCTTGTGGAGTGACGATACCGAAAACTGTAACTAAGACAAAGAAGCCTCTGGAGGTCTAAGTTGTTTTCCATTGCTGAATATTTGACAATTTGTAAAGTTCAGACCCCCCTGCTCTGTGTGCCTCTCACTGTGTTGTCTGCTCCAACACAAACACACTCTTGTCAACATGAGCCTTTTCCTCAGAGGCTCATTTGACCACTGATTCAGAGCTTAACTGGCTCCTTATGGATTTCCACTTGACTGGCAGCCGAGAAAAGAAATTGAACAATTTTTTAAACATATATAATCATGTCACTACCTTCTTAAGTTCACTTTCTTTGTACTAAATCGGCTCTTTGTGTTTATGCAGACACAGTCTCCTTACAACATGTAAACACATGAGATTGTGAGGACCCTCAGTCTTCTGTTCCGGTCTATTCAGAAGTGATCACTGTAGTCACATGCATACAGCACAGGTGAAATCCTGCTGGAGCCCAATAATATAATTTGGGTGACATTTATTCTTGGATTGATTTAAGGTGAATTGCATCTGATACATCAGACACTAGCAGCCGAAATGCTCTCTGTTTGAGATACAACTGAAGGATGCATCCTTGAGAGGTACATTACTTGTACGGATACATAATTAGACTTTAGTCTGAGGATCTGCAAAGTCCAGTGCAGTTCTGATAGCAGCTTGAGAGACAAACTTTATATGCATACTCCACAGAGAGCATATCCAGACATTTTAACAATAGCAAAACAATAAAATATTATCCACCCAACTGCTCAATATGTCTCAAACACATATTTTTCAGTAAAGTATGACTAAATAAATCCCTTCCACAAAATCCTCCCTTACTTGCCTATGGCTCAGGGATTGGACAGAAGTCCAGCAGCCATGGAGGGGATTTATTATCAGTTTATTAGACACGACTTTACAAATGATACACTTGTTTGCGACACTATGTGGATACGAAATGGATGCCTGTGACTGTCTATGAATTCATCGTATCCTTAAGATATTGTCTTGCTTTTGACAAAATGAGTCTCGAGTTAATAACTAAGGCGGCTGTGTTACTTTTGAAGTAACGCTAATAAAACATTAACTTGCAGCTTCCAGCAATCCTGGGTAAAGGGCATGCAGACGTTATCGTTTTTGTGAGCTTTCCAAGAGACTGTTATCGCCTAAGGTGTGGTTGGGTATGTGGGAGTAGGACTTGCTCACCTTGCCTTGCTCCACTAAAGGGAAAAACTTGTCCACCTCCTGTTTGAATGCTGTGACCCTGATTTCTCCCTGTTGACAAGCAAATTTCATTAAAAGACCTTTCGTGGGATTAATAAAAAGAAAAACAGCCATGTGTGACATATGTTGGCAATAAACAGATATTTAGACCTCTCCAGTTCTCTACTCACACTATCATCCACTAACTCAAAGGAGAAGAGCTTGCCCTCTCCTCTAGAGTTATTCCAGGTGCGGATACTGGACTTGTTGGTAACTCTGGCTTTGATAGTCCACCTAGGGATACACACAGGGTGAGCAATACTAAATCATACATACAAAAAGTATATGTCGACAAAAATTAGATCACACAACTCGCTATAAAATACTCTGGAGGAAAAAACAGTCTGTACAAAGTCATCAATTTAAATTTAAAAACACTTTAATTTAAAATAACCTTGATATTATCGGCTAGATAGAGAAAACTTAGATTTTAGAAATGTAATCAGTTTTCTGTTGTATTTATGCCAAAAGACCACTAAATATAAAGCATAGACTTGTTAATAAATACATTTTAAAAGGTTCTCTTTGACCAACACAGTTATTTGCAAGTGAACTAGCAGCTGTGGTCTAAAAGGTCAGAAAAAACAGAGAAGACTGCTGCAGAGTCACTTTGAAAATCTTTTTTCTTAATGAGCATCCAAGCTCGGCTCACATCAATCAACAATGTGTAACACAACAGCGCAAAAGAACAATTCCCCAGGAAATTGGACAACTGTCTTTTTCTGTTTTTTTAAGGTTCATTGAAAGAAAAAGAAAAGAAAACATCCAACAACTTTCTTTTCAAAGAGTGAACTAGGTGTTGTACATCTTCCAACTCCGGGATGCATTTAAAATGTGCCTCTCCCTCCGTTTTTAACAACAGCCAGCCAAGCTCGGCAGTTTATGCAGCAGTGAGCTTTTTGACTGCGTTGATAATTGCGCAGTGGAGGATATTCATACCATAACTTTGCCTGCAATTAAATCCCCTATCATGAGAGCAGCTGCTGGCCCAGAGTGAACCTCATTCCCTGCTCAGTATGGATAAGACTGCTCCACCAAGGTTTATGGCAGCCAAAAGCCAATTATATTCTTCTCTAGATGCTATTACTTAATACCAGCGGAAAGGAATGAGAAAGCCATGTAAACGGGCCATAAAGGACTGCGTGCACATACAAATAGCGTCATATAATCGACTGTATGTAGCACTTGTCACACACAAACACACACCGGCTCCTTTCATTTAACACAACTGCACGCAGAAGAACCACCGCTGCTGAAGTCATCCATTTTTACTCACTGTAGGTGCTCCCCAACATCAAAGTTAGAACAGTCATCAGTTTATTACAGCACCTGCAGGCGCAGTTATCTTTACAGCGTGCAATTTCAAACAAGGCCACGTTATCAGAGCCCAAACATAGAGGGAGAGTTGACAGGGTAACTTTACTCCAATATGGACAACTACATCTTGGCATGTCTGTGCTTTTGTCTTTCTGTGGTTCAACTTTAAGGTCAGAGGCGGAGACATAAGCCTAATGAAATGATAAGAAGCAAGAGGGGAAGAAACTGCAGTCAAATGTAACCCTGGAGGAGGAGAGGAAATTGTGAGAGGGAAGGATGTGGGTAGAAAAGAAACGGGAGGTTGGTCAAATCCCCACGGGGTCAAATAACAGAAAACCTCAGCAGCAAATCAGAAAGACCCAGCAGTACCTGCTATTTAAGTGTCAGTTTCTGAGGCGAGATCGCTCATTCCATTTCATTTCATTTCATTTCATTTCCATGCAAATGGGCTGATCACCGCGCACACGCACAAATCCACACAGCCGCATACAACGAAATATACCCACATGCCCCAAAGTGGCAGTAAGAAATGGCAGCAAACAGAAAGCACAGCATGAGGGGAACTGTCGAGGGGAATGAATGAGCACAACGGGAAACGCAGGCAAAGTGAAATAACATTGTGAATAACTTAAAGACACTAAAGACTTTGCTTGGAGCTAGAGAGGAAATACACGAAAGAACTATCCACTGCCAAAATGTATTTGTTTTAGAAATGTCTTAAAAATATATATAAATATGTTTGTGAAAGCAGGCACATGGGAAAACCAACACACACACTTACTTACTTGCTTTGGTAGGGGTGGAGGGTTTCAATAGGCATCACTTTTGTTGAAGAACCTGGAGAAGAGCTCGTAGCCTTAGTGGGCGAAAATTTCATGGGTGAAGCTTTCATGGGTGAGGCCTTCATGGGCGAAAATGCCATGGGTGAGGGTGTCATGGGTGATGTCTTCATGGGTGAGGCCTTCATGGGTGAGGCCTTCATAGGCGAATACGCCATGGGTGAGGCCTTCATGGGTGAGGCCTTCATGGGCGAAAACGTCATGGGTGAGGCTTTCATTGGTGATGTCTTCATGGGAGATGTCTTCATGGGTGATGTCCCCACAAATCCTCTTCCATTGCCTCGGGATGGAGAATCAGCTGCTAGGAAACAAAGTGAAATAATTAAATGCGAATTCCACAGATGACATTTGAATTGTGCTGAAAGATTAGTAAGTAAGTGAATTAGTTGACAAGCTAAAATACCAAATACGTTGTAGTTATTGACTCTCCAGAGTGACAAGTTTCTCATTTTAGATTTGTATCTATTGTTGTTGAATATCTTTGGGTTTTGCACTTTTTTTTTGTGGGGTCAAAGAAAACACTCACTGTGAAGATGTTACCTTAGGCTTAAGGTTATTAAGAGGGCAAGCACATTTGTGTCTTAACAAGATAAACATTATAATATATCATAATAATACCTCCCAGAAAATGTTCTGCTGTCACTGATCTGTAACCAGCAGAGCATATACACGTTTGCCATCAGGCAGCACAAACTTGATTAAACCCCCGGATGAACTTATTTCATTAGTTTTAAAATATAAATGGTGGTTTTGTTAACTGATCGTGAGAGCTGCTGCCAAAATCATAAAATACCTGAGAAAGTTAAACTCCCCTGACAGACCTCTCTGCAGAGTGACTCTCTGTTAACATCAGTCTGTGCCACTGTATTTACATGTGTTTTTCCTTTCGAGTAAGTCGTTGAATTCATTATAACTTTACTTTTAGTCATATGAAAGAAAAATTATAAGAATTAGTTATCAGAATATCAGTCAAATCAACAAACAGTTTAGAATAACGTCCATTTTGTTTTTAAAAAGAACAACTCAGCTTTCTTTCTGCCTCTTTTCACAAATGGCAAAGCTAGAAAACGTGAACAGTTTGTCGAGCCCACAGAATCACAAGGTTTTATCTCACCTCCCACAATGAAGTAGCATCAGCCACACCAGTAGTGATTCAGACCAGACAGTGAGCTGGTACCAGAATGTTTTTATGCAAGGCCTAATTTTTGCACGAGTGACCTGCCACACTGAACAACAGTGTTTGGGGGCGGTGAAGAACTGTCTGCGCTAAAAGATGCAATTCCACAGAGACCCTCCCCTGATTTAAGCTCGTTTGCTGGTGAACAGGAAGTGCACCTCCATGATATCCTCCTTTTGGGGTTCTTCTGTGTGTGTGTGTGTTGCACAAATTCCTTGGGGAAATTCACAGGTTGAACAGCTATTTTCAGGCGCAGGGTAATTAACATCAATATTCATGCACACGCTTTCTGGATGGAGTGTAAGAAGGAGCTGGTGGCGAAAGAAAAGATGGAGAGATAATAGGTGGCGGGGATGGATGGAGGGGGAGCGGAGCCCAGTGAGGTGCACAGAGCTTTATCAAGGATCCTCATTTTTAGCGATTAAGATCAGCACAGGCTTCTAATGTGCATGCCAATAACGTATATACCACAGCCCCTGTTTGTAAAGCCTGCTTGGTTTGTGAGGACACTGTAGGAAGAGACACAAAGAAAATATACAGACATGAACAAAGCAAAAAGAGAAAGTGAATAAGACACAGCGTGTGAGTGTTTGTTGTGTGGTGGAGAGACAGAGGAGAAGAGAGAACGAGTTGTGAGTACAAAGGAAACCTGCAGAGAACGGTTACTGATGAATAATGAATATTTTTTTAACCGCACTTCAGCGAGTGCAGATCTCAATGGAATTTAAATATCATCCGCGAAGCAGTTTGACTTTAGTCTATTTTAAGTGATGGCTCCTGATGAATATTTAAATGGTAACAGAACCATCGGTGGCATGAGGTCATGACCTGTGACTCGACAGCTACTACCTACAGACTGTTTTTTTTGTCTGTTATTTCAGAATATTGATATGGTGACTCGAATATTGATGTTTTTTTAAATAGAGGAAGTTAAATGTCACTTGTGACTGACAAGCTCAAACACTTTCAAATGCTATCACCTGAAGATAAAGTTTCTCTGATCACATCCACCCACTCCGAGAATGTCAGAGGTCGTTCTCTATAAAACTGACTACGGGGGGGTGCTTCTCATTCAGTTAACTATGCTTCCTCCTCTGTCTTGTAGCCCTTGACCTGAAAAATGATCCCGGTCCCGATGTTCATCTTGGAGGAGACAGGGAGTGAGAAGGGAGGAATCAAAGGTTTACAGTGTATGGAAGTTATTTTGACCTAGACTGCAACACAGCTTCAGTCATAATCCTGTTCAGCAATTGGTCAGTGGACAGATGGACGGTTGAAGAAACAGCAATATTGTGACAGTTTTTGTAGAAATAAAACAGCACCTGTGACGGCTGTACTGTTTTTCATCTCTTTAGAGGGAACACAAATTATGAAATGTTTAATCTGAAGTCTTTGACTGATGTTTTCTTCTTTCTACTTGTTTTGTTCTTCTTTTCTGCTTCAGGTGGCTCAAGACTAGTTCAGAGAAAATGCTTCTTCAGCTGATCAGTTATTATTTGTCCTCTAAAATCAAGCTTGAGCCTGAATCATATGAACTGGACGGCTGAAGCACAGGAGGGCGTCCACTAACCAGATGGTTGGGGGTTCGATCCCTGCATGTTTAAGTGTCCTTGGGCAAGACACCAAATTAAGAATTTTGTCATCTGTGCATGGTATAAGAGCGCTGTAATGAATGTGTGTGTGTGTGTGTGTGTGTGTTGGTGTGTGTTGGTGTGTGAGAATGGGTTATGAAGACTTGTAGTTTAACAAGCTTGTGAGCCTGGATCCTCCAATACAACAGCAATGTCCCTATAACCGATGCCTCACCCCCAGCTCATTGGAAATGTGTAGCATTAAGCAATTCTGTGAATGCACACAATTGTACTTTCTTCCTTTAAATGCAATTTGCTAAAATATTGGGAAGTAATCAAACACTTGGCTGCATTGCGCAAGAGAAAACACTTCTAGATGTTATGCATATGAATCAGTTTTGGCTCTATAGAGGAATGCAGGGCCATTTCATCAACAGAACAATTAAACAGAGCAGCAGGCTTCCTGTATCTGGTGGGATCTCTGAGGTAACATGGATCAGAGGATATAATAAGGATAGAGTCGGATGAAGACTTAATGCAGAGCCTCTTCTACCTTTTTCCCTCTCCCACCGTCTGTGCTCAGCTACGTGGGGATTCAGTCCACAACACAATATTCATGAAACCCTGAACTCGAGGAGCCATCGGCCCACACAAGCTCCCCCAGTCACAACACACACATACGGACACACACCTACGCATGCACAAACACACATTATATACCAAGTGCTCATTATCCACCCACTTGCCTACATCCTCCATAGAGGAGGACTATTGGGTACATTTCTGCCACACAAAAAAATCGATGTAGATGCTATGAACGTTCGCTGCAATAAAACAACTGAGTGAAACAAACGCTAAGCTAATAAAAGAAGCTGCGATAAAACACAGACTACTTTGGGCATGATACATGGCAACAGTCGCTTCGGCAGGAAACCAAACGTTATTGATTCCTACTCTGTTATAAAAATCAGTTTCGATGTAAAAGTCAAGTTATAATTTCTACCAGCCACAATGGCTTTCTATAACAAATACCTTTCTTCTCTGATATCTGAGCCGTATTTATGATAAAAGAATAAATTGGAAAAAAAAGAACACTTGATCTGAAGGAATAGCGATTTTCCATTAACATAGCATTGTAACTGATGATCCGTTTCGTTTTGCTCTTAACCCAAATTTAGACCACAGCCTGTGAACACTAAGTCCAATGAATATTAGAGGATTGAAAACAACTTTCTTTATCCGACACGTTGAAGTGTCTAAAAAATGAACAACAAGGAATCTCCGGGTGCAAAACTATGTCTGCAGAACAACAACACTGAGAAGAACCAGTGAGACAAGAGCACATCGTTTATCAACAGTCCTCCTTCAAAGGGTACATGGCTCCCTCTGCTGGTGAGATGTGTTTCCAAATTAATTGTTCACTATAATACCTGGAGAAAACTAGACTATATCTATATCCTCACGTTTCCTGTTATTTTGTAAGGATCATTTAGTTCTTACCTAAGATATTTATATAAAATTATCCCTGCTTTATCCCTGACTTCATATAATTATATATGTAAGCACAACTTTCCAAGAGCTCCTTCTGCATAACTGCAGAATAAAGATTTAAATTTGTAACCTCTAGTCAACAAACTATTCAAGTATCCAGTGCATATTACTACTAAATAAAGAAATAAGAAGAGGTTTATGTTAGGGAAATGTAAGTATTAATCGTTATAATCTAATACCCATGAACCTAAGGATTAAAATGATTTAGTGAGATATCTCAACATTTTATATAAAGGCTTTGTAAAGCTTCCACATACAGTTGTTTTTGTGCTTCTGTCAATTCTACATGGGTGCGGCTGCTTTAAAAAAAACAGATCTATTAAAAATCATCTTCATTGATTTTAATCGGCTTCAACCTCATGCTGCTCTTGTGTTTATGGAAACCAAAGGATTAATATTCTTGGTATATTATCTAGAATCTAAGTCTAGCAGTCAATAAGTGTTAGCTGTCAAAGATTTTTGTTAAATAAGTGGAGCCCTGCAGATGATGCCTATTTACTGATAAAACCTGATATTGCTAAAGCAATCAGATTGAAATTTAATAAATGCTGCTGTGGATGAGAAGCTGCTTTGCCAAAGCAAGAAAAATCACTGGTATTGAAATGATTATCCTTTAAATTCTAATAAAGAGGATTTACCACAGTCCAGCACCTCAAGTGTGTGTAATGACTAATGAGACCAAAGAGTAGAGGTTACAGAAGCATGAAATCATATAGAAAATGTTAAACATGACACACTCACTGCTGTTGCTCTCATTGGAGGGTCCAGGTGCTGCAGTCGATGAAGACACAAACATGCTCGAGCCCGAATTCTCTGGAGATCTATCTGCAATTTGAATAAAGAGCATAAGGGAACCTGCAGAAACTTTTTTCATGTTTCTTACTTCATGCATGTACATTTTTTAAAGAAACATACCATCTGTGCCGAATGGAGTGGGACTTCCAATCTTTCCTCCAGTTTCCTCAGCCGACTGCAAGATCTCCAGACCCATCACCACCACGACACGCCTGCAACACAAGTATAAAATGAAGACAAAGCTGATTTCATGCCGCAAATAGAACGGAGAGGGAGAAAGAAACGAGAAACACATGCCTGCCATCCGCCAGAGTGTTGGTGAGGGTCTTCGTCAACACACACACACAGTGTGGCTCCAGGATGTTCTCTTCAACCAGATTGTTTAACTGCGTGACCAGCAGGAAGGCTACATACACAAACACATCAAAACCAAACACATTCATGTATCACTGAAAATACTCAATCCATCATCTCCCTTTTCCTCTCAAATATTATCGTTAACTATAATTATTAATCATGTATTAGTCTGCTGCAAACACACCAGAGATTTATCATTATATACTGCAAGATACTCACAAGTTGATGATTGTTGCCCGTCACTCATCATAAGCCGGAACCTGTTTGGTCCAGCGGGACTACTGATCCTCCGCATGTTCTGACAAACACAGAGGAAGCAAAGCATGTTATAGACGAAAGGTCTGGATACTTTCGCTCAATAATGGACAGTTCACAGTTCCATGATGACTTATCAACTGACCTGTGTACACAGCGAAAAGATTCAACAATCATCACAGATGCACACAAATACTTAAATGTTATGACTTATATAATATTTATATTTTGTCATCGCCAAGAACGTTATTATTTCACTCCTGAACTTTTGACTGTGAGCAGGATTACACAAAACTCCTGAACGGATCTGGACAAAGGAGCTGGAGCCAAGATCTTCTTTCATAACTTTCTTTAAAATTTCAAGATAAGGAGTTTTAAAAACTTCTTACAATTTTCCAAGACAATAATTGATGGATCTTAACGGAAAAACAGTCTAGCATAATAAGGGAATGTATTTCTATGAGCGTGTGTATTAAGGTGCAGCTTGACTGCATTTAAGGAGACTGTTGGGCCTCGGTGGGTGCCATTCGAGTTTGATAGTGTGACAGTAAAGATAAAGATCAATCCTAAATTTCCCTTAGGATAAATAAAATAACTACTTATCCATTTATTGCAATGGTAGCTATTATTTTTAATGTCTTCAGTTGTACTGGACGAGTGAAATCAATGAGTCAGACTTCATTACAGCAACATTGGACTTTGACCAGTTTTCTTTTAAATTATATTATTGTGAACGAAACGTAAGCCACAAACAGAAACTCTTATCTACTACACGTAATCCACGACCTGTCAAACCATTTAAATCCCCTTCTGAGGTGGTGTTTTAAATAGAAAATGGTTGAGTTGGCAGATGAACTGTTTGGACTCTACTTACCAGCAGCTGCAGAACAGGGTTTTTAACCTCTGAGCCATTGAACAGGATCTAGAACACAATACAGTTTTATTAAAGCATCCTGCTTAGTTTCATTCTGTCTGATGACATTAACACACTGCTAATATAAACGTATACACTTGTTTTGTGAAGCCCCTAACTGCTAAACATTAGCTTATAAGCTAATTAGTATGACTCGATTAAGGAATCATGATTGTTTTCTATCCAATGAATCAAACACAATAAACTTGTGTTGACGTAATAACCACACACACAGAGAAACTCAATTTTTCTCTCAATTCTTATCGTTTAAATCAAATGTTATTTACCGCTAAAATGTTTAACAACTGCACAAATAGCTGATACTTCAAATCCCGTTAGCAAACAGAGCTAGCATGCTTCTGCTAGTGGAGCTACGTTTGCTAACATATCAGCCTGGCGACACCGAGCTAAGAGTAAAAATAAAGATTCACTGTGTTGTATTAATGTTAACACTTACGCCAATGGCCCCCGGGGTGAGTTGTACACTCATGTCTCAAGGATACAGCTGCGTCAAGAGCCAACAGACCTTAGCTTTCCTTATGTGGAGGAGAGATGACAGATGCAGGTGTTCTCGCGAGACTTGCGACACAAACGTTACTTTCGATATGAAAACAGTGAGACACGTGAAGGGGACGAGGACAACACAGGAAGTGGCCAGTTGTTACCTTCAAAATAAAAGAGAACATTGGGTCAGAGTTTTGCACAAATACACCACATGTTGGCAAATAAGTTTAGTTTAGTTCTGAGATCTGATCATCTGCTGACACATAGGCTGTCTTTATACTAAAGCTAATCACTTGTAATTTGACAGTTGTCATGTGAACTGAGTTTCCGGTTTTGTTCGAAGAGGTTTGATGACTTTAATGCAACATGTGTAGTTGATCAGTAGCCCTTGTTTTAGATTGAGCTCAACAATTTGTCTCTTTCCAAAGCATGGTATGGATTTATTTGATCTTATGGAGAAAGAGATATGTGACATGGTTCTGACTCAGTTCAGATCCGAGATCGGTTCATCTCCTCAGACCTTTGTTGTCTTTAAACTTTGAAGAATGATTCACCATTGACGTCAATTGTATTGGATTTGGCTGCAACACTGTTTATCCCTGAGACTCCGGAAGTGTTTATTGGACTCAAACACTTCACCCAACCCCACATTGGCATAATGGTAAGTAGATAAAGAGAATATTGGTGAAGTAATCTTTCATTCATAGCGCTATTGATTCCCTCTGCTCTGCTGAGCTGTGGGTGTTGAACAGCATGCGTCTTATTTTGAAAGTCCCTGTCGGAAACTCCCTGTAACTTCCTGTGACTTCTCCGCTTCAGAAGCGGCGGGACACGGAATCAAAATAAGCCTCCCTCGTTCCTCCTGAGCTCTCGAGTCTGACTTCATCATGGATGTTCCTTGTGTCCAGTGGCAGGACCACGTGGCACAGAAGTGGACGAGGCTCGATCCCGAGTCACAGGAGCGTTTCACATCCCTGGTTGAAGTAGATGATGTTTTTAAATGTGCCTCAACTCTGACAACGTGAGTAGCTGCAGCTAAAACCACTGTATTCCATCACATGATGTTTTAAAGTGTGTTTTAATCTCAACTGTTTGAAAGCTGCTGCTGTGGTCAGTCCTCAGGGGACAATGATCTGGAGCAAACCACATTTGTTTCTATTCCCTTATAATCCTTCAGGGGTCACTTTTTGAAACAGGGCTCTGGTTCAGCTGTCAGTCCCATACAGAGTGTTTCCTCTGTGTCTCATTAATGTAAACTTGTCTCTTGTTATCCAGACAAGATGATCTGGACTTTCTGGAGTCGATCTCTGAGAGAAACCCAGCGAAGAAGGACACAGAGCGAGCAGCAAAGTGCAGGGAGAAGGGAAACCTCAGCTTCAAGAGCAGAGACTACACTGCAGCCGCTCTGCACTACTCTCAGGTTCAAATAGAGATTTATACTAAACCTCAATCAAAGACTGGGTGGATGGAAAAGTTATCTTTCAAAATACCGTCTAGCTTTTTATTTCCATGTGATGTGTCTAGTTTAATGTTGTTCCACTAGTGTGTAAAGTTATTATGAACTATTACAATTCATGTCATGCAAATATAGTAAAAGTAAAAGGGGCAGTTCCAAAAAAAACGTATGGAGTTACAGGGGTAAACAGTGTTGCAGTCAAATCCAATACTAGTGTAAACGGTGACCACATCTTCATATGTAATAAAACAACAGAAATAAAACAGAACATGCCTCGATACTGCTTGTGTGATGTCATCCAAGTGTCCCCCAGGCCCGACATTAAAATGCGACTCGAAACAAGGTCATTTACAAAAATGTTTAGCCTGAATGTCCCCTGATCTGTTGTTTTATTACGTCTGAACAAGATGTCACTTTGCCTGCAACACTGTTTTCGGTGAACAATCCCATTAATAATTGTGCATCAGTGATCAGCTTGTCTGTCTCCTGTGTCCACAGGGCGTTTGTTGTGCTCCCCTGAGGTCAGAGCAGCTGCCTCTGTGCTACGCCAACCGCTCTGCTGCCCTCTACCACCTGCAGCTCCACCAGGTGACAAGCTACCATCTTGAACTTCTGCTCAAATTATGTATCTGATGTCACAGAGTCAGATACTGACTCACACAGCCGTATTTGGGTATCGTGTCATTTAAAATGATCATTAGAGATGAATAATGATCATTATCTCTTCCAAACAGTGAAGAAAACAAATAATTATTATTAAAAACACTGCTATCAGGGGCCGATATCGACACTCCTGCTATCAGTATTGTTTTTCCCTGTTAAATAATGAAGCAGTGTGTGACTTGTGGTTTCATTAGAATGAGTTCTAAACCAGCTCTGCCTCTGTTGATGTTCAACAGCCAGAGTCATGATTTGAGGGACCAGTTTAAACAGCACTTGACTGATCCTGCAGGGAAGTGTTACCAGAACTCGTGTTATTACTGCTACACAGTAATGTCCCAGGTTCAACTGGCTGTCTGTACTTGACTCATGAATAAGGACTCATGAATGAATGATTTCAGAATATAGTGTCAGGATTCTGACCTTTTCACATGCATCATTGACATTAAATTATATTCTCCACTTGGTCACTCTTGTAATATGCACTCAGTTAGAAGTGTATTATGCAGGTCAGTGTAAAACTAACGCAGTGTAACACAGAACTCCAACAATAACTCCTCATGTGTGAAGTTTATAAGGTTCAATTTGTACTGATACTCTTCACTCCTGTATGTCTTTTTTTTTCAGGAATGCCTGAATGACATTGACAGAGCCGTGAAGAATGGCTACCCCTCTCATCTTCTGCACAAACTAGATGAGCGTCGCACACAGTGTCTCAAACACGTCTCTGGAGGTCAAAAGGAAAAGGACGATCGTCACGGTGATGCCTCAAAGAATCACAAAGGTCCATCTATGAGTGAGATTTGTCCTGAAGCTGCTGTGGGGTTCAGCCCGGAGAAAGGCCGACACCTGGTGGCTGTGCAGGGAATAGCAGCTGGGGAGGTGATCCTGACTGACAGGCCGTACAGCTGCGTCCTCATACCAGGGATGGAGGAGGTGCAGGGGGGGAGAGGAGGGCTGGAGACAGGGAGAGGAGGGTTTGGAACCGAGCACCGACGCTGTCACAGGTGTTTGAGTGAAACGCTGTGTCCTCTGCCCTGTGACGGGTGTAGCTACAGCCGATACTGTTCCACCGGCTGCCAGCGGGATGCCTGGGAGGAACATCACCACTGGGAATGTCCACTGGGAGCAGATTTGATGGTGATGGGTGTGATGTCACAACTCGCACTGAGGGCAACGCTGAAGGCGGGATTAAAAAACATCCAAACGGCCAGGGAGCCAATCAGAGGCAAGAACGCAGAGTCGGAGCCAGACAGTGAGTCGAGTGACACAAATCAACCGGATCCTGCTGCTTCACACTACGGTGACTCTTACCTCAGCGTGTTTCACCTGCTTCACCACCTGAACC
The DNA here is from genome assembly GCA_038501795.1 of Pseudopleuronectes americanus. Classification (NCBI taxonomy): domain Eukaryota; kingdom Metazoa; phylum Chordata; class Actinopteri; order Pleuronectiformes; family Pleuronectidae; genus Pseudopleuronectes; species Pseudopleuronectes americanus. Next base: position 16,986,798 of record CM076728.1, on the reverse strand, counting down.
GCCACAGCCCTGCTCTGCGCTTCCTCAATGCTGTTACCATAGCAACGCTGGTCCGGAGGCTGAGCGAGACAGGACCTCCACCTGCACCTTGGACCCTGGGTGGGCCCCCAGCGGCACCAGAGGGGGATGCAGGGAACGCAGACTGGAGCACGGAGCTGTGGCTGATGGGAAGTGCAGTTCTGAGGCACATGCTCCAACTGAGGTGCAACGCCCAGGCGATCGTCTCGCTGCAAGATGCAGGTAACGTTTACAGATAACAGTGATATCTGAATGACTTTTAATTTAACTTTGTCGCTCTAACAAATTTAAACTGTTTGTTAAAGTGAGAAACATGAATGAAAAATCAAACAATTTCCTTTCAACAAACTCATCAACTCAGAGTTTCAGCGAATCAGAGGGAAAAAGATTAATGACACATTTCTAGATTTTGATTTTCGGGGTCCTTGTATCAAAGTTTTCTGAGGTTTGTCTGTGTAAAGTTTTTAATTTTTTTTTCTTTTAACTTTCTAACAGGATAATAGTTATGCAACCGTGTATTTAAAATAAATATTCCTGCAATTTATGTCTATAGGAACAACTCTTTTCATAATAGATTACTTATACCTTTATACACTAAATTAATCAATAATATACAATCTATGTATCATTTCGCTGATAAAATCTCAAAATGTAATTTGACTAAGAATCCAGACTTTTTTAGTTTAATTTCACAACTAATTAAACTTGACATCAGTGTATTTGACTTTTAGTCATTAATCATAATTTGTTGATCAACTAATTGAATGAATCGATTTAGCATCACTCTAACTGTATCCATGCTGTGCGTTTTCAATAATTACATCTTAAGTTGTTGCTCTTTAGTTTCACGGTGACCTTTTTCTTTTTGATTTATTTTGCTGACAGGAGCTACTAACTCCCTGGTGCAGTCCCGCAGGGAAATCCGCATTGCCACGGCAATATTCCCAACTCTTAGTCTCCTGAATCACTCCTGTTGTCCCAACACCAGCCTGGCGTTCAGCACCGGAGCTGCTGTTGATCCCTCCGGCTCGGATCTGTCTGCAGACCTCAGTGACAAGGTGTCTGAGCCCGGAGTCACTGTGACTGTCAGAGCAGCCAAAGCTATCGATGCAGGACAAGAGATCCTGCACTGCTATGGTAAGAAAATTATTCTGAGATAGAAATCACTTTAGATTTGGAATAACTGATGCAAAAGAAAACTCATAGTCAGGGCTCATGCTGATTCTACAGCACCACCACATTACACCTCTCTCTGCTGAAATGATCACATCATTATTTACAGTTTTCTTCTTCCCGTCTTCTTCCTCTTAATTTATATATAAGTTTTGCAGCTTTCACCAGTCCTCTCTGTCTCTCCTCCAGGTCCTCACAGCAGCAGGATGGTGACCCCCAAACGCCAGCATCTCCTGCAGGACCAGTACTACTTCCTGTGTCAGTGTGAGGCCTGCAGCCGAGCCCAGGAGGAGGGAGGCACGGAGGGCGGACAGCAGCCGTCTGGTGGTGGAGGTGCTCGGCTCGAGGAGGGACTCCTGTGTTTCAAGTGCAAAGGATCTCTCAAAGTATGAGCTAGTCTGAAAGTTGCTTTTTAAAAGTTTTTTTGCTCTTTCAAGATCGACCCGTAGGACTGTTGACTTTTCCATCTGAATTGTTTATGCAACATTTTATCATTTTCAGAGAAGCGGTGCAGACAAGGGATCAGGATTCATGTGCTCCCAGTCGTCCTGTTCTCATCGTGTGTCGTCATCTGAAGTGAGCCTCGTGCTGCAGGAGATCAGAGTCGACCTGGAGAAAGCAGTGGAGCTCATGGAGAGAGAGAGGCCAGGTGGGAAACTGTACCATATTTCAACTGCTGACACAGTTCATAGGTCTTTGTGACATCTTCATGTTATTCTCTCCTCAGATGAGGCAGTGAGACTCTTGAGTAGGACTCAGTGTGAGGCTGCACGAGTCCTCGCAGAGACGCACCCTCTGCAGGGAGAGCTGGCTGATGCTATGGCCAGAGCATACGCTACAGTGGGTAAGGAAATGAATGTGTATGTGCCTGTGTGCTACTCCACTATGGGATCAATGCACCCCCATCGTCATGAATTTTTTTTTAAAGATAATTAAACAGATTAAAAAAACTCACATTGCAGTTTAGTGGAAAGAATTGTAACACATTTAATTGTAATTATTCATTAAATGGGATAGCACTAGTTATTGAATATGAATTTAAATTGCAAACATTTATTTAAAAAAATATATATATATTATGTGTTGTATTATGAATTGTCCTTTAACTATTAACGGACATCTCCTAATATTATGTACAATTTAATATTTCTTGATTTTTCCTGCTTTGCTTCGTTGTTAATAGGTGACTGGAATAACGCAGCCTCCCATCTGGAGCGCAGCGCCGTAGCTATTGGCTCCCAGTACGGAGATGACAGTATTGAACTGGGTCAGCAACTCTTCAAATTAGCTCAGCTTCACTTCAACGGGTGAGTAAGTTGTACCGACAGTGAGGACAGTCTTCAGGGCACGCCGCTTCCCCCTGGCTGATGGGAGGCTTGTAGTCACAGTGTAGCTGTCCAAGTAATTTTCCTTTAATGAGATCTAATTAGGCGAAGAGCTGTACACAAGTCTACAACTCAACAGTTTGGAAACTTGTAGTTCTTTATTGTTTTGACTGACGGTACCAGTGAAGGTCTCCTGTTCTCTTCTCGTCCTCCCAGGGGAGCCAGAGGCCCGGCCCTCTCCCTCATCCCCGAGGTCAGAAGACTCCTCCGCCTGCACTCTGGTCCGCGCTGCCCGGAGCTGCAGGAGCTGCAGGACATGGAGGACTGTCTACGAGGGTAGACTTCAATAACTACACAGAGAAAAGGCTTTACACACAACATCTTATTCTTAGTGAAACTGAATAAAACTGTGAAATTATCTGAAATTTGTTATGTTCTGTTAAATTTTTGTTGTGTTTAGTAACAAGCTCAGTAAATAATGTTTACAGTGCATGCAAAGATAAAGTATAAAGAATTTTAGTTATATACGGTATAACACTTTAAATTAATTATACTGGTGTGCATGCAACATGTACAACCAAACACTTATAAGCTTATATTTTATTATTAACATAAAATGCAAAGATAAAGATAGAATAAGATGGTTTTATATTGCCCATATTTAAGAGCAATTTGTTTAGGAAGCGACATGGTAACCTTCAGAGCTTCCAATTAATATAAGAATATGCAAAGTACAGATACAAGTAGTTATATACTGACTATATATTTACTACTTTAGAGTAAGTGCACAGGTTTGGAAGTAACATGTAACTCTGCACAGCTTCCAATCTGCCACTGGTGTACGTACAGTTCATTGTGACTCTGACCTCTTGGAGTCAGAATGTATCCATCAATAATTTCAATTTCATGCTCCAGTGGTGGTCCTACAGCGTGAGGCAGCTTCTCCGCCAGGTGCTTCCAGGATAAATGTATTTCTCTAAATAAAACCGAAGGACGTATGTATCATGACTCTGGGCTTTTTGCAGAAACGGTTTAAATTGTAGAAAGTTAATTAATCCATTCAATCTGAAAATACACTCACCTGCCACACGCACGCGTACGGTGGCTCCTCTGACCTTTAGGTGGCAGCCGTTCTCCACTGACAAATTCAATTTCATGCTCGGATGGCAGAAAAGCAAGATGTAGCTGTGACTCCTGGACCTTCAGTGCCCAGCCCGTGTCCTCCAGGACCTGTATACCTTTATTCTAAAAGTCTTTATGAGCCACTTCTATTAAAGCATTAATTCGTAACTTGTCTCTGTAACTAGTAGAAGAGGAACGACTGCTCGTGTGCCACATAAACATCTAAATAATGAGGCAAACTTATTGAAAGCTGCTGCTGAGGTTCATCAGTTTTCTGAGATGAGGGAAAGCTCACGTGGAGCAAAGACAATAAAATCTCGATCCCAGCTGGAGCTCCTGAGGCATCTGCCAGTTACACATCACCCGTATCTGGAGGGCGGCCAATCTGACAGACGGGCCTACGTGCACACAGAAGGTCAACACAAAAAAACTCAGAGGCAGCTGGTGGAATCAGCTGAGGAGCGGCGGCTTTACGGTGAATCCCAGGGGCAAGTTCCTGCTGATCGCTTCATTGACCGGGGGGGGCGGCCGCGGGTCCAGAATCGAAAAAGTGAAGACACTGAAGAACTGCCGGAAGTAAACTGAGTATGATGGTGTCACAGGGATTGTTTTGCTTGGATCAATTCCTGTGAGATCTTCAAAGTCAATCATTTTCATCATCTATCAATCTCCTGCTTACTTTCTAGATTAATCACTTGAAGCCAATAAAACATCAACAACAGTCTCCTACGGCCCAAGGTCACACCAATAACATCTATAGCCCCTGAATAATCAACTTATTAAAATGTAAAACACACTTTACACTATGATTTGGCCCCTCTGGTGAATTTATGAAAACCTTTCTGTTGAATTTACCTAATTTATGTGATGAACTTTTGATTTGATATTGAAACTTTGTGTTTGACTCATTTAGACACGGTGGATTTGGGGAATTTCAGTTTCACAATACATTTTTTTGTCTAGACTTTTTCTTTTTTATATACAGCCCTATTTTTTACTTTGAAGCTTCTTTCTTCATTTACTTCCCGGTTTTGTCAGGCCAGTCAGTGCCACAAAACAAATGACTTTTGTCTTGTTGATTAATATTAAACTGCTCCGTGTCCAACAGCTTTTATCCAAACAAAACTATTCAAAAGTATTAAAACCAAACTTCATGTTTCATTATGAAAGTCAGAGCCTGTATATTTAAAGACACGCAACTTTCTCTCGGTATAAATCAGAAGTGACTGAATGAATCACACTGATCCACAGTCTGGTGCAAATAATTAATATTTAAATTCAAATTAACTTGATACAGTATCCCCCCCACTCACTCAAATCCCTCTCAGTAAACCCCAGAGCAGATTCCCTTCCTAATGAACGACAGTAACATGAACGTGATGATGTGACAGACAGATCTGGTCTCTCAGTGGGTGAGTCACTGATGCAGCTTCACATCTAGAGCCACAGATAACACAGCTTACATAGACATCAAGAGAAAAGACACACGGCCCCCAATGTTCACTAATGCAGCCTAACAATCTGAAATAATGAGCAAGTGATAACATAGTTTTCATATTAATTAGACATCATGAAGCTACAGTGTTTAAATTTCAAATGAGGCGATATTCCTCTGATGAACTCTGATGAAGACATTTTAGAAAAAAGGGTTTGTTTGTTTTCTCTCTCTCTGGCAAATTCTCTACATCTCTGCTTGTCCCGTGTCCTCAGAGCTTGTTTGTTTGTTCGCTCATCACTTCCTGTGCTCTTAAGCTCAGCCTGTGCTTCTGTATCACCCTGGAGCCGAGAGAGGAAGACTGCAAAGTGGGGATGGGGACAAAGGAGGATGAGAAAGAGAGACACCAGCAGTAAATAAGTCTGCAGACGTCCCCGGGCTGCTGGCGTATCAGATCCCAGGGCCCCTATTCCACCGTCCGGTGCCATTTGAGGCCATTTCCAGAGGCTGTGACCTCGATCTTATCAGATGTCTTGCTATACATAATGCAATCAAAACTGGCCAGACCGCAAACAAAAAGCTGTCCCGTGTGTATTCTGTGACAAGGCCTGCATCAATATCTGTGACACACACCGGCCGAGTTACCGGCAGACGAGCGCGGCCTGACTCAGCTGCTGGTCATCAGCGTTACACCGCGCGCGCGCATGAATTATACACACACCGTCGCTGCCATGACAATGAACTCTGACCTTGGTGGAGAGAGGGGAAAGACCAACACACTCCCATTTCAAACACATGCTCACACCATCAGTCAGAGGTAAACAAAGTACTCAGATACTTCATTTAATCTTCATCCTGATCTTAATCGTTTTATACCAAAGTAAGTCAGTTTCTTTGACCAATAGAGAAGCAGATTCTCAGTGTTTAAAACTGTTGTCCCTTTAACATTTGTCCCAAAAAGTCAAACTGGGCAACAACAGCCCATAAAAAGGAATGGCCATCTGTGTTTTTCAGATATGTTAATAATAAGTAATACATGTGTTTTGTCTAGCTTTGTACAGTTGTTTAAATTAAAGAAATACTGCACACCAGACCAAGAAGGGAGCGCAATGGGGCCTGACACAAAAATAGGAGGAAGATTTGATCCCTTTGTATTTCAACTATAAAGCGGAAGTGTCGAAAATAAAGTAGGACCGCCAAGAATAAAGTCAGAAATCTGAGAGAAACATCAAACTAAATCAGAGAGATCTTCTTTTCTCCTTGGAGAACAAAGTCGACCTGATTACCTCTGTGTTCTTGTGAGAAAAGAGAAATAATGTCAAGCAGTAGATAATTTGTTGAGGCAGTTATGTGCTTGGGTGAAGTTTGATTTAATCTTTAACTTTAGACTTTAACTTGAAATGTCAGGTTTACTTCCACGTTTGACCTTTTTATAACAAAGTCTTTTCCTCCTCTCCTTTTTGTCCTGTGCCTGCATGGCACCAATGCTCCAATGGAACACATAGTATATGTTGTTGTAATAGTTTGAAGTTGCTCCCCCCCTAACAGTTACACGAGCCCCTCACTCCTCACCCCGAGTGCTCCGACCCCCTCGAACTCTCCGGTGTCCAGCGTTTGCCTTTAAGTGGATTTGTCCCTTCAGTCCGTCTCCTCCGTCTCTCAGCCCCTCTCTCCGCGGCGGAGGACATCTGATACATGATGCAGATGATGCTAATGTGGCTGGTGCTCATGTAAAAATAAAATCCCCCATCGCTCTCTCTCACACAGGCAAGGTTATTACCAACTATTATGGAAATGGCCGGCGGTTAATCATTGTCACTCACCACTGAATGTTAAGTACAGTGATGAATTTAAAACAGTTTGGAAAAGACTCAGGATTTCAGATGGAGTCAAAAATTGAATTGTTTATTGATATATATTTTTTGTCTTTCACTCTCAAGCTACAAGTTCAAAGTCCAAATCTTTAGTAGAAAGTGAAGGGACAAGGAGGAGGAATTTCAGAGAAGGATTTGCTAAACTTAGTAGTTGTGCATGAGAGGTGTGCACGAAGCTGGGGTGAAGGGGGTCAGTTGGCAAACAGACCCGCCGGCAATCACTCACCTCACACAGTGTGTTCACCTTGCTGGGACACACTCTGATGACTAAGCAGCTCAAAACAGACAAGGTTTTAACGGGCGTGAAAATCTTCTGCCTTTGCCTTCTTTGAGCTGTTCAGACAGAAATGTAGGTTTGATCATTGGTAGATCGATTGGTTCACTTCACCTTTGTGCAGATATTAAACTCCCACAAGCAGCTCATGTCCTCATCTGGGGTTTGTTAGTCTGTTTGTCTGATAAAATATTGGACAGATTATCACAAATCCTGGTGGGAGGAAGTGGTGTTGGTCCGGAAAGAACCCAGTAAAGTTTGGTTCTGAACTGGCCACATCTACCATTTACCACATGGGCCCCTTGAGGTTCAAATCCAGATTACACTTAGCCTAAAGCACCACATGTTTGACAGAGAAGACCCACATTTGTTTTGGGGGATTTGGGCCACTTCAGGCTCATATTACAAGAAGACCAGAAATCCTGCATCATTGTCCGAAGTGGCCCACATCCGTAAGCTATCTGGGTGTGACTCCGGATCAGGGGAGCGGATACAGGACAGTTTTTTACTTTCTTTAACATCTTGAGGGCATTTGTCAACATTTTCTTGAATTCCTCCGAGAAGAATTCATGGATCTTGACGAAAATGAATTCAGGCACGTTGAGATTCAAATATAAATCCAGATCCAGTGGATTTATATGTGGTTTCATTTGTGCAACCGTTCTAGTTCATGATGGATTCGAGTGTTTCTGGCGAACCTGTGACTCCGTGACGACCTTAATGTTCGACACTTGTTGTGTCTTTGTTTTTGAGTTCAGGAAGTTGATTTGATTCTTGCAATTTAAATCTTTATTACGTCTTATTTACATGAATTAGGATTTTACTCTATAATCATTAAATCCTGGCTTCATTGTCAACACATTATTTTCCACGGTGAGTGATGTTATTAGCAAACTCCACAGAGGAATGATTTCTTCCCCGTCTCACGACTAGAGCGCCTGCTTTCCTCTTATGATGTTCCCAGATATGAGAGCTGAATATTGCTGACATCATTCATCCCACTCCGGGGAACAATAACATCGTTGACATCCCTCGAACCTCAATATAAAAAATAGGCGCCCTTGGGGAAATTTATTTATTTACTTAGGATATTTTCTGTGGTGTAAGCAGTTCTCTAGGCTCTATGCAGAACTAAATAAGTTAACGGAACAATAAAAGGCCTCAACATTTTTTTTCATTACTTTTATAAAATCGTACTCATTGGCAATGGGATATTTTCCTGTCGTTTGTGTGTTGGATGCAGCAGCAGTGGAGCAGAGCTGGACTTTTTGGGGTTGGGGTTGGGAAACAGGCTCAGAGCTGTGGAGCTGTCCTGTGGACCAGTCATTGGGGTAAAAGCTAAGAATAGATCCCTCTCCCTCGTCTCTCCAGATAAAAATAATTACCTCCCCTGTTTAATTTGCTCCACCATAATAAATGTAAGATAATCTCCTCCTCCTGCTCCTCGCCCATCTATCCACACCCCCTTCTCCCCTGCAAATGTTCCGCTCTCGGCCGTAATGACACGAGTATTTTCAGCCCCATGGATGGATGATGAAGACATTTACCCTCATGGTTGTCCATCGCTGCTCGTTCATCAGCTGCCCCTCCCTGTACTTTAATGTGATCCTTTATCGAAAGGGGTGAAATTTCATTTCAACTTTCTCCATTGCAAAAAGAAAAGTGCAGGATCAGCTGCAGACAGTTTAGGGTTTGGAGTCGTGTTCAGGGACACCGTGTAGGGATCCTGCTCACTGCTCCTCCTGTTAATGACTAGCCTCCCTACTGCCGGTGGTATTATCAGCAAAATGGACTTAAACTGTCAAAAGTAAAAGTAAGAAAACATCTCCTTGGGCTGATATATGATTATATATGACATTATGATATATATCCTGCTGATGCAAAGATGTTTTTAACTTTTATCGCTGGTTTAGGTGGTTTTTAATACTTTTTGTAGTTCAGTAGTTGCAAAGTCTTGGGTAGGTGCGGGTCAGAAGGTCAAAAGATAAAGCTGAAGATCACAAGTTGTTTACTGAGGAAGGAAAGAAGAGGGGAAATGTCTAGCCTCATATTAATATACATTTTTATGACTTTTTAGTCAAAGTCAAAGTTAACTTTATTATCAATTCTGCCACAGGTACAGGACATATACTGTATTGAAATGCTGCTTCTCTTAGATCCCTGGTGTAAACATATAAGTAAACAGCACATAAGTACTTAAAACATAGTACATATGTATCCATCTTTGTTGAACCTGCAAACCAGAAACATGACAAAAGGCCTCAATTAAACTGCAACACAAACCAAAAGCTGTGGCTTGTCTTCAAAGGTTCAAATGTGTCAAAGTGTGAAAATACTCCAGTATTATACTTGAGTAAAGTTACTTAGTCTATTTCCCGACTACCCTCTACCATCACTCGCAGTCCTGCACATCACATGTCTCTCAGCAGCTACAAATACATGAATTATTAAATAAATGAGAGTCGAGAGCACCACACGCTGGTCACTCGTCTTCGGCTGCAGAGCGTATCAGCAGGCGTGAAGCGCCACCCTGACTGTGAGCAGAGGTGTGTGTAGCTGCTGATGGATGAAGGGCACCGCTGAGGCTGATGGTCTGACCCTGCCAAACATAAATATTGTCTCTCAGTGTGCCCCAGGACAAGCTGCCAGGGCCAAAGTTTACTGAGAGATGTGGAGGAAGTGAATCAGTCAGTATCTGGATGAATGGACAACATTTTGCTGTAGTCCTTTATTTGTCATTTTATTAACTATATACAATTGTATTTGGACAGGCCAGTGTTGGTATTTAATAATTATGACATGCTATATATATTTAATTATCTGATGACAAACTCTTGACAAATCCGAATAAGGTTTTATTTCTGTATTTCTTTATTCCCCGATTGGTGAAATATGTTAATCCTGTTTACAAAGCACTTTAAAACTGTGCTTTGAAAAGTGCTATACAAATAAAGTTTGAATAATAATATGATATAATAATCTTTATTAGATATTATATTTATTATTAATTTAGTAGTTTGACAGTTCAAATTCAGCATTTTGTTATTGTATTATAATAAAATAGGATATATCTTTGACAGCGTTACTGGGAGGAGACAGAAAACATGCTATGCAGTAACTATAGCTTGATTTTTTATCATTAACACATTAATGAAAATTAAATCTAAATTCCCCAAAACACTTTATGTGTAGAGTTGCACTGTAACCAGATCCCCCAGCCCCGGGACTCATGAACCCCCTCCAGACAGACTGGCGACCGCCCATGTGTCTTGTGCCCTGAATCGCGCGGTTGGTTCACTTACCAAGGCGTCACTGACTCACTGCCCAGCAGGAGCGTCTCAGCTGCGCCTGCTCTGTCAGCCAGCGGTCGCCAGAAGGACACACAGAGGTCACCTGCACATCAGATATCAACCGTTTTGTAATTCAATCTAAATAGAGACATCGCAAGCCAAGTATCCATAACATTTCTCTGCTACGTGATCGGTGGAACATCAGTGTTCGATACGGACCAGGAAGAGACGTGAAACCAATCCAGCTGGAAACTGGAGGAGTCAATACTAACTGGGTAAAAGCATAAGGGCGTCTGACGGGTAAAAAAGAAGATACAGGAAGTCATGGATTTCTGTTAATGGCTTTTTCACCTCTGATCATAACCAATGTGTTCACTTTCCTCAAATCTTAAAAGAGTATATTTGTGACTGTAAAATACATGAATCTACGAACGGTGATTATATAACTATTAAAGGAAATAAAAAACTGATTTTGATAAAGGTAGTATCATAATTATCCTGAAAGATGCTTGTGGGACTCTTTGCTTTTCAACCTGAAAGGCTTTTTAGCAGATTAAGTAATAATGCATGCTAATTTTGATACATTTGAATATATTTCTTATCTGTAAGGAGACTCAGATCTGTTTAGTGACGTTAAGTCTGTAAATACCGGTTGTTTTCCACATCATGTGACCTTCAGACTCTTAAATCATCTTCTAGAAAGAGTTTTAAAAAGGACAATGGATCACCACTGACTCAATGTGACACATCACATAAAAACTACATACTCCCCGGTCCAGACTGTAATTTGAAAAGTGATGAATTCCTGCTCCGGCGTCACTTTAAAGTCTAAAAACATTCTTCATCTGCAACCTTGACGTGGAATATTAACTTTTCATTATACAAAGGATATTTGGTTGGCAGGTAAGATGGTTAATTTAATATTATATGAAATCTATTAATATATTGTTTAAATAACTTATTTTATACTACATAACAATTCCATACATGAAAAGAATAAAAGAATAACCAAGAAAAATAAATGATCTTATAAAGCCTGTTTAGTTTGTTTTTAATATTCTCTTTCATCTTAACATGTGCATGTACTTTTACTACTTGTTGTGTCTTCCCGTTATTAAAAATCCCATAATAATGTGTTATTTTCGTTTTATCCCGTCTCTTCATCATTATCATTTACTGCTGTTGTTTTGTTTTAGTACTCTACTTTGATTTGCATTTCATTTTACTGCACACTGATAAAAGGCTGTTAAAGTTAAATTATTATTATTATTGCTTAATAAATTATCTGACATGTCACCTTTTATTTCTGTCTTTGAAAAAACCCAAAATCCATGAAAGACAATAGATTCCACTCTCATGTCCATCTGCATGTGTTTCCTCTGGTGTCGTGCTCTGAAAGGGACTCAGTGATTCCCCTGCTCGCTCCACAGTTTTCCACTCAGGACACACACACACACAGTGATCAGCAGCCACAGCTAACTCGTCTGACTGAGTGACTTGGCTTTGTTTGGCCGCTTGTCTCTGTCTGGCTGTGGCTCACTCAATTACAAGTCTAAATAACTAATTAATGGTCCCGGGACAGGTGACACCGGCTCCTCAAGATCCATTTACACCCTGATCCCCGCGAGGCTCCGGCTGGACTCGGCTGCACATCTTCGCTTCTACTCCACCTCCATCCTCTCCTCTCCGGCCTCATCCCTTATTCATGGGGTGGCAGAGTACTGTTTAAGGAGCAGATCTGTGGACAGACAGATCGGTAGATTGAGAGACAGGTGGACCAGATGTGAGCTGGTGCAGGCTGCATCCTGGATGAGAGGGGTGGGGGGGGGAATAGAAGAGAGGGAGGCTTACAATGTGTTATTATCTTCACTAGCTTTTTGAAATAGTTAGTCTGGATGGAAGATTAATGAACCCTGATCTCCATCTGCATATGAGCACAGCACTCCCGCACTCCTCTCTGAGGTCAGGTAGATAGTACTAGAGCCTGTGTGTGTGTGTGTGTGTGTGTGTGTGTGTGTGTGTGTGTGTGTGTGTGTGTGTGTGTGTGTGTAAACCACATTATACACAGTCCTTCAACGTCTCACCCCAATGGTTTTTCGTAAGGAATGGAGACTACACACAGGGCAAGGAGAAGGATAATGGAAGTTTTTTGATAGAATTAAAGTTACCCTCGAGCCCCCTGGTGTAGCACAGTGTGTCCCCCTGCCCCCATCACCGGGGCAAACAGCAGATTGACTGTGTCTGTCTGTGTGTGTGTGTGTCTGTCTGTCTGTATCCTCTACAGAGATGTACTCAGCGTCTTATTTCATTTTTAAAACTACAAGTCCTTGAGTCTCTAGAAAGAAATATTCACTTTGATTAAAGCTATAACTCGACTTTACCTCCTTTTCATGCAACACTTAAATTAATATTGCTGATCTGTCACAGGGAAGAAGAGCAGAAACCTCTCGAGCTGTAATATTTGAAACTGTTGGAGGCAGAATGCTGGAGACAAGATTTGAGAATGGGATTCTGAACACGACTATGGGAGAAGCTGGAAAAGGGAAATTTGAAAGAAAAGAAGAGTTTTATGTTACTAATTCAATGCAAATAACACAACACCTTTAATATTATTCTATAAGATGAACTTCTCTGTTGTGCTGCCATCAAATCGCACATTCTAAGCACTATTATCACAGAAATGAAATCTGTGCACAAAATGTCTAAGCTGCAGTGTTTTCTTGCGTAGCATCTTCACACAGCAGTTCCTCTCTGATCGAGGCTCTAACTGAAATATCATCAAAGTGCAGGTAATGATTCTGATTTGTTCTGAGACGCTGTGTTGAGTCGTGTTGGGAGATCTGAGCTCTCGCTTCCTGCACCGACTGCTTTGTGAATTGTGATACCTTCAAGCAGTGAAGTCTGTGTCTGCAGTCTCCACTTGGTCTGCGCTGCTTGTATCCTCTACCTGAGCGGATTGGTTCATAAAGAAATTATGAGCAACTGTCAGTTATGTGTCAGCTGGAGGGAGGATGAAGAAAAGAGCAGGTTGGCTGTTAAAACTCTTCACTCATTGTTAGACATCGTGCTGATGCGTTTTATTCTATTTGTTGATGTGGGAGCTGCTCAGCTAATTAGACGGGCATTCAAATTGGCACATTGCAAACACTAACAAACATCAGTCCTCTGATATGTGTCAGATTCACTAAACATCCATAAATTCTTCCCCTGGAAAATAAAACTACTTTATCCTGCGATGATGCTTTGCCAGGACCTTCGTCAAAATTCAAGTAGTTCTTTATTGACCCATTTCTTATCCCCTATCATGTTTCATGGATATTTGTTTGTTAGTTTTTGGATAATCTAAATTGCATTCATGGGTATCAGTGCCCTGAACATCAGGATCCATGAGGTATTCTGTGAGAAATCAACAGAAATGTTGCAATGATCTCACAATGTATCCTGCATCTTGACCCCTGTTCCAGATCCAGTTGTTCCCTGACCTCAAACACATCCTTCCACAGAGTTTCATGATAATCTGTGCTGCACTTTTTGTGTAATCCTGCTAACTAACTACCAGACAAACAACACAATAAGGAGGAATGACGAAACCAAAATTTGAGAGTGGAAACTTAGATTGCAGCGGACAAATAAGTCTACACCCAGCACACACACATACAAAATGTAATAATACGTACATATCGCACAGTTCACGTATACACACAAAAGACAGTAATCCACTGCAAGTTTAACACGTGCACCAGAGTTGTCTTGAAATAACAACACATCCGAGGACCAGGGGGGGAAACTCCACCGCCAACGTTACTGGCAACTGGTCGCACTCCCCCAAGTTTGGACACACACACTGTTATCAGGAGATAGGGGTGGTCAGCCGTGGGTAAATCAATTACGAGGTTCAGTGTCAAGTTGAAGGCCACGAGGAGGGCACCATAACAATATCCCAGCAACAGCCTGTGAATAGCAGCCGCCGCCGCTAAATCAGCGGGCTGTGTATTCCCGATAGAGCGGACACCCATAGAGCGGGCACTGGGGTCCAGGGAGGGGGACAAGCAGGACTGAGCAGATGTCCTTGTTTGTTTGAGAAATACTGTCCCGCGTGCTGTAACAAGCACAACAAGCTGACATTATTATGGCCTGTTGTGCTTATCAGGAGCACCAGAAGTAAGCCTGCGCTCCATCATCCTCTATCTCTCTCCGTCTTGTTGTCTCTCTGTCTCAGTTTCACCGTCTCTCGCTCTGTATTTATATCTCTTCCGGTTCTGTCCCTCGCTTCCAGATAGAGGGCTGCAAAAAAATAATTCTATCGTTCGCATTGACCTTTTCAAATAAAAGTTTCTTGTTTCAGGGGGGGAAATAAAATTCATATTTGTTTTAGTTTTTTTGCTGAAAGTTACAGAAGAAGATCAATACCATTTTCACATCCCCATACATCACATTCCCATTTCGTTATTGTCTAAAAAATGCATTATTGAGTAAATGTGGATATTCTGTTTATTCCGTAGACCACAATACCAAAGGTATGAAGAAACCCTGGAGATAAGTTTGCTTGCTCATAGTCTGGGGCTGTTTTTCCCGGTTCTGTTAATATTCTGGTCAACATACTGCCGCCAACTTTGTGACAATACGCAGCTTATTCAATATAACATCCAAACCATTTGATTTGAACCGGACTTATTGAAATGTGAATGTGTTCTGGTCGGCCTAAAACTTATTTTTCTGTCCAATGTCCTGTTCAAAATAGAAACCACATTAAACCCACTGATAACAGCAACCATTATTACAGTTAGTTCAAATTAGGCCTGTGTTTATTATCCTGAGAATCTGTCTTTCTTTGTTTGTCTTCACTTCTTTATTTGTTTTCCTTTCTTCCCTCTTTTACTCTTTTTTCAGAAAAAACTGTGCCGCGCTTTCATTCGGAGCTGTCCATGGTGCTGAACTTACTCTGACTTTTTCACTGACCACTATGTTAGATATTGTCTTCTTCTTCACTTCAGGTTGCGTTTTCTTTCCTTCCTTCCCTCCTCCTTCCCATCTTTCCTAAGTCCTGCACTGAACTGCTGAATCCCTAGTTTGACTAGCATCTACAAAATCTAAAAGAAACTTCATTATACTCCAAATTCTTTGACCTTGTTTGTCTCTCTTCCACTAATTACTTTGTTGAGCACAGAATTATGTTGGTAGGTGGAAGAATAGTCCAAATACTATTGAGCTTTAGCAGTGTATTTTTGGTGTGACATCCTCATACAGCCCAGTCATTTCATAATTAGAGTAATTCACTGCGCCCTCATTAGCCTACTTCCTGACTTAGATACAGAACTCTATAGTTTCATCCAGGTGAGAAGTGAGCAGAGACAAAAGGACAGATTAGTCCCACAGGACTTTCCAGCTTCACAACCGATGCAAATCTCCCAGTCTAAAGCGTATATATATCCAAGCCTATTGATTTGTTTGCTATGTCCATACTGCCGACGTGGCGAGCGTGAGCAAGACCCCTAAAGCTAATTTTGTGTCTTCGGAAAAGGGATCAATTGGAAAGAAGTGTCCTCATTAAACAGGCTCTAGTGCCTGCATGTAATTACAGCAGCTGATTTACAGCAAAGACGATGCTGTAAATTAACGCTGAGATAAAGGAAACATGAAGGAAAGAAAACAGCCAAACTCTTCTGGTTGTTAAATTATCCTCTAGCACTCTGGTCGTGATGTTTGCGGTTGTTTGAGTTCAAACTGCAGGAAACCGGCCTAAAAATAACATTCAACACAACAGTGAACACTTTTGAATCCGTCTCTTCTGGAAACAAACAATCTTAATAACATGGAGTCAGCAAATCAAATACTTAGCCCAGGCCATTGGATGAGATATGGAGGAGTAATAAGAAAACAAATATCTTACGGGAATAAAATGCAAAACAAAAACCCACCTCTAGACTTTATTTGAAGATGCTCCCTCGAAAAAAACTAAATCATTTATGCATCTAATTATTCATCTCTCCTTTTGTTCTTCTTGTTTCATGTTGGTCGAATCATTTTATTTATTTATTCACGTAACCTACATTTCCTATTTCAGATGTATAATGATGATGGTGATTATCATTGTTGTTGTTATTGTAATTTGTTATTATATTGGAAAATGTATACTGTAAGGGGTCACTCAGAGGAAGACAGAGTATACAAAGTATATATTAATAATAATGATAGTAGAACAACGCACAATATATTAAAGATACATTAATAGTAATTGTGTTGCAGCCTCTCTCTACCTCTCCGTCTCTCTCTTTCTCTCTCCCCCTCTCCCCCTCAGTGACAGGCGTCAAAATTACCACCCAGGGAGCTCGGATCAGCAGCTCTCTCCACGCAGCCACACCGCGGCTGCTGTCCGCCTTCCCGATGCGTAATAACCCCCAAGAAGACGCGTCTTTTCTCCAGAAGCAGGCAGAGGAGCCATGACACCGGACAGAGCGGCTCTGTGTCCCGGTGCCTCAAAGTAACCGGCGCCGCCGGTTTGAATTGACTTCACCCGAGGGGATCGTGTTTGCTCGCCGGACTCGTCGGTGGCTTTCTGCTCTGAGATGAACCCGAGGAGGAAGATGTGGATATTTCACGGTGCCAACAGTTCAGTGCGTCTCTCCTCCACTTGGACCCAGTGGTGCTTGCGTTACGCTGCGGTGTTGTGTTTGCTGTGTTCGCCTGTCAGCACGGATGACGCGTGTCCGTCCTCCTGCGTCTGTGCCAGAGACTCGGGGACGGTGACCTGTCGGGACGGGGAGGACACGGAGGTACCGGGGGACATACCGGAGTGGACGTCCACCCTGATCCTCCGGGGGAGGAACATCTCAACTTTACAGCGCGGTGCGTTCATGAGCAACGGCTCGGAGTTGGACATGACGATTCTCTCGCTGTCCTATAACGGGATAAAGGCGATCGAGCCTTACGCCTTCCTGGGGCTCCCCCGGTTGCATTTGCTGGACCTGAGCCACAACCAGCTGGGGCTGATCTCATCCAGAGCTTTCCATGGATTACCTGATCTGCGCTCGCTTTACCTGAATAACTCTGTTTTACCATCAGCCGCAGCGCAGCTCTCTGAGGCACTCGACACACAAACTTTGCAAAACCTGCACAGACTGGAGCTGGCGGGGAACAGACTGAGGTCTATACCAATGCTGAGGTTGGACATCTACAACCTGCACGCCTTGGTGCTGGTCAATAACTCCATAGAGAGCATCGGCTGGGAAAACGTGACCAACCTGTACCAGGAAACGCGCCTACGTGTCTACTTGGCATTGAACCCGTTCAGGTGCAACTGTGGACTGGAGGCGTTTTACTACTGGCTGAAAAACTCGTCCCAGTGTGCAGATTCAGGACATCTCCTGTGCACCGAGCCAGAGGCCAAGAGGGGGGTCCCCGTGGAGATGCTCCGGAGAGACGACGTGGATTGTATGAACGAGAACCTCGAGGCGGTCTCCTACGTGTTCCTCGGTTTAGTGCTGGCTCTGATTGGGGTGGTGTTTCTCATGGTACTTTATCTCAACCGTGGGGGCATCAAGCGGTGGCTCAACAACATCAGAGATGCGTGCAGGGACCAGATGGAGGTCTACCATTACCGCTATGAGCAGGACTCAGACCCCAGACTGGCCAACGTGGCTGTTTGACCCAATGAACCCAATGAAACATGAGTGAGGAGACATGAAGTGCTTCAGGAGGGATGTCCAGCTGGGAAAAGTACTTCATACACAAAAGACTGAGGTCATTCCCTGGCTTAGTCCTGTCAGAAGCAAACATCTATCGTTTTTAAAACCGTTTTCATCATTCTCAGAAACTGGAACATTAACTGTTAGTGGTGTCCCTCTCACTGTGGGATATTCACAGAGCCAAAGACAGTGAAATGACTCTGAAGCTGTTTTCAGATATGAACTTCGCAGAATCTGATCTTTGGGACTTTCTTTGGAGTTTGTCTTCCACACATGAACAACGCAGCAGGAGATTCTCCACTCACTTGTTTAGGTGCAGCAGGCAGAAGCAGGACATAAAGTAGGCTCTTCATTCTGTTGCTGAGATCACATATTTTTAAAGCACACTGGCACAGGCATTGGTTTTCATCACCTGAAGCTTTCTTCACATCTTCGTCAGAGTCTTCTACATGTAGGGCACCACTTTTCATCCTGGGGTATTTGTTTTCTTTTTGTTTTTGATCATTTCTGCGTCTCTCTGCGAATCCTTAGGAGAATCTCCTGCTGTGTTCTCACATGGGCTCATCTGGACATTATCTGGAGTTCTTACTAGGGGGCTAGCTGGAGACACTCCAGAAAAAGTCCAGACAATCTCACTTGGACATTTGCCTTCTCACATAGAGCTCCTCCAGAAAAGCGTCCGAAGATTCTGCGGAGTTCAGTGAATGTCCGACAGCAGCTTTAAGACCATGAAGTGTTCAACTTGCAAAACTTCCAAGCAGTAGCCTATTGTATATATTGTAAATAAGCGTCCTCTCAAGAGAGCTACGCTTTTCACACATCACGTTAACTCATGCAGTCTACAGCAGCTAATCAGACTAACTAAGGCCTATTTATCTTATTTATCAAAGGACAGCTATACAGTTATGGTACATTGAATTTCTGATGCTGGAATGAAACGATGAATCAGTGCAGCCCTTATAAACTGTGTGATAGTCTCCATTCAAGACGCCCTGCAGGGAGAACAAGGTATTTCTGCGGATGATCGAGTGGTGGAGCGAGGCTGACGTGGTTCGTCCGAGTGCCATGTTCGTGCAAGCAGGTGACGCCGGAGCAGGCTGTCATGTTTCATCATCGACCCCATGGGATAGGTTACCAGCCCTGTCGTCGTGAGCAGTGGTCGATCTCTGGAAATAGCACACGTGTGTGTATCATCTGACACGAGGTCAGTTTATCAGTGAAGGGGCTAAAGAGGAAGAGACAAAGTCTAACCATGCATGTGATTGTTGTAGACATAGGAAACCAACCAAAACGTGAATAAAAAGGTCAAATACGAAATGGTGAGTTAGCAGTGTTCTTTACGTCAGTGCTATTTACCGTCACTGTCAGGGAACGTTGACTTCACGCAGCACTGTGCCAGGCGTTAAACACAGGAAGTGGTTCCCTGTTGTGTTTTGTAAAAGGAAATAAAGTTGTACATGTGCTGGAAGAAGGGGTGTGTGTGTGTGTGTGTGTGTGTGTGTGTGTGTGTGTGTGTGTGTGTGTATGTGTGTGTGTGTGTGTTTGAGCTCTCCGTGACTCATGGTCTGAACTATTGTAAGATCGTGACCTTACAATTTCTCGTCCGCCTGAGATTTTGTTGGTAAGTGGGAAATACGGTTTTAATCTAATCAAGTTTGTGTTTAATAAACCGTGGAAAATTAGGATCGGGCCGTGAAGTCAGTGTCTCTCTTCGGCCCAGAGCTCATCAACCCTGTGGACTTAAGGGTCCGAGTGATGATCACAAGGATTTTGGAAAAAAAAACGTAAGTAGGTGTGGGTGTATGGGTGTGTGTTCACTATTTGTGTTCACTATTGTAGACTTGATGATGTTGATTAGTACAGGACACAAAGTGAGATCAAATAAGAAGACAGAAACAGAGCACTCCCAGAAGACCAGCTATTAATAGACAATTCTATTCACCGCCACATTTATTCAAAGATACAGATTCAGTTGGATGGATCACCCGTGGTATAGTAGCGTTGAGTGTGTGTGAATGTAGGAATGTCATTTATAGAGTAAGACTAGAAAGTGCCATTTAACACAGTCAATCACTATACATGACAAAGTGATATTTCATTATCTTTTCTTTGTTATTTATCACCATGTCACTCCAGCCTGTCTCTGACTGCACGTCCTCCATCTTTACTCTGTGTTCAACCAGCTGTCTTTTTAGGATTCTGGGAAATAAATAAAGAAGCAGAAACACAATGTTCAGCTGCTGATCAAAAAAGAGTGAATTTGCCTATCAAAGCAGTCAGGCTTCCACTCTTCTGTACTGGAATCGGTATTCCTCCACATCTTTGTTCTGCTTTATATTTTGCCGTGTTCTCCCACAACGTTTTTCAAAGACGTCCTTTCTGAGCTACTCTCTCCCCCTCTCTCGCTCCCCTTCATCCAGGTAAATGACTTTATCCAGCTGAGTGACTTTGTAAGGAAGGGGGGACGGGGGGGTTTAAGCTGAGCCCAGCAAAACGGAAGAGCAGCGAAAAGGAAGATAAAGAAAAGGTGGAGTAGAGAAAAGAGTTCATTAGAGTCCTTTAGTCCGGTAACCCGGTGTCCTTCCCTCGTTCAGTATGATGACTCAGCCTCTTGCTCTATATATGAACATTTGGCCAAATCCCAACTTCCAACTGGGGGGGTTCAAACGTGTAAATATTATCTTTATTGTGGAACAGCTGCTGCTGTCGAAGAATTCAATCACATCGGAGCATCTGCAACCCAGATCACTTTTTAAATTGTCTTCTCCCGAGGGACACCTTCAGCATGAGGTGCTGTTTAAGGTCTCACAGCCCATCAACCTCTGATTGAATAGCTGTGTCACTAAGGTTGTGGGGCTGCGTGAAACCGCTCCGGGTGCAGTCACACATAAACAACAGTAAGTAAATGTTGACGGCCTTCCCAGGGGGAACCGGTGTCTTGGGCTAGCTGAATTTAAGAAGTTCATGATGTGATGTATGAGGATGAGTTTGGTAGTTTGTGCAGATTACGGGTTATTGATCGCTGGATGTGCGTCTCCTGCTGACTGGAGATAAGAGAAATATGCCAGAGAGAGGAGAGGGAGAACTGCAGCTTTGCAGAAGGAAGCTGAAAGTTTGATCAATGAATTAAACTTCTGGTATCATTGTCCTACAGAAAACCAGCGAGCAGAACTTTTTAGTGTGACTCTCTTTCACTTTGAAACATAAATCGTGAGCACTCTGCCCCAGCAACTATAAATTTATTGCAGGTCTGATTCATTGACACCAAAAATGGTTTTGGACAGACGGAGAGAGCAGCTGTTAATTTGAATAAAAAGGGACAATGGAGGACACTTCACTAGGACTGAATCATTTGACGTAGCTTTTTACGTCTCCTCTGGTTCAGGGAACGAACCGTAGCTCTGTACGTCACACGAGCCGCCAAACACAGACTGAAGGACAAAGTGTTCAGGACTTAAATGTACCTTCCATTTATCACACACCAATCAAACATTATAAATACATTTTACAGATGGTTAATTATAGTGATGGTTTTCTAACTGGGCTGGACATACTTTTTGGACATTGAGAGGTTTTTCAAACACTGCACTTTGTTTTCTTTGATCCAATGTTGATCAAAATAAATTGGTATTTCTTATATGAACACGACAGGATAAAATTGTCGTTATGATCTATTTTCAAAACTGATTTGTTTATTACCTCAGACAAGGAAGTTATGTTTTCACCATTGTTCCTTTTTCCACTTATCTTGGAGGGGGGATGTCAGATCTGGACAAAAAGGCAGATCCAGATCTTTGGTATTTTTTACTTTGCATCTTTAATGAGATTTGATATGTGAACTTTAATGCAGGGAAAGTTCATGAGCAGCTGATTTCAGTCAATCTAAAAATGATTGATCCTCCTGAAAATGTTGAAACACTATGTACACGCATATATCATCATTTACTATTCTGGAATAGGACAGAGGAAATAATAAAAGATCGGAATGCATCCTGGGTAAATAAGCTCCAGGAGTGTTCACCATTGTTCACTGTCTCCCTCGGCTCGTGAAAGGTCGATCACACTGAGGCGTCCACTCGAGATGTGACCTGACGTTTCCGCGGATCGGCTCGTCATTTACAGTAAGACGTGACAGGGATTCCCACAAGAGGAGGAGCTGGAGGAAATATCAGCGTGGACGTGGCTGAAACACACACACACACACACACACACACACACACACACATACACACACACACACACACACACACACACACACACACACACACACACACACACACACACACACACACACAGTACGACAACCACCATTAAATTAAATTAAACAACAGTTTTCATCCCTGTCCACTGTTCATACGGGGGCGGTCCTACTGAGTCCTAGCAGGTTCTAATGAGATTAATTAAGCTTGAATATGAAAAGTAAAAGCTTATTGTTACAGAAAAGCTCATTAACCAGTAATTCACTGGTAATGTCATCACACATGAAGCTCATTACAAAGACTCCCAGGAGATAAAAAAGGCTCAAGTGAGTGTTTTGCCTGAGGTCACTGAGTCCTGTTTGATGATAAACACACCCTCAGGGATTCCTGTGCATTTGTTCTATCATAACATTATTATCGGGACGTCTTCTTTACATCTAAAGCTTCCACACAGGAAAATAAATCTGTATGTAGGAGTAAAGGAGTATTTCTACAGTCAATATTCTGTTTTCTGTCGACCCTGCCGTGTTATTACAAACCATGGGAACCAATGTGCTTCAGTCTGACACTGTGAACGATTGTTTGGCCTCTGAGCTCAAAGGCCATGAGGGGTTTGATCAGGAGCATGGGCAAGTCCCACGAGTCGATCGACCTATGACTCGTGGATTTCTATCTTAACAAGCAGTATGGGCGTCTTAAATGTATAAACTAATTAGGTCCGCTGACCTGCCTGTCAATTACCAAAAAGAAATAGTCAGGGTTGTGCAGTATGAGAAAGATGTAGAGAGGAACTTCTGACCTCAATCTCTCAGAGGACAAACAACAGCGTGATTGCATAGTTGGCCCAGATGCACAGGATCAGGCACCATAATAATTATGAGCGTCTCTCAGACGTGAAAATATCCTACAGATAACGACCCCTAAAACGAAGGAAATCCACCTTAAGTCATTACCGGCTGCAAGCTATAATGATTATTTAATCTGTAAAAATAAATGGAGATATATTTGGCTGCGCTTCGATCCCTACACTTGGAACCACTACTGTAAAACAATATTTGGGATAACTGTGCTTCTCCGAGCATCACAGACAGATTTTCTGATGACCTTGCCGGTAATGACATTTCATAAAAGCCTCGTCCACGGCAGTTTTACAGGTTGTTTCCCATGGTACTGGACATCCGGTGCTGAGAGGCTCTTAATTAAGCTTTTACTGGCTGGACCGTCCTGTCAAGGACGAGAGGGAAGCAGGAGAGGAAATCACTCCATCAATAACTGAATGAAAATTAGATGACTATAAGCTGTGCTTTCATTGTGCCAAGCTCATTTTAACAACAGAAAAACTCTGTTTGAAACCGGCATGATATGAATGATGATGTTGAAATCAGTGCAGATGACAAAAAAACACTTAAAATAATGAATTTTGTTTTGAAAATGATTAAAACTTTCACTAAGGAGGTGATATCTGCACCCTTTTCTTTTTATTCTTCCTCTATGTTTGTTGTTTAGTTGGCTGGTTGGTTGAATGGTTAGTTGGTTGGCTGGTTGGTTGGTTGGTTGGGTGAATTGTTAGTTGGGAGGTTGTCAGGTTGGTTGGTGAGTTTGTGCCATTTAGGGATTTGATGTCAACGTTGAAATAGATGCAATCACTTATTATTGGCATCACTGTGTTTTAAATTCACCCTAAGAAAACAACATCAAATATACATCTTTATGTTTGAGGGAGTATCAGCACTAACCTTTTCTGGGGTTAAGGGATGAGCGCCGAGTCAGTGCAGCCATAGAATAATACGTTGTTACTCTATTTCCACCTTAGTTTAGGCCATTGAGCCACAGCATTATCGTTTATTTATGAACCAAGGAAATTTATTAAAAATTTATTAAATTCTCATTTAATCTTCTACGCTTGTTCTTCAAAAGAATTATACAGTTGCACTTCTCTTGCTTTGATTGTAAAACATTAACTCATCTCTTTGGTATAATTGACAAAAGTGCACCACAGTGGCTTCAGTTTAATTACAGTTTAACACAAAAACACATTCCAACAAACCGGTTTTCCCTTTTTATTACTGAACCATTCAGATTCCTTATGACAATTATTCATCCCCATGACTTTGAAGTGTTAAGTGCTCATTAAATCTGTATCTCATTAATCACAGCACCATCTACTGTAGCTCTGCTAATTACCCACCAGTGACTGTGAGCAGTGTTTGTCTGTGATGGGCAGCGTCTCATTCAAACGGCTATGGAGAAAAAACAAAAATGCAGTATCAGCCGTTTGAATATTTCATGTTGTCCTTCACTGAGGAGGAGCTGCTGATCGCCTGACCCCCCACCCCAGTTACCTCAGAGTAAACAGCATCTGCTCTGACAACCTGTCCGTCAACGTCTGGGCTTCTTCTGCTCTGTGCAGTCAACATCAGTTTTAATATGCAACCGCAGTCACTGTGCAACACCCTCACTGCTTCTACCCTCTCTCACATGTGCACATATACCCAAGAATGTTAATTGTCACCGAACACTGACCTCTTCAGGATCCTGAACATGTTATCATAGTAAACATGTGCAGGATGTTGCAGTTCCGACATTATGTTTTCTGTCAGTGTGCACATGCATGCACAACTATTTTGCAGTCCTCAATGCTTCTACCATTAAAATATGTCAACTACTGCCTCCCTGTGGCTTTTTTGGCAACAAAGGAGCTGCACCATGTCAGCTGGTTTTCCAGTTTTTCCATGTTCAGGTGTGTGCGAAGCCTTATCCTAAACAAAAAATGTCATGACCTCTTCAATTTATCATTAGAGGTTGGGTTTAAATTGTGTCGTAATTATCTCCATTTGTTTTAATCTGTGCGCTTGTTTGTTCTCCAGATTTGAGTCTTTGAGGTCATGAGGGCTTTGACCTTTGACCTTCAGCCACCAAGCTCTAGTCAGTTCATTAAACGTTTGTGCAAAACTTGGAATAAATGTCCTGGAGGCATTCTGGCGCTATGAAGACATGATGACTCTGCTCCTAAGAGTCTTTGTAATGAGTCCCAGTTGTCGTGGCATCACCGGGGAACGGTCTTTAATGACTTTGCCCATAAACAAACAAATCCTCTGCCATTGAACCTTTTGTCTAATTAATCTCTTCCCTTGGTCATTGGGGAGACGACACACAGTGGGAATCTCAATATATCAAATAGACGAGGCGTTTTCTGAAAACTAGTCAAATCAATATTTTCCTAAAGCCTTAATGTCACAGTAGTTCATAAATGTGCACCTATTATTTTATTAGGTATAAATGTTTTGTCAATGGTGCTAAATAAAAAATGAACTAATTCTCATGAAATTTTTTTAAAGTTTACACTTTATAAAAGATAAACTAATTTAATCATGAACTAAATATCCTTATATCAAAACATTATCCTTCTTAGCACTGTTCTCATGAATTTTCAATCCTTCCAAGCCCTCTAATACCCATGTCCAGTTCATCACAACTGCCTGTAAAATAAAAATTGAGAATTTAAATAGATGCCTGAAATACAACTGAAACTGATCACACACGACTGAAAACGCTCAACACTGCTATATATAACGTTTATTATGTGCTCATATTCATGTCACCTCGTAGTACTTTATTGTATGAATGTACAAGGTTGGTGGTTAAGAGTTATTGACGACAAAAATGAGCTTAAGACATAAATATACATTACACAGGAAGCCAAGTTATTTGTAGAATTGCTCAGATACAATATTCCGGACAAGTATCAATTCAGATATTGATCCATATTGAGCGGTTCATATATCAGCCAATTGATCAACCTCCAACACTGTTGACATTTCTGAAAGCTCTAAGGTTAATTTTAAAAAACCTAAAACTCGATGGTATATGTATTTTTCCGAAACATCATTTCAGGGATATTTTTTAAAGGGGTTTAAAAATGATCTGATTTTGCACAAAAGTAACTTCTCCATGTTTTATGAGCTGTCAGCACAGTCTCCAGTGAAACACATTAATTTAGCCTCTGTTTCTGCAGAACTTCGTCTATGCAGCAAAGAACTTTGCAAACAATCTGAAGTTTAATGGCACCTAAAGTTCATTGTTTGTCACACTTAACCTACCAATTACAGAGAAGTGACTTCGGAGAGGGTATCAGGGGGGTGAGAAGAGATGACTCCGGTTATAATTG
The DNA here is from genome assembly GCA_038501795.1 of Pseudopleuronectes americanus. Taxonomy (NCBI): domain Eukaryota; kingdom Metazoa; phylum Chordata; class Actinopteri; order Pleuronectiformes; family Pleuronectidae; genus Pseudopleuronectes; species Pseudopleuronectes americanus. The sequence goes on along the minus strand of CM076728.1, from coordinate 16,960,235 downwards.
CAAACCTAATGGATGCAGATGAGATTAATTAGGCTTAAATCTAAACAGTTAAAAGTGTGTTTGTTTCATGCAAGGTCATTAACCAGCATCCTTTGGTAATGACATCACATATAAGGCTCATTAGCAGGTTCCCAGGAGTCAGAGAATCCTTTTGTCTGGGGTCACCATGTCCTATGTTGGTGAACGTCCCCTCGGGCCAAAATGTTCGTTGCCAATGTCATAACTTGTTGTTAAGTCATTTCATACACTTAAAGTTTATGCAAAGTTTGGAGGGGTCTTATTTATTTATTTTTCCGTTATTTATGCGTTGATTTTTATTTTGACCCTTTGTGATCATCGATAGAACCTCTGTATTCTAATCAAGGTGGGCCAGTCGTACAACCACACTGTCTACAAGTAAAACTCAATATGCCAATTTAAAAAGATGGGTTTCGAGACGGGATGTGAAAATGAAGAGAGTCAATGTTATAGATGTCTGTTGGGAGGGACGTCCAGAGGTGGGGGAGCAGAGCAGCTGAATGCTCTAGATCCCATGGTTGTCAAGCAAGCAGGTGGTACGGTGAAATAGATGGAAGAAGAAGACCTGAGAGTGCGAGAGTGTGTGTGGATGTTCAGGAGTTTGGAAAGGTGAAGGGGAGCGAGATTATGGATGGCCTTAAAAAGTGGCATCATAACACAACCAGAAACACAACTGAATAAAAATGACTGAGTGCAGGAAAGCCACACACTGGTAAACTGGATCTTACACATCCAGCAGGTTTCTGTCAGGGTCTGAACCTCTGGGTGAGACTCTCAGCGAGACAACGTGCTAGTTAGCATGTCTGGCATTGTTAGCACTGTTATGGCTGTCCCTAGCTACTCAAGGTGACCTGGTTTTCTCTGTCAGGGCCCTGAGGCTCTGGAACTCACTGCCTGATGAGATTCGGCTCACCAATGTACTGGCCATCTTTAAATCAATGCTCCAAACACATTTTTATAGGAAAGCATTTTTAACATGCAATATGTATTTCTTGTACTCCTGTGTTATGTTAACAACACTTTATTTATTTTATCTTAATTGTATTGCAACCACATTTCATGTACTTTCTTAGATATGACAGCTTTTGACTCATATGAGAGCAGGTATTTAGTTTAATTTCAAAAACAGGCATAGATGTATGGTAGTCTGATCTATTGATCCGGCCACATGGCTTTGATAGCTCTGCCATAAAGCCAGTAGGCAATCAGATTTAACTTTAGCCTCAGCGTATCTTCGGGTTTGGCTTTTAACGTTATTGCGATTAAAAGGCTGAAACACCTGATGACTGCAGAGAACAATTAAAGACTATCATTTATATTTTCTTTACAACAACCAATCTTTCAGTGTTCAAATGTCCATGGTCTCACTCGCCTCTCTCTCCCCCGTACCCACTCCCCCCTAACTCTCTCTTCTCTCCCCCCCTTGCAGCCCACCTCTCCCCTTATCTCTTCCCCATTTTTCTCTGCTCCCCCCCAACCGGTCAAGGCGAGTTCCACCCACAGTGATTATGGTTCTAGAGGTTTCATACAGTTACTGAGGGAGGCTTTCTGTCCACAGTCGCCAAAGTGCTGCTCATTGTGGGAACTGTTGGGTTTCTCAATACCTTTTAAGTTCTCGACATTTTACATTATGATTTGGCCCTTGACATTAAACTGAATTGAATATCTTTTATTATAATTTATTCTTCCTTTTGCCATGGATTTTTTGTGAAGCACTTTGTAACCTTGATTAGATAAGTGCTATAAGGGTTATTATTATTGTTACTATTATAATTGAGTTTACACACAGTCACAGATTGGAAACCATAACTCCACTATATACACATACAAAATAGCTGTTGGCTGCTATATTGATATTTAAAATCTGATATATGACCTTAAGATTTCTGTTCCAAACCTCGCTGAGTAGGTTTGAATGGTTTTTATTACACTTTGAATAGTTTGCTGTTGACATTATAAGTTGAGATGCTTAGTTTCAGAAAAACATCATTAGAAGTTTGTTTTTGTGACACTCATTGGATGAATTTTTTTATTTTATCCTTGTAATTCTTAATTAGAAGGTTGAATGTTTCCTCGGGAGAGAAGAGAGGAGGGTATATTTTCTACTGAGCACAGGTCAGACGCGCAGACAGTCAGTGGCTGCTACTGATGGTGTCTGCTTCATATCGAGTCCCACTGTGCACAGTGATCTGCAACAGACCAGGTGCAGCTACAGTAAACTTGTATTTTGTCCTGTGGTCAAAATAATCTGAATAACTAAATGAGAAACAACGTTTTCTAAATGCATATGTTTATAGGTTTGTTTTGAAGTATGTGATTGGTAACACTAATGCAGTCGGTGATAAGATGTCATGTTTTCCTCTCATTCAGATTTGAGAGATTTCACACTGTGTTCCAGAGGAGGAGCTCAACTATGTCTCTTTTAAATGACTCTGCCATCATTCATCCTCCAGGCTTCTATGTCATCGGATTCCAGACGTTTCCCTACATCAGTGTCTACATCATCTTCATGGCATTTGTCTATTTGGTCACAGTCGTGTTCAATGTGTTATTGATGTGCATAATCGCTTCTGACGAGAACTTACACACCCCTAAGTTTTTAGCAGTCGTCAACCTTGCAATAATTGATGTGATATTGAACACAAGCACGATTCCAAGCATGATTAAGACGTTCCTCTTTAAGGACAACTTTGTTCCCTTCAATCTCTGTCTGGTGCAAATGTTTGTTCACTATGTCAGTGTGTCTCAGGAGTCTTACGCACTCGCTATACTCGCCTATGACAGGTTGATTGCAATTTGCTTCCCTCTGAAGCAAAACATGTTAAACACACGGCCAATCATGCTTTGCATTGTCAGTCTGACTTGGGTTTACAGCGCAGGATTGCTTTCATACAGCACCTCCATCATGGCTCGACTGTCTTTCTGCGGATCTGTCAGAGTGTTCAGCTACTTCTGTGACTATGCGCCAGTGTTTAGACTCGCCTGCAATGATTACTCACTGCAGTGGGCCGCAGCTTCAGCTTCTTTGATGAATCTGTTTGGCCCCTTAACTTTTATATTTCTGTCCTACGTCAGCATCCTTGTGACCGTGTTCAAGATGAAGTCAGTGGGCAGCAGGATGAAAGCTCTCACTACTTGCATTGAGCACCTCATTCTTGTGGCTATTTATTATGTTCCTATAATCACCATTTACATAGTTGGGCTCTTTGTACGATCTATTGATCCAGACCAGCGAGTGCTCAGCCTGTCGCTCGCCACTTGTCTCCCCCCCTGCATTAATCCCATTGTCTACTCATTAAAAACAAAGGAGATCAAAACCAGAATGTTGGCTCTGGTGTGGAGCGTGAAAATAAACCCTTGACAGATACTATTTCCATCTTGAATCAACGAGTGGAGGGTGTGTGTATGTGTGTGTGTGTGTTTGTGCGTGCGTGCGTGTGTTTTAGGGACTTTATTTGAGCGCTTTCTTTTCGATTGTTTCTCTTACTCATTAGCATGTGTAACAGACGAATATGAGATTATTATGATTAAATCATTTTTTTTAAATATTGTTTTGAATATTCTGTGATTACATTAAAATTGTCAATTTTATCGGTTGAGTACAATACATGTTGCAAGTAATTTTTAACACTATATTGCTGACTTATTTAGACATGAAGTAACAAAGACATGGTTGCTTTTGAATGTAATGATATTTGCACATTTGACTGTTCTGATCACTTCTAAACTTTCTCTTTTTTACTGTAGCTCACACTTTCTTAATTAAACGTGATGTGATGAAACATAAGTTGCAGTTATTGTGTCTTCAGATTCTTCGAAAGTATAGGTGTAACTTAAATAAAATGGCAGCCTCTAAAAAACTAAAAACGATCTGCACCCACATGTATCGCTGTATATCTTAATTGTTCTTATCACTAGTGGGTACAACTGAGACTAATTAGTCCGACGTTTATACAGTAAATGTTTGTTTGTCAAAGACAAGGTCATTAACCAAAACTCTCCAGTGATATCAACACAAATTGAGCTCATTAGACTCGTTAAGTTTTCACTCACTATGTGACCTGTTTAATTCTAAAGGCCTCCTCAGGGAACATTATGCAATAGAGTGATCAACCTAACCTTTGAACAATGATGTTTGCAACTTATGCAGCTCCGATTTCTGATGCAACAGAAGTAATAATAGCAAACGTTATTTGTATAGCACCTTTCCTACAAGAAATGCTGCTCAAAGTGCTTCACATACAATATAGATACAAATAAAACATGCTAAAATGTACTACCCACGGAAATACAAAATTATTTTGTGGACTCAAAAACTTCACCCACCGCACCACCGACATAGTGGTTGGTATAGAATTATAGAATTTTAAGTTTTCGGTGAACTACCCATCTGAGCAAAATCTGTACCGACAGTTTACACTTTATCAAGGATAAACTAATTTTGTCAGGAACTAAATATCCTTATATTGCAACATTATTCTTGTTTGCTCTGTTCTCATGATTCCTGCCTCACGAATTTTCAAATCCTCCTCAACCCTCTAAAAAAAACACATCCAGTTTATCACAACTATCTGTCAAAATAAAATTAGGGATTTAAAATAAATGTTTTCAACACTTTTTAACAGTGATAATGAAAACACTCGACACAATAACATTTATTATATGCTCATATTCATGTATCCTGTTAGTACTTCATTGTATGAATTTACAAGCTTGGTACTTAAGAGATTTTGACGACCAAAAAGAGCTGAAGACATGTTGTGAATATACATTACACAGGAAGCCATGTTATTTGTAGAATTGCAGAGATACAATATTCTGGACAAGTAGGAATTCAGATATTGATCCATATTGAGTGGTTCATATATCAGCCAGCAGAACAACCTCCTATAGTGTGGACATTTCTGAAAGCTCAAATAAACCTCACTTTAAAAAACCTAAAACACAATAGTATGTAGTTTTTCGAACATCATTTCAAGGATATTTTTTAAACGTGTTTAGAAATGATCTGATGTGGCAAAAAGTAACTTCTCCACGTTTTTGTGAGCTGTCAGCACAGTCTCCAGTGAAACACATTAATTTAGCTTCTGTTTCTGCAGAACTTTGTCAATGCAGCAAAGAACTTTGCAAACAATCTAAAGTTGAATGGCACCTAAAGTTCATTGTTTGTCACACTTTACCCAACAATTACAGAGAAGTGACTTCGGAGAGGGTATCAGGGGGGTGAGAAGAGATGACTCCGGTTATAATTGCAAACCTCCTAATGGATGCAGATGAGATTAATTAGGCTTAAATCTAAACAGTTAAAAGAGTGTTTGTTACATGCAAGGTCATTAACCAGCATCCTTTGGTAATTACATCACAAATAAGGCTCATTAGCAGGTTGCCAGGAGTCAGAGAATCCTTTTGTCTGGGGTCACCATGTCCTATGTTGGTGAACATCCCCTCGGGGCAAAATGTTCATTGCCAATGTCATTATAACTTGTTGTTAAGTCACTTCATACACTTAAAGTTTATGCAAGTTTGGACGGGTCTTGCTGTTGCTGTTGTTGTTTTCACATTCCCACTGGTACTCAGAGCTGGAAATATGTGATTTGAACGGGGTGAAGATGTCAGAATAGCACCAGCATCTCAGAACAAACCTACTCCACCCCTACACTCCACTCAGAATGCTGCGGTCCTTGAACTCAGGTTTGCTCATCATCCCAAACACCAAACTGGGAACTTTTTGACACAGAGACATCTGTGTCGCAGCCCCCACCCTCTGGAACACTCTCCCCACCAATATCCACAGAGCTACATCTCTGGACAGCTTAGAAAAACTACTAAAACACCACGTGTTCACTAAGACTTTTGGCCTCAGTTAATGCTCCACCCTGCCATTAGTGCTATTTATTTCTATCCTATTTTGTGCAGTAACTTTCTTTTCTTCTATCCTTTGTCACCATGGACATATGTAAAGCTACTTTCAGTTTTTTCAAAGGCACTATATAAGTTCAAGCCATTATTATAATTTATAAATGCTTCATCGATCAAGCCTCCATCCTTAATTACGGATCTAAGCCGCGAAAACTACACAGTCTACAAAGTCTTACAAAACCCAGTAAAAGTTGGATCAACCAGTAGCACAACTGAATAAAATGACTGTGTAGGAGCCATATTAAATGTGCTTTATTTTTTGTGTAATTTTACCCCGTGCCAATAGGGGGCTGTGTGGTTCAGCCAGACCTCGGGTCAGCAGAGTGAGGCATTTAACCTGATTGAACCTGATCACAGGGGGTTGTTGAGGGGCCCGTGTGCCCGTGTCCCCGTGTGTTAATGCATCTTAGTTTAGTGAGGAATCCGGGTTTATTGTTTTGTTACCATATTTTGAGTTAGAATTATTGTGGCTGTGTATTATTGGAAGGAAAATAAACCAGCAAAATAAACTGAACCGTCTTCGTTTTTGCGGTACTTGGAGCGCGCTGGGTGCACGTCGGAAACTATAAACGGAATCAACAACCAGTAGTACTAAGTTTAGGGCTTAGTCAGTACAGACTGTGTGCGGGAAAGCAATAAAGCTAAATCCAGAGAGCTGCCATGCAGGCAAACTAGATCTGACACATCCAGCAGGTTCCTGTCAGGGTCGGAACGTCTGAGTACGACTCTCAGCGGGCCTACCTGCTAGTTAGCATGGCTGGCATTGTTAGCACCATGCCATGTGTAGCCCACATACTGGAGTCCACACAGTCACGCAGAGGAAACCGTAACTCCACTATATTCAATTAGAAAATAGCTGTTCGCTGCTATATTGATATATGACCTTAAAATTTCATATAGAGTAGGTTTGAATGGTTTTTATTACACTTTGAATAGTTTGCTGTTGACATAATAAATTGAGATGCTTAGTTTCAGAAAGACATCATCAGAAGTTTGTTGGGGTGACACTAATTGGATGAAACTTTTATTTCATCCTTGTAATTCTTAATTAGAAGGTTGAATGTTTCCTCGGGAGAGAAGAGAGGAGGGTATATTACAGTCAGTGGCTGCTACTGATGGTGTCTGCTTCATATCGAGTCCCACTGTGTACAGTGATCTGCAACAGACCAGGTGCAGCAACGGTAAACTTGTATTTTGTTCCATTGTCAAAAGAATCTGGATTACTAAATGAGAAACAACTTTTTCTAAATGCATATGTTTATAGGTTTGTTTTGAAGTATGTGATTTGTAAGCCTAATGCATTCGGTGATAAGATATCATGTTTTCCTCTCATTCAGATTTGAGAGATTTCACACTGTATTCCAGAGGAGGAGCTCAACTATGTCTCTTTTAAATGACTCTGCCATCATTCATCCTCCAGGCTTCTATATCATCGGATTCCAGACGTTTCCCTACATCAGTGTCTACATCATCTTTATGGCATTTGTTTATTTGGTCACAGTCGTGTTCAATGTGTTATTGATGTGCATAATCGCTTCTGACGAGAACTTACACACCCCTAAGTTTTTAGCAGTCGTCAACCTTGCAGTAATTGATGTGTTATTGAACACAAGCACGATTCCAAGCATGATTAAGACGTTCCTCTTTAAGGACAACTTTGTTCCCTTCAATCTCTGTCTGGTGCAAATGTTTGTTCACTATTTCAGTGTGACTCTGGAGTCTTTGGCGCTCGCTATACTCGCCTACGACAGGTTGATTGCAATTTGCTTCCCTCTGAAGCAAAACATGTTAAACTCACGACAAATCATGTTTTACATTGTCAGTCTGACTTGGGTTTACAGCGCAGGATTGCTTTCATACAGCACGTCCATCATGGCTCGACTGTCTTTCTGCGGATCTGTCAGAGTGTTCAGCTACTTCTGTGACTATGCGCCAGTGTTTAGACTCGCCTGCAATGATTACTCACTGCAGTGGGCCGCAGCTACAGCTTCTTTGATACATCTGTTTGGCCCCTTAACTTTTATATTTCTGTCCTACGTCAGCATCCTTGTGACCGTGTTCAAGATGAAGTCAGTAGGCAGCAGGATGAAAGCTCTCACCACTTGCATTGAGCACCTCATTCTTGTGCTTATTTTCTATATTCCTATATTCACCATATACTTAATTGGGCTCTATTTAGGATCTGTTGATCCAGACCAGCGAGTACTCAGCCTGTCGCTCGCCACTTGTCTCCCCCCCTGCATTAATCCCATTGTCTACTCATTGCAAACAAAGGAGATCAAATCAAAAATCGTGGCTCTGGTGTGGAGAGTGAAAATAAACCCTTGACATCTACTTTTTCCATCCTGAAATGAATCTTTTCCTTTACTATTCTATAAACTCAGGATTGATTGATGAATATAAACTGTTTGGACAGGTACACTTTGTTTGTCCAGTTTGATGCAGCGATCCAGGAGAATTTGAAATAATTCATATGCATTATTGTATTTTCCCCTTTTATGAATTGACAGAGACTGAAAATAAAATAACATCTATATCTAAAGACAGGCATTTGCGTAAAAATGAATCCATAGCGTCCAGTGGATAATTAAGTTTGAAGATTGAAAGGACGTTGGTGTTTTAAGGCCTTTAAGAGGCCTATAATTTATAAAACAGCCAGAGGAAATTTGCCTTGTTTTCAGACTCTTTGAAAGGGTTACTTAAATTAAATGGCGGCCTCACAAAAAAATTGTTTTTAACATTAGTGGGTAAAAGTGAGACAAATTAGTCTGATTTTTATACAGTAAAAGGTTTGTTTGTTAAAGACAAGGTCATTAACCAAAACTCTCCAGTGATATCAACACAAATTTAGCTCAATTGGACATTAAAGACTGAATGCAACACACAAACATTAATATATAGGGTTAGCCTAAATAACAAACTCTTAAATTGTTATTCCTGTGACCACGCTTACAAAAGACAATAGCAATTCTATATGACCACAACTTTACCGTTCACATTGTGCAACGTATTCTCCACAATTCTTCATTCAAACAATTCTTTGTTTAGAATGTGAACAGGTTTAATGAGACTGCCCGTTATTCAGCAGCAGGTGTTGCTCAACGGCTAACACAAGCTAATTAGCTTTAGCCCGACATAAGCTAACAAGCTAGACACTGTGAGCAACCATACCTGCTAATTCGTGCTAAGGATCTAATATATAATTGAATTAAAAATAGATTTTCACTCACCAGAAGAACTGGAGTTTCTTAGACAGTCTGTTGGTGCAATTAACTGAACTGAAGCCAAGAAAAAGTCGAGTGCAGAGATTCCAATCAGCCTGCTAGCATGCAGGCTATGCTAATCATATTTATGCTAGGGTCGTGGTCTCCTGAGTGACACCTGGGCACAGTCCGTGAACGCTGCCACATTTGTCACTCAAGAGACCACGCCCCCCAATTACACGTGAATTCAAACTTATGTATAATTTAGGTGAGTAAGTTACAAATAAAACTCACCAGTAGATTTGTCATGAAGGAAGACCTTACAGGTTAAGACAAAAAACATTTTCTGAACGAGGCTGTTAACATATTTAAATTCACCTCTAAAGTCTGGTTGTTTAACATAGGAGTCAATGGGAGTTTGCCCGTTCTTGGAGCCAGCCTAGTGGCCACTCAGTGAACTGCAGCTTGTTGCAACTCCGCATAGGCTCCATCGATAAGCCCCCCATCTACCAAAAAAAAATATAATGTTTTGCCTCAACTCTTTTTTTAAAGAATAGTTAAAAGCGATTGGGGCTTATTATGTCACCAACTCAACTATTTCATCACCGCCTTTATCTTTCTATTTAAACTTATTTGCAAGTTATTTTCTATCTTAACTATGTACGATGTCATGGAATAAAACCATCAAGTTGTGTGGCATTGAAATACACAAGTGCACTATAAATATCTTCAAACTTTACCTACAAACCAAACTAATGTTGCATAATGATGTCGGACAAACTTGAGTGATATAAATATCCATTAAACAAAACCAATTTTTCACAAAAGCAAGTAGTTCAAGAAAGATATGGATAGAAGAAAGTTTTAGATGACACATAAATTATAAATTCCTCCAAAAATATAAGAAAATCTGATTAAACCTGAGATATAGCATGATCCAAACTTGCATAAACTTTCATTAAGTGAAGAAAGAGTTTTACAAGATTTAAAGATGTATTCCAATGCTAAGAGAACAGCAAAGACTTTGTGAAGGATCAGCTACAAGGTTGTGTAGTTGTTTTGTGGTTGTTGATGAAACCGATCTATCACGACTTTATATGTAACATGGTGTATTTCCCTCAGCAGTAGCCTGAAACCACATGCTGAAGCACACGCTTTTTATACAGTTTATTTTAATTTAAATTAGTGTATGTGCATGTTGGAAGAAGGTAATTTTTCAATTATGTACTACGCTCATAACATAACTTGTTCAGAACAGCTACAAATATTATTTTTGTGTTTACGAATAAACAACATAAATTATTGATCTATTAAAAATAATACTATACTTGTCATTTAATGTATTTGTGTGATGTCAAGTGAAACTTAGATCACCTCTACTGATATGAAAGAAAGAAACACTTTCACTTCTGGCTTGGTGACCTGAGGCTTGAGTGTATGTTCTCACTCAGGTATGGTGAGGACACATTGCATTGCAAAAATCAACTACTAAAATATTCTGCAAAAAAAATGCGGGGCTATCAAAAAATATCTGATATTTGATTTTATATTAACTATAATATGTATTTAAATATAAGACAAGATAAGTTAATCCCTTATTAGTCCCACAGTTGGTAAATTCTCAGTATTCCAACTTGAACAAGAGCAGAAGGTTTCCAGGATGGTCGTACTGGCCAAATGAAAATCACAATGTTTGCAAACTTGCTGGAACAACAAGTTTTTGTTCTTAAAAGTACGATGATGCTTGTTTAAACGGAGGTTTTGTGAGTCTGACTCATCTGTTACTAAAACATCAAGGTATTATATCAGCTCACGTACCATATTTTATTTGTATTCTTATGAGATGCTTAAACTCACTTTTTATCATTCAGAGCAATAATTGGATGTTTATTTTGAGCACCAGAGAAGTTCAGTGGGAGCGAACAACAACCTGCTCTCCATGGATCAAAGTTACCTCGATAATAAAAGTTTTATCTCAGGAGATCAATGAGGACATAATATATCTTCCACTGTTCCCTGGTCGGACGTATTCGACGTGTGGATGAAGCATCAGACAGATCTGCTGCTGCACAATCCTTAAATTGACAGCATCAGGTATGGAGTAGTCAGATTTGTATTTTTTAGGCTTTTGCCTGTATGTTATGAATATATTCAAATGCGTCCATGGGTGTATTGATGTCTAATGTAGAATAAGATGTTAATGTCCTTGTTCTTTAGACTGAAGAGCCATCACACAGAGGCCGACTTCCAGCACTCAGCCTCTGGAGCTCAAATATGTCTTTTCCCAGGACTGTTTTAAACGACTCTGTCATCGTTCATCCTCCAGGCTTCTACATCATTGGATTTTTGAAGATTCCCTCCGTCAGCGTCTACTTCATCTTTCTGGCTTTTGTCTACGTGGTCACGGTTCTCTTCAATAGTTTGTTGATCTATGTAGTTGTCTCTAATCGTTGCTTACACACTCCAAAGTTTCTGGCTGTGGTAAACCTGGCAGTGATCGATTTGATCCTGAACACGTGCACCATTCCCAGCATGATAAAGATATTTCTCATGAAGGATAACTTCATTCCATTCAACCTATGTTTTGTTCAAATGTACGTGTATTACACCTGTGGCTCATTGGAGTCGTACGCTCTTGCTATACTTGCTTATGACCGTTTGATTGCAATATGTTTCCCTCTGCGGCAGAACTCGATTAACACACTACGAAGCATGTCTTGTATTGTCGGCCTGAAGTGGTGTGTTTGTCTGGCCGCGACAGCATATGTAACCATTATAATGACCCGACTGTCTTTCTGCAGATCTGTCCGTGTGTTCAGCTACTTCTGTGACTATGCACCTGTGTTCAGACTCGCCTGTAATGACAACACCATGCACTGGTCTGCAGCTTCTGGTATGACTTTTATGAGCCTCGGACTTCCCTTGATCTTTATTTTTCTGTCTTACCTCAGCATCCTGTTGACAGTGTTCAGGATGAAATCTTTAGGAAGTCGATTCAAAGCTTTGGCCACGTGTGTTGAACATTTAATCCTTGTTACTATATTTTACATTCCTCTTCTGGTCATTTTCATGATTGGGTTTTTTATGAGAGTTGTTGAGCCGGACCAGCGTGTGCTCAGTCTGTCACTGGCCTCCTGCATCCCCCCCTGCGTGAATCCTATTGTATACTCATTGAAAACTAAAGAGATAAAAGTCAGAGCCCTGGCACTGATAAGAAGACATAAAATCAGCACACTACAAAAAAACAAATCTTGGAGGGTCAACAAAACACAGCAATAATTGGGGATTAATGTTTTAAAGCCTAATATAATGTTTAATCTCATGATAATATTTATTCACAACTTCAGCATGAAATAATGCAAACATATAATTTGTTTGCTGTGTTGAGTTAACTGATGAATTTATAAATGTGTAATTGTTTAATTTGACCACGGTTGTGTAACATCAAGCTTAATAATATTTAAAATGTCTTTTGTTTCCCCACATATCCGATGTACTACTGTGTATATGTGATATAACTGTTGATAAAACATAATTTTATCAAAAGAATCATTTTGTTCATCAGAAATGCTTCAAACTCTGATTGCATCACATTTACTCTGTGGCTGAGGGGGTAAAGCGGTCGGTGGTTTAATCCCATATCCCCCTCTGTCTATACAAATAAAGTTTATTATTATTACTTCTGTTGAATCAGAAATCTGAGCTGCATAAGTCGCAAACATAATTGTTCAAAGGTTAAGTTGATCACTCTCTTGCATAATGTTCCCTGATGATGCATTTAGAATTAAACAGGTAACACAGTGAGTGAAAACTTAACACGTCTAATGAGCTCAATTTGTGTTGATATCACTGGAGAGTTTTGGTTAATGACCTTGTCTTTAACAAACAAACTTTTTACTGTATAACCTTCAGACTAATTAGTCTCAGTTGTACCCACTAGTGATAAAAACAATTAAAATGTACAGATTTACATGTGGGTGCAGACAGATTTTTTTTATTTTTTATAATTATTTAATTAACTATTTAATTTAAGTTAGACCTAAACTTTCTAAGAGTCTGAAGACAAAACCAAATTTCCTCTGGCTACTTTAGTTAGTTTCTCTACATGTCAGACTTGTCGTCTTTATTTTCCTATTTTTAACGAACATAAAGAACAACATGTTTAAGTTGCGGCCTGGAGGCCTGTGTCCTCAGTGTGGAGAAATGAACGTTTGGATCGACCTTATCTTATATACAAAATACATTTTCTGATGAGGAACAACTACAGCACACAGGCTTAACAATCTCTGCAAGTACCTCAAATAAACAAAATGACTGCACCTTATTTTATATCCATACATGTTATAAATATATATAAAGTCATTTTGGGTAACAAAAGCCTGTTCAGGTGTGTCTGACATCATTGCAACATTGCCCTTTCGGCAGTAAGATTTTTGCTACTATTGCCATTGTGTACATCTGCAAAATCCTTACTGCTATTTCCAACAGAAATAGCAATGTCACGTACCTGCTTATTCATACCGAACAATATGAGTTCCTCTCCTGCTGGGTTGTCCTCTTTTTCCTTGGAGTGTGAGAAAATGCTAGGCACAGCGGTGTCCTTCAGGGGAGCCCTTCCCTAAAAAAAGTTACATACAATGATTATGTTATTGCACAGTAACTGTAAATTGATAAAAAAAAAGGCTTGTGTGTTTAATTTCTGTGAATAAAAATTGTAGTAACTAAGTAAATATTAACAATTACTTTAAAAGATTACTTAGACTCGCTTTGGCTGTGTCACTTGGAGAAAAAAGATTTCACAAACATTATGGTATTTGGGCAAAAAAAATTATTGTACAGGATCTTTCCATTAAATGCTATGAAATGTGAAAAAATTGGCAAAAAGAAAAGTTATCTTGTTGCTTTATTGGTCTTCATATAGTCATTTTCATTAGGGGGACATTAAATATATTGTAATTTAATGCTGTCTTGCTTATGTTCTCCTTTACACATGACATCTATTGCACTTCTGTCCATAGTTGGCGAGGGATCCCTCACATGTGGCCCCCTTTCTGAGGTTTCTACGTTCTTTTTCCCTGTTAATAGAGTTTTTTTGGGCCTACTTATCACACTTATATTTGAAGTTGTATCATATTCAAACAGTTGCTAAATCATGCCACTTCAGAATCAGAATCAGAATCAGGTTTATTGGCCAAGTAAGTTTGCACAAACAGGGAATTTGACTCGGTAAAGTGGCTCTCAGTTGCTTACACAAAATACACATCACAAGACCAACAAAGCAAAACAAAACAATACAATACAAACAGTCCGAACAGTGCGACGATCTAAGAAAAGAAGTGCAGGTGTGCGTATTTCAATTATACAGTGAGGGTGAAATAGTAAACATTATTAAATATAATTATAATATATATTATATATAATATAATGTAATTCCGGGAGTAACTGTACAGTGTTTATTATATAATAATAACAAATTATAAAGGTCATAAGGGTGTAACATACAGATGACATAAGTTTATTAAGTGTTAGTGAGTGTGAAAGTGGACAATTAAAGACTGAATGCGACACACAAACTTAGTATGTACTGTAACCACACATAATGACACATCATCCAGTAAAACAATATTATACATATATATAGACATTATAATTTTATATTTATAAGTATATATAATAAGAATTACTATTATATACCCCTACCAGATGTAAATAGCATTAATATTAACATATAGGGTTAGCCTCAATAACAAACTCTTAAATTGTTATTCCCGTGACCACGCTTACACATGACAATAGCAATTTTAATTGACCACAACTTTAAAGTTCACATTGTGCAACTTATTCTCCACAATTCTTCATTCAAACACTTCTATGTTTAGAATGAGAACCGCTTTAATGAGACTGCCCGTTAATCCGCAGCAGGTGTTGCTCAACGGCTAACACAAGCTAATTAGCTTTAGCTCGACATAAGCTAACAAGCTAGGCACTGTGAGCAACCATATCTGCTAATTAGTGCTAAGGTTCTAATATATATAGTTGAAATGAAAATATATTCTCACTCACCAGGAGAACTGGAGATTATTAGACGGTCTGTTGGTGCAATTAACTGAACTGAAGCCAAGAAGAAGTCGAGTGCAGAGACTCCAATCAGCCTGCTAGCATGCAGGCTATGCTAACGGCTAGGGGCCTGGTCTCCTGAGTGACACCTGGGCACAGTCCGTGGACGCTGCCACAGTTGTCACTCAAGAGACCACGCCCCCCAATTACGCGTGATTTCAAACTTATCTTTAATTTAGAGGAGTGACTTATAAATAAAAATTGCCCCCCTGTAGATTTTTCATGAAGGAAGAATTTAGTGGGTAAGACTAAAACCATTTTCTAGAAGACCAGGCTGTAAACTAGTTAAATTCTGCTCTAAAGTCTGGCTGTGTAACATGGGAGTCAATGGGAGTTGAGTCGTTTTTGTTGCACTTCCGCATCGGCTCCTTTGCTTAGCGTTGGTTGTATCTATGGTTGTATCCGCTTGGCAGTGATGATGTCACTGATCGCCTTGAATGTGTTTTATTAATTAGCAGCGCGTTGAGCTCTCTCGGCCGCCGTATTTGTCTGCACACAGCGGAACTCCTAACCGGTTATCCGTCGGAGGTATTTCCCGGTTGCACTGTTGTCCGCTGCTCTAACGTGCCCCCCTGTAACACGGTGGAGTGGTGCAGGTTACTGTGAGTCGAAGTGAGTTCGTGGACGGAGCCGTCGACACAGACCCAGGATCAGCCGCTCAGGACTGTGGTGAGCAAAGGGAACATTCACGGTGGTTATTTGCATTTTAAAGAGTTGCTGCTGCTGTTGGACACAGTTTGAAGCAAAGATAGCAACACTACAAACATATTAACTATTAAACGTCCTGTTTTTCAAAATCAACATCAAAATAGCATCAGTGCTGTTACCTGACAGTACAAGTACAGTGGCCCTGAAGGTCAGAAATCCATATTCTGTTTGTAAAATATTGTTCTTTGTGAAATGTTGTTTTCACCCTCAGGACCACCGTAGACACGCCCCTCTCTATGAAGTACAGTAGTGAACATGTTTGGTCTAAATCCAGTTTTGTGTTATTTTCTTTCAATAAAGTAAAAATACGAGAAAACATCTACACAAACAACATTTGTTTTGCCTCAATTCTTTATTTAAATCATCACATTCTTCTTTCTATTTAAACTTAGTTATTTGCATCTTAACTTCAACGATATCGTCGAATAAAACTATCAAGTTACGTAACATTGAAATACACAAATGCACTATGAATATCTTCAGACTTTACTTACACACTAAACTGCGGTTAAGTGTGTAAGACCAAACAAATTTTTCACAAAAGCAAGTAGTTCAAGAAGGATATAGATAGGAAAGTTTTTGATCAAATATAAATTATAAATTCCTCACAGTCTGATTAGACCTGATATATAGCATGAACTTCCTGATAGAAAATGGCAATTTCCCATTAAGTGTTTTAATCCCACAATATTATCTCAAAAAGGCAGTTTAGAAGAAAGAGTTTTACAAGATTTAAAGATGAATTCCAATGCTAAGAGAATACCAACGACTTTGTGAAGGATCAGCTACAAGGTTGTGTAGTTGTTTTGTTGTTGTTGATAAAACCGAACTATCACTACTTTATATGTAACATGGTGTGTTGTCCTCAGCAGTGGCCTGAAACCACACGCTGAAGCAGAATGGCGTCCCCTTCACCCCATGACCGCAGCCGGAATGATGACGAGGACGACCCGGTGGATCGGATGATATCCCGGACAGGATGTGCCGAGGTGCACTACGCTGTGCAGGAGTGCATGTCTGAACACCAGGACTGGCGAGTGTGCCAGAAACAGGTCCAGACTTTCAAGGACTGCATGATGGATTTCCAAAAAGCCCGGAAAGAACAACTGATGAAGCAGAGGCCAATGTCCACTGAGTCTGCTTCCAACTGAACTCGCCAAACCACACAAGTTTTGGATGAAAATGACTGCAACGATTTTTTTTTGTGATGTGGGAGCTGAATGATGAATACGATTTGTTGATCACAACAGACTTTTCATACTGATTTATTTAAATTTAAATTAGTGTATGTGCATGTTGGAAGAAGGTAATTTTTCAGTTATGTACTGCGCTCATAACATATCTTGGTCAAAACAGCTACAAATATTATTTTTGTGTTTACGAATAAACAACATAAATTATTGATCTATTAAAAATAATACTCTACTTGTCATTTAATGTATTTGTGTGGTGTCAAGTGAAACTTAGATCACCTCTACTGATATGAAAGAAAGAAACACTTTCACTTCTGGCTTGGTGACCTGAGGTTTAAGTGTATGTCCTCACTCAGGTATGGTGAGGACACATTGCATTTTATGCTTTTATTTTTAAAGTACGAGAATGCTTGTTTAAACAGAGGTTTTGTGAGTCTGACTCATCTGTCACTAAATCATCAAAGCATTTTATCAGCTCACGAACCATATTTTATTTGTGGTCTCATAAGATGCTTAAACTCACTTTTTATTATTCAGAGCAATAATTGGATGTTTATTTTGAGCACCACAGAAGTTCAGTCGGAGCGAACAACAACTTGCTCTCCATGGATCAAAGTAACTTCAATAATAAGAGTTTTATCTCAGGAGATCAATGAGGACATAATATATCTTCCACTGTTTCCTGGTCAGACATATTCGCGTGTGGATTAAGCATCAGACAGAGCTGCTGCTGCACAATCCTATAACATAGCATCAGGTATGGAGTAGTCAGATTTGTATTTTTCTGCTTCTGCATGTATTTTGTGATTATATTCAATGTGATGATAATGAGATTATACATGCGTCCATCAGTGTATTGAGGTCTAAAGTAGAATAAAATGTTAATGTCCTTGTTCTTTAGACTGAAGAGCCTTCACACAGAGGCCGACTTCCAGCATGTGGAGCCCAAATATGTCTTTTCCCAGGACTGTTTTAAACGACTCTGTCATCGTTCATCCTCCAGGCTTCTACATCATTGGATTTTTGAAGATTCCCTCCGTCAGCGTCTACTTCATCTTTCTGGCTTTTGTCTACGTGATCACGGTTCTCTTCAACACTTTGTTGATATATGTAGTTGTCTCTAATCGTTGCTTACACACTCCAAAGTTTCTGGCTGTGGTCAACCTGGCAGTGATCGATTTGGTCCTGAACACGTGCACGATTCCCAGCATGATAAAGATATTTCTCATGAATGATAACTTCATTCCATTCAACCTATGTTTTGTTCAAATGTTTGTGTATTACAGCTGTGTCTCATTGGAGTCGTATGCTCTTGCTATACTTGCTTATGACCGTTTGATTGCAATATGTTTCCCTCTGCGGCAGAACTCAATCAACACACTACGAAGCATGTCTTGTATTGTCGGCCTGAAGTGGTGTGTTTGTCTGGCCGCGACAGCATATGTAATCATTATAATGACCCGACTGTCTTTCTGCAGATCTGTCCGTGTGTTCAGCTACTTCTGTGACTATGCACCTGTGTTCAGACTCGCCTGTAATGACAACACCATGCACTGGTCTGCAGCTTCTGGTATGACTTTTATGAGCCTCGGACTTCCCTTGATCTTTATTTTTCTGTCTTACCTCAGCATCCTGGTGACAGTGTTCAGGATGAAATCTTTAGGAAGTCGATTCAAAGCTTTGGCCACGTGTGTTGAACATTTAATCCTTGTTACTATATTTTACATTCCTCTTCTGGTCATTTTCATGATTGGTTTTTTTATGAGAGTCGTTGAGCCGGACCAGCGTGTGCTCAGTCTGTCACTGGCCTCCTGCATCCCCCCCTGCGTGAATCCTATTGTATATTCATTGAAAACTAAAGAGATAAAAGTCAGAGCCCTGGCATTGATCAGAAAACCTAAAATCAGCACACTACAAAAAAACTAATCTTGAAGGGTCAACAAAACACAGCAATAATCAGTATTAATGGTTTAAAGTCTAATATAATGTATAATCTCATTATAATAATTAATCACGACTTTAGCATGAAATAATGCAAAACATTATTTTTGCTGTGTTGAGTCAAATGAACTCATTTTACCACTGTCGTGTAACATCAGGTTGAATAATATTTAAACGTTCTTTTGTTTTCCCTCATATCCGACATATTACTGTGTAGATGTGATATAACTGTTGATAAAATATTTCATCAAAATAATTATTGTGTTATATGCGTAACTCTTTGATTGCACCACATATACTCTGTGGCTGAGGAGGTAAATCGGTTGGCAGTTTGATCCCAGATCCCCCTCTGCCTGCCAAAGTGTCAGGCTCATATTCTGTACCTCATCCAACAAGCACACACACGCACTGAAGATGGTTTAGGGCAGACTAACCCTACAGGGAAACTCCCCTCATGACATTATAAAATCTTGTCATTCATATAGCAGGTTTGTCACATTTCAAACCACTGCAGAGTTTAACTGATAAAACTGAACACAATTGATTTATCAGTAGGTCAGACATAAGGGGTTAGATAATTATAATAATCTTTATTTATAGAGCATTTTTCAATGCATATGTTTCAAAGTCAGCAAGTTAAAAACAGACTGGTCATAAAACATCAGGTTTAGAAGAAACAGGTCAAATAAATTAGTTTATTAATACCAGTGCCGTGTAAAAATGTTCAACATTTTTTATTAAAAGAGAGTACTCAGGTAAAATCAGGAAATGCTCTCCGATGAGATTCCTGTGATTCAAATAAAGACAAATGTGACCATTTATGATTCACCAACATAATTTCAGTATCATTTTTGTGGTGAAGGTAACCTAGTGTATAACTGATTCATTCCTCATCATTATCCATTGAGGGTCATGTGAGAGCAGGAGGTCGGGGCATTAGAGGCAGGACACATCCTGGACAGCTCATCAGTTCATCTCAGGTCCGACATACAGAGACAAACAACCACACATTCACACCTACAGACACTTTACGGGTCTCCACTCAACCTGCTACTGTGTTTAAGCTGAGGTCAGCGTTCAGAGTAACTGAGGAAAAACCCAACAGGCACAGGGAGAACATGAAACCTCAACAAAAAACAGGTTTAAAGAATCATAACACTGAAAAGTGTGTAAAGTGTAATATTATTCTGATTCTTATTATTGATGTTATTATTATTATTATTATCATTATTATAATTATTATCTAAGTTATTTATTGAATGACTTTAAAGAGTCTGTAAGTCACTATGCCAACTACATATCAGTATTTTCCCATGAACATGAAACACAACAAGTGGACGAGTAATTATAAAAGCAAATAGGAATCTTAATTTAAAATCTTAAACTTTTCCACTCCGCAAAAGTCAGTGGTGAACATTGAATGTACTTTGCATACTATATAATGAAATCATTATTGTGCACATCAACTTATTCCCCTTAAGTTTTTAATTGTTTTTATTCTTAATAGGTGCAACTGAGATTAATTAGCATGAAGTTTAAACACAAAAAGCTTCAGTTGTTTAAAACAAGGTCATTAACTAAGACTCTCTGGTGAGGTTTCTCTCATTAGAGTCGCTTTGTTTGCTCACAATCGTCTGTTCAATGAGAAATTCATCCTCAGGGAACTTGATGCAATAGACGAGTCTGTTGCACTGTGAAAACCAAGTTCTTAAAAAGTTCTAAAAGTTTTATAAAGTGTCTCATGAACGTGTTGGAAGAGTACATTTATTTGTATCTAAATAAGCGACATCATTATTCCTCTGAGTTTTATGTGACCAAGCACAAGAGAGAAACTGTGGAAAGATTAGAGATGATTAGATTAGATTCAATGTTATTGTCATTGCACAGAGATTGCACAAGTACTTAGACAACGTAATGCTGTTTAGCATCTAACCAGAAATGCAAGAATAAGCAGTAAAAGTGCAGAGTATGTGCATATGTAAAGTGGAATATGTAAATGAATAAATAAATAAACTTTTATTCTCTGATTTCTTCAGCTCTTCACAGAAGGTCAGAGGTCGTCCTCAGCAGGTCGGACAGTTTTCTTTGCTCACGGTCAAAGTGGACTGGATCACAGCTGCTTGATCAGGAAAGACTCAGACGTTATACTGAATTTATCACATGATTCAAAAACTTGTGAATCAAACCTGCACTTTTGTAGTTTTTGTCAATTATTCTGTTCAGGGATATTAAATGACTTATTATAAGGTGGTGGTGAACGGAAAAGGAACCAATCATTACATAAAAAGATAAAGCCTTTAATACTTGAACCCAATGATTGATGTAAACCAGAGACTGGTTGTCCCCCAGTGAGCACAGGACCTGTCCAACACCCCACACAGCCCTGACACCCTCCAAATTGTCCGTCAGTGTGAAGTATGCATGTTCGATCTTCAGCAGAGCTGCCACCAAACCCCTTAGACAGCGCATTGATCAGTCCAGCCTCCCCCAGCCATTTTGTTCTTCCGACTTATCCAAGTCGCTGGTACACAATATGATTGGTCAGCAGAAGACACACCATCTGGTTCCCCTGGGCAACGGATCTCTCCAGGTTAAAAAAGAAGTTGGTAGGTGCGTCTATGTCTCTTAATTGTTGGACACTAGCTTGGACCAGAGCTCCTTTGGCCATCTCCTGGAGAAAGGAGTTCAGTTGTTGTCTTTTCACTATTAATTTCTCCGTGTTAGTAGTTACACTCTCAAACTCCTTTATATCTGCCTTCAGCTGCTCTATTGCTCTTTTAATGTTTTCTGTAGAGTAGGAAGTGTACTGCTGGCAGAACACCCTGATTTGACCCTTGCCACCCTCCCACCACTGACTCAGGGAGGGAAACAACTCTTTATTGGATCCCCAGTTGGCCTTGTGAGCACTTTTACCCCTGTTTATATTTAGTGAGGCTGCCCTTATTGCCATGTGAGGATGAAGAATACAACGTAAAAAGAAAAACAGCTATACACAGCAGAAAGATACCACCCAGTGTTGAATGGTTATGGTCAATTCTATTTACAACTTTTCATTCTCTTAGATCTTATCTTACATCGGAGACCTTTCCTTTCCGCAGTCACGTGCTTCCTCAGCCTGTACCTTCTCTTCCCATCCAGGAGGTCGGTCCCTACCACTTTCTGGAGGTGCTCACTGTCTGGATGAACTTTTTTATATCCTGCAAGTATTCAGTTACCTCCACTGATTTGCCAAAGGGCTCATCAAGAAACTCGTACACCTCTTTTAATGAATATAAATCAGTGCTTAGGGAGACGCTGTCTGCTACAAGAACCCTCCTTTCATCATTGGGGATGAAAGGAGGGACGATGGACACGGTGATCCTGGTAGAAGCTACCACTATACCACTAAATTCCTCCCCTTCAGTTACCCCGCTTTCATGAGCTCAGTAACAGAGTCCGGATCTTTAAAAAATATCACCAGTGCTTCATTCATGCGTAAAGGGTAGGAGATGTTCCCGTGTCCTACCTTCTCTCCCACAGCTAATAGCACCTGCTCCACTGTAGAGCTGAGCTTTGGCACCAGCCTGACACCATGTCTCAGGGACATTGGCGGCTTCCCTGGGGACGCCTTCCCCGTCACGAGACATGGAAAACTCATAGAAAACTACAATAAACTACATAAACACTACAAAACAATGATCATACAATAAACATACAGTAAGAAAACTGAAAAAGTTTGATAGCGCTACTACACCTCCACCAACGAAGAAGAAGAAGAAGTAGAAGTAGAAGAAGAACAGTACTAACAATAATCATGTTGAATAGCCCTTTATAAATTACTCAGTTAAACAGTTCTATCAAAGAACAGTGAAATGATCGAACTCATCAAATCATTTAGATTAGAACACGTAGGAGATTGTTTTGAGTGCGTATATCCAGTTAAATCCAAATCTGAACTCTGGTGCTGCTCTCTATGGATTCAATTAAACAGCTTTGACTTCCTCTGTTTCAGTCGGACGTAGAAATCTCTGGAGGTTGATGAGGAAAGTATATTTTCTTCGGTGAAAGAGTCCAACAGCTGCTGCAGACACTTCTGCTGCAGGAGTTGGATTCACGCAGGGTTGAAGTCAACCTGGAAATCAGGTGAGATTCTGTGACTGAGTTTTTTGAACTGGACTAAATATGATGTAAAACCTTCAGTGATCCATGATTGTACCATGTTGTGATTTGTACTTCCGCATAGGCTTTGATAAGTTTGCATGTTATTGAAAGTGGTGTCTTGAGATGCTCAAACTCACTTTTTATCATTCAGAGCAATAATTGGATGTTTACTTTGAGCACAAAAGAAGTTCAGTCGGAGCGAACAACAACTTGCTCTCCATGGATCAAAGTTACCTCAATAATAAGTTTTATCTCAGGAGATCAATGAGGACATAATATATCTTCCACTGTTCCCTGGTCAGACGTATTCGACGTGTGGATGAAGCATCAGACAGATCTGCTGCTGCACAATCCTATAACATAGCATCAGGTATGGAGTAGTCAGATTTGTATTTTTCTGCTTTTACATGTATTTTGTGATTATATTCAATGTGATGATAATGATATTATACATGCTTCCAGGGATGTATTGATGTCTAATGTAGAATAAGATGTTAATGTCCTTGTTCTTTAGACTGAAGAGCCTTCACACTAAGGCCGACTTCCAGCACTCAGCCTCTGGAGCTCAAATATGTCTTTTCCCAGGACTGTTTTAAACGACTCTGTCATCGTTCATCCTCCAGGCTTCTACATCATTGGATTTTTGAAGATTCCCTCCGTCAGCGTCTACTTCATCTTTCTGGCTTTTGTCTACGTGGTCACGGTTCTCTTCAACACTTTGTTGATATATGTAGTTGTCTCTAATCGTTGCCTACACACTCCAAAGTTTCTGGCTGTGGTAAACCTGGCATTGATCGATTTGGTCCTGAACACGTGCACCATTCCCAGCATGATAAAGATATTTCTCATGAAGGATAACTTCATTCCATTCAACCTATGTTTTGTTCAAATGTTTGTGTATTACAGCTGCATCTCATTGGAGTCGTACGCTCTTGCTATACTTGCTTATGACCGGTTGATTGCAATATGTTTCCCTCTGCGGCAGAACTCGATTAACACACTACGAAGCATGTCTTGTATTGTCGGCCTGAAGTGGTGTGTTTGTCTGGCCGTGGCAGCATTTACAATCATTATAATGACCCGACTGTCTTTCTGCAGATCTGTCCGTGTGTTCAGCTACTTCTGTGACTATTCACCTGTGTTCAGACTCGCCTGTAATGACAACACCATGCACTGGTCTGCAGCCTCTGGCATGACTTTAATGGGCCTCGGACTTCCTCTGATCTTTATTTTTCTGTCTTACCTCAGCATCCTGTTGACAGTGTTCAGGATGAAATCTTTAGGAAGTCGATTCAAAGCTTTGGCCACGTGTGTTGAACATTTAATCCTTGTTACTATATTTTACATTCCTCTTCTGGTCATTTTCATGATTGGGTTTTTTATGAGAGTCGTTGAGCCGGACCAGCGTGTGCTCAGTCTGTCACTGGCCTCCTGCATCCCCCCCTGCGTGAATCCTATTGTATATTCATTGAAAACTAAAGAAATAAAAGTCAGAGCCCTGGCATTGATCAGAAAACATAAAATCAGCACACTACAAAAAAAAATGTTGGAGGGTCAACAAAACCCAGCAATAATTGAGGATTAATGGTTTAAAGCCTAATATAATGTATAATCTCATGATAATAATTAATCACAACTTTATCATGAAATAATGCAAACTTATTATTTTTGCTGTGTTGAGTTAACTGATGAATTTATAAATGTGTAATTGTTTATTTTTAACACTGTCGTGTAACATCAGGTTGAATAATATTTAAACCATCTTTTGTTTCCCCACATATCCGACTTATTACTTTGTAGATGTGATGTAACTGTTGATAAAATATAATTGTATCTAAATAATCATTTTGTTCATCACTAATGCTTCATACTCTGATTATATACTCTGTGGCTGAGGGGGTAAAGCTGCGGTTTGATCCCAGATCCCCCTCTGCCTGCCAAAGTGTCAGGCTCAGGTTCTGTACCTCATCGAACACACACACACACACACACACACACACACACACACACACACACACACACACACACACACACACGCACGCACACACACACACACACACACACACACACACACACACTCTGAAGATGGTTTGGAGCAGACTCCCCCTGAAGGGAAACTCCACTCATGTCATTATAAAATCTCATCATTCATTTAGGAGGTTTGTCACATTTCAAACCACTGCAGAGTTTAACTGATAAAACTGAACACGGTTGATGTATCAGTAGGTCAGACATAAGGGGTTATATAATAATAATCATAATAATAATAATAATAATCTTTATTTATAGAGCGCTTTTCAATGAATATGCTCAAAAGTCAGAAAGTTAAAAACAGACTGGTCATAAAACATCAGACTTAGAAGAAACAGTTCAAATAAGTTAGTGTATTAATACCAGTGGCATGTAAAAATGTTCAAAAAAATGTATTAAAAGAGAGTTATAAGGAAAGTTCAGACTCAAAATCAGGAAAATACTCTCCAATGTAACTCCTGTGATTCAAGAAAAAAGACAAACGTGACAGTTTATGATTCGCCAACTTAATTTTAGTATCATATTGTGGTGAAGGTAACCTAGTGTATAACTGATTCATTCCTCATCATTATCCATTGAGGGTCATGTGAGAGCAGGAGGTCGGGGCATTAGAGGCAGGACACATCCTGGACAGCTCATCAGTTCATCTCAGGTCCGACATACAGAGACAAACAACCACACATTCACACTTACAGACACTTTACGGGTCTCCACTCAACCTGCTACTGTGTTTAAGCTGAGGGCAGCGCTCAGAGTAACTGAGGAAAATCCAACAGGTACAGGGAGAACATGACACCTCAACAAAAAACAAGTTTAAATAATCATAACACTGAAAAGTGTGTAAAGTGTAATATTATTCTGATTCTTATTATTGATGTTATTATTATTATCATTATTATAATTAGTATCTAAGTTATTTATTGAACGACTTTAAAGCGTCTGTAAGTCACGATGCCAACTACAGATCAGTATTTCCCCGTGAACATGAAACACAAACAAGTGGACAAGTAATTATAAAAGCAAATAGGAATCTTAATCTAAAAATCTTAAACTTTTCTACTTGTCGTAATGAATGGAAAAGTCAGTGGTGAACAATGAATGTTCTTTGCATACTGTATAATGAAAACATTATTGTGCACATCAACTTGTTCCCCTAAGGTTTTTAATTGTTTTTATTCTTAATAGGTGCAACTGAGATTAATTAGCATAAAGTTTAAACACAAAATGTTTCAGTTGTTTCAGACAAGGTTGTTAACTAAGACTCTCTGGTGAGGTTTCTCTCATTAGAGTCGCTTTGTTTGCTCACAATCGTCTGTTCAATGAGAAATTCATCCTCAGGGAACTTGATGCAATAGACGAGTCTGTTGCACTGTGAAAACCAAGTTCTTAAAAAGTTCTAAAAGTTTTATAAAGTGTCTCATGAACATGTTGGAAGAGTAAATGTAAATAAGCGACATTATTACTCCTCTGAGTTCAATGTGACCAAGCAAAAGAGAGAAACTGTGGACCATCCTGACTTCTTCACCTCTTCACAGAAGGTCAGAGGTCATCCTCAGCAGGTCGGACAGTTTTCTTTGCTCATGGTCAAAGTGGACTGGATCTCAGCTGCTAACTCAGACGTTATACTGAATTTATCACATGATTCAAAAACTTGTGAATCAAACCTGCACTTTTGTATTTGTCAATTAATCAGTTCAGGGATATTAAATGACTTGAGGTTATAAGGTGGTGGTGAAGGGAAAAGGAACCAATCAACTAAACCAATACTAACAATAATCATGTTGAATAGCACTTTATAAAACACTCAGTTAAACAGTTCTATCAAAGAACAGTGAAATGATCGAACTCATCAAATCATTTAGATTAGAACACGTAGGAGATTGTTTTGAGTGCGTATATCCAGTTAGATCCAGATCTGACCTCTGGTGCTGCTCTCTATGGATTCAATTAAACAACTTTGACTTCCTCTGTTTCAGTCGGACGTAGAAATCTCTGGAGGTTGATGAGGAAAGTATATTTTCTTCGGTCAAAGAGTCCAACAGCTGCTGCAGACACTTCTGCTGCAGGAGTTGGATTCACGCAGGGTTGAAGTCAACCTGGAAATCAGGTGAGATTCTCCGACTGAGTTTTTTGAACTGGATTTAATATGATGTAAAACCTTCAGTGATCCATGTTCGTACCATATTGTGAATTTCTCTCTTTCTCAGGCTGAAGAGGCTGCGTGAGCTCAACTATGTCTTTTCCCAGGACTGTTTTAAACGACTCTGTCATCGTTCATCCTCCGGGCTTTTACATCATTGGGTTTCAGTTGTATCCCTCCATCAGCGTCTACTTCATCTTCCTGGCGTTTGTCTACGTGGTCACGGTTGTATTCAACAGTTTGTTGATCTACGTCATTGTCTTCAACCCCTGTTTGCACACGCCAAAGTTTCTGGCCGTGGTCAACCTGGCAGTGATCGACGTGATCCTGAACACGTGCACAATTCCCAGCATGCTAAAGATATTTCTGGTGAAGGATAATTTCATCCCCTTCAACTTGTGCTTGGTTCAGATGTTTTTCTACTATGCGTTTGGGACTCTGGAGTCGTGTGCTCTTGCTATCCTTGCCTACGACCGGTTTATCGCGATATGTTTCCCCCTGCGTCACAATTCCATTAACACCCTGCAGAGCATGTCTTGTATTGTGGGGCTGGTATGGTGCTTTGCTCTAGGAATCTCTGCGTTCTCTGTGGCTATAATGAATCGACTGTCTTTCTGCGGCTCTGTCAGAGTTCTCAGCTACTTCTGTGACTATGCACCCGTGTTCCGACTCGCCTGTAATGACTACACCTTGCACTGGTCCGTGGCCTCTCTGTTCACGTCCCTGCTCCTCGTTGGACCCTTCACTTTTATCCTCCTGTCTTATCTCAGCATCCTGGTGACAGTGTTGAGGATGAAATCACTGGACAGTCGGGTCAAAGCTCTGGCCACGTGTGTCGAGCACCTGATCCTCGTCGCTGTGTTTTACATTCCTCTCATCACCATTTTCACCGTAGGGTTTTACCTGCGAATAATCGACGCGGACCAGCGAGTGCTGAGCCTGTCACTGGCCTCTTGTCTTCCACCCTGCGTGAATCCCATTGTCTATTCCCTGAAAACCAAAGAGATCAAAACCAGAGCCCTGGCGCTGGTGAGAAAATATAAGTTTGGGGCAGACCGTTTTAAGAGCAAATCTCGGAGGGTTCTTCCAGTGAGAAAAAAGTGACGCATGAACAGATAAATGGTGGAATTTAGATTTTAATTAATTCATAATTTACACTCTGCCTTTCTATGGTTTAGGTCATTAACAGTATTTGAATATAATGAGCTGTATGAGCAGTTAAAAAAGATTCTTTACAGTTTGTTTTCTCTTGAAGATTTAATGCTGTTAATGTACTTATAACATCTGTGTGCTCTGTTGCTTTTCATCCCTGTACATGTTCTCATCTTATCATTCTTACTCACAGTATGGAGAATGATATCATGATGAGGGGCTGCCCTCTAGTGGGTATATGTGCATAGTGCTGTATGATTGAGGGGCAGCCAGGGTCATTCTTTAATTTAGATATTACAGATTGCAATGGCCACTGGGGTATGAGTTTCATTGGTTTTATTAACATGTTCTTAAGGGGGATTTTGAACGTATGTCTTTTAATAAGCATTGTGATAAATAAAAGTGTTTAAAAGAAAGCCTCATGAAAACTTTCGGTCACTTGATGAACAGAAATTCACACAATAGCATTAAATGTATTGGAGGAAAAATTGTATCAACTTTAAAGCCCATTAATTAATTAATTAAGAATTTGAGCATGTTAAAGCCCTCAAAAAGCCAATTCATTTGCCTGAATAATAATAATCCTTACAATTTCAAAAGGGCCTCACTGTCTATTAGTGCCTGTCTGCGCTCGGGCCCTAAATAATGAAAGTTCCTCTTCACTCTCTAACTTACATGTTGCTGCTTAAAATTAATGTTATCAGGGATAAAATAATTTGAGCATAAAGCCCGATGAAATGACAGCTCATGATCTAATATAAATCCTCATAAAATACATGCATATGAGACTAAAAACATAAACCTGTAACGATATAATTATTGGTATATGAATATATTTTTACCCAGAAGTGATGCTCTGAAAATTAGAAAGAAAACTGGTCAATATTTTGAGTTTAGATATCGATGTGAATATCAGGGAACAAAAAGTCCTTCTGTTGTTCTCTGCACTGTGGAGTTTATGATACCAGGCATCAGGATGTTGGTGCCCAGAAATAAACAGGATAATGTGTCATGTTGCTGATCGCAGCACAGACGCAGAGGAATAAATACAGGCTCAACAGACAGGCTGCTGGAGTGAAGGAGGTTTAATGGTAAGAAACAGGCCGACAGGTTGACAAGCAGGGAGACAGGTTGTAGTTACACACACCAGCTGGAGCCAGATGCAGACAAGCAGCTGGAGAAGTATGTCTTTATTTAACTAGAACTCATCTTACAGGCTGACGAGTGGAATCATTTGAATATCCAGGCACACAGGGAACAACAGTGAGGAAATCAAAAACACAGGCAGCACAAGGACAATATCAGGAACAGGAAAAAAAGAAAAAAAACTAAAGTGACAGACAATTCAATTCAAGTTGTTCTTTCAAGCAATATAAACACATGGTGGAATAAAAAGTCATCATTACACTTTCCGCCCTTTGTCTCAATCCCTAAAGCCCGGTGGAGATTCATCCATTTATCCATCATTTATCTATACTGCTTTTCCTTTGATGGACACTGGGTCGCTGGAGCCAACAAATAAATTAAATTAAATCAAACACATGAAGATAGAATTAGACATACAACTTTCAGCAATGGATAGTGTTGAAAAAGATGTGGAGGCCTCATAAGAAACCACCAACTGTTGTTTATCTTCAAAACATTTAGAGAAATGCCTTCTTTTATTAATGTTTGGATTTTGACTGAAGTGGATTACTGGACTGTTGGATTGTTCTGGACAGCTGACGTTTCACGGCTTCACTGTATGTAGAAATTTAGAAATGGTATCTAAATTTAGAGAAACAAACAGGAAAAGGAATCAACTTCTGTCTACATTTCCTAAAGACCTGTTGTTCTAAGCCAACAACGTGTTTACGTGTTTGTGTGTGTGTGTGTGTGTGAATGATATATGATTGAATATCATTTTAAATTTGCTGTCCTTTATTTGTGTGTCTTTACTCAGCTTCATGATTTATTTTAATCTTCCTATAGTTTGAATCATAATTCTATTAAATGTTCGTAATCTTCATAAACAGCCTCTTACATGTTCCTCTTTTAGTTATTTATCATAGAATGGGAGCTTGCGCCAGGGTTTTCTCTTGTGTCATGGCGCCATCTAGCGTCTGCTTTGGGCCAGATCAGTGGCTGTGATGCTTTTGGTCCACCACAAGAGGGAGCCCGACACCTACAGTTCCCTTATTTTTTCATGAAATTCTGAGCAAAATTCTGAGAAAATGAGGAACGCGTGTCATCGTTGTGTGTCTCTATTTAGAAGCAGCAGCACTGGGTTAGAGGTTGGGGTTAGGGCTGGGGTTTGGACCTAAAACGACAGAAAAGTGTTGTGTTTCTGTTGTGTGTCATTGTGAAACAATGTGTGTACAGTAAGGTAAACTGTTGTTAAAGCTGTCGCCTTCTTCCAGTTCTTTCCCGCCGGCAAAACGACGGAAAATTCCGTGTTTCTGACGTGTTCCACGGTGATATGATAAGGAAGCCTATTGCATGGTTTTCTCTTGTGTCATGGCGCCATCTAGCGTCTGCTTCGGGCCAGTTCGGTGGCTGTGATGCTGTTGGTCCACCACAAGAGGGAGCCCGACACCTGCAGTTCACACTTAAGAGAAAAAAAGTTCTGTTTTTCTGAGATAATTATCTCAGTAAAAAATAGTTTTTACATGCTTTTATTTTGAAAGTGAAGTTCCTGTCTATACGCGGACTTAACGTTATGAATCTGTAACTTCACAAAGGAAAAGTTTGATGTTTTAGCGTCGCCTGTTTCATTGTATTCTTTTCTCATGAGTAACATTGTGACCCTTATATTTCTGCCCTTTCACCCGAATGTTAATGTTTGTTCTTCAAACCATCTTTCATTGTTTCCTACTGTTTGACTTGTAACTGTGTTTTTAAAGGTGCTATATAAATACAGATTATTATCATTATTGCTGCTGCAGGTGTCAGAGGTACTTTCACGATGATCTCTGTTAACGTAAAAGTAAACAGCAAATACATGTTGTTTAAAATGAACTAGTCAATAAATCATCACGTTTATTTACTTAACTGAGCCTCAACAGAGTGATACGTTATTTCTCTTGTTTTTGGAAACACTTTGTGTTTTGATAAAAACATTTTGCACTTGTGAGCTGATATTTATATGTTGTTGATTGTACTTTATTTTCATTTTGATACATAGACATTTAGACATAAATGCAATGAAGTTGAATATCTCTGCATGGGATCTCTGACATATTAACACATCAATCTGCAGTTTACAGAGTCATAAACAAATTAATGAATAAATAATAATAATAAATATACAGTTGTCTTAAGGTTTAGGAAATAAGTTTTCCTTTAAACAAAAATATAATATCAAACTTTATTTACCGATCAGTGCATATACACACACACATAGATAGGGATACAGATATGAAGTGGACACAGTCTGTGGAGAAAGACATATAAACACAACAAATAAATTATGATAGCTAAAATAATTATAATTATTAAACATTCAGTAAAACAAATGATATAAAGACAAAAAACAAACAAATAAAGAGGTAAAACTAAACGGAATCTGTGGAGCTGGTATTCAGTTCTGTTCATTCAACACATTTACACTTTTCCACATTTCCTTTCCGTTCTTTCGTATGTTTACTTTACTTTACATGTTTAAGTTTTGGCATCAACTCACCGGCAGCAGAATAGATTTGATGACTCTTCATTCAAACTTTATTAAACTCTTCAAACTGTTTTTTCGCAGCACTGATATATGTTGTGCTAAAAGATCCAACCATTGGGAAGGACAGATTTTTGTCCTACTTTTCCAGTTTTTTTTATATAATATTTGCATTTCATGTTTTATCATATTTCAAACACACGTATTCACACTGGAATCTCATAAGGCAACAGTTGCTGGTGAAATCAGTTCTTTTTCTGGAATAACTGTCAATTCGCAGTAACAACACGTCATCAGCTAGTGTCGACAGGTTTTGGACGAGGTGAAGTTACTAACTCTGTGTCTTCTGTAAAGCTTCTTGATGGAGACCAGCACCTCCTCCGTCTTCAGGGAGTAAACTATGGGGTTGAGTAAAGCGGGTATGGTGTGTGTCAGGGAGGAGTTCATGATCCGGGCGTTCGGGTGGAGGGACGTCGCCACGGACGCGATGTTGGTGCCTAGAATCGGTAGAAAGAAAATTGCCACGATGATGAGGTGAGAGGTGCAAGTCTTCAGAGCTTTGAGTCGCTCCTCCGCCGACGCGATCCTGCTCAGGGCCACGGAGATCCACACGTACGTGATCACGATCAGTATCGGGGGGATGAGGAGCACCAGGACGAAGCCCACGTAGGCCATGGCGGCGTTGATAGACTTGTCGTTACAGGCCAGCTTGTACACCGGAGCGTGGTCACAGAAGAAGCTCTTCACCACCACGGACCCGCAGAAGGAGAGGCGATCGATGGAGCCCGTGGTGAAGGCCACCATGCTCAGGAGAAACGCCCACACGGACAGCAGCACGGCCCCGATGGAGGGCCGGGTCACCACGCGGTGGTACCTCAGGGGGAAGCAGATGGCCACGAACCGGTCGTAGGCCATCGCGAGCAGCGTCCACGACTGCACGCCTAGGAAGAACAGGATAAAGAACATGTCGCTCAGACAGGCCTCGTAGGTCACGAGCCTCCGGTCCCACAGGAACGTGTCCAGCAGCTTGGGGATGAGCGCGGTGCTGCCGCACAGGTCCGTCACGGCCAGGTTGAACACGATCATGTACCTGGGCGTGTGGAGGCTCTTCACCAGGCAGATCACGGAGAGCAGGAGGCCGTTGCCCAGCACGGTGAACACGTACACGAAGCACAGGAACACGAAGTAATACTTCACGTGGGGCATGTTGGAGAAGCCGCTGAGGTAGAAGCTCGCCGGGCGAACAAACGTGGCATTGAGCAAGGCAGCAGTGGTCTCCTCTGAGCCCATCATGAGATATCTGTTCAGACGGTGAGAGGAGAACATGAGAGAAGACATCACAACACAAGAGGAGACACAGAGACGTGCTGGGACAGGACTCACCTCAGGATGGGGGGTGTGTGGGAGAAGTGACAGTTATATGTCATCCTCCTCTTCATCACTGTGGGGGGGCAGGAGGCCGAGTCGCGTGCTCACGAACTTCACAACAAAGTAACTGGTGTGTTTACCTCTGGTGTGATGATGCAATCCACTTAGTTCACTTTTCACCACCGGGTTCGTTGAGTTAACAAAGTCTCGGTGGAGAAACAGGTCGAAATCACAATATAACAAATAGAGCACGAAGTCAAGTTCATTTATTTAAAACAATCAAAGTGTTGTAAAGTAAATAAAAACAAAGAGTATACAAATAAAATAAGAGGCTAAAAAGTGGATAATAAGTAATTGGTGATGACGATTTTTAATAAATTAACTGTTAGGTTTGGTTTTTATATCGAAGGATCTTTAAAAACAGAAAGCCTTAAAAATGTGAACTTTTTTCCTGTGGATGTTTAATAATCGAGATGAAGAAACAGAAATGTCAAGTTGACCTTCTACTGTAAAACACAGTTAGAACACTAGATGGAGCAAGACTCACATAATCATGAGTCTTCCATGCTTTACTTTTTCAAAAGGAATGAAACCTACATGGATTACATTTTCTTTTTTTAAGTGAGTGTCATATCAAAGTGTAATTTTACAGCTCCGCTATGAACTGAGTCAGATTTAATAAGACCGAATCAATATTTCATTTAATTTGGTTTATTTAGTCCTGATTCACCTGGTTTCACACTGAAAAAATAGAAAGACACTCGATCGAGTGAACGTTCCTCCACCGAAGCCTCAACACTCGTCTTAAATCCAACCAATCCTCACCAAATATCTCACACTCATAATTATCTCTTTCCACAATATGACATATTTCTTTCATGAAGATCCATAAATTATTCCCTTGAAAAAGAGTGAAAATGTTGAAATGTTGTGTTGGTTTTGGAATCTAGATCAGGAAAAAGGAAAACCTGCTCAGGACGATTAAATACTTTATTCAGAATTAAAAATATAAAGTAGATATCGACAAAATCTAAAAGAAAATGAACAAGACAGAGACTCTTAGTGTTTTATTGAATCACATATTGTTTAATTTCTTACAGTCAGTTAATTGTGTAGTAAAATAATCTAAAATCAAAGTTACACATTACAAAGCTTTAAAATGATCTGCAATTCTTTACACTTGATATAGACGTAAACACATCGACAGAGAAACTTTCCTCCTGTTACACCTGATGTGTAACAGGAGGAAAGTTAGATGAAGGTTTTATGTGAGTCAGACAGAAATGACACAACAAGTTTCTCATTCAGCTTAGTATTAATGGCAGTGACAGAGTTAAACATGATGTTAATCTTTCAGTTTATGAAAATGACAAAGTGTCTTCGACTTGTTGCTGTGAATTATGAAAACAAAGATAATTTATTTTATAGCATTCAACTCAAAATGTCTCCCTACTCTGCACTTACATGACTATAGACTCTTATATTCTTTACTTTAAAATCAAACATTGTTTTCTACATGTGGAAATTTAACTCAGTTATAATGCACAGAAATATCTATAACAACGATAACTAACTCATCACAGATTTGATAAAAACTAAATTCAGCTTCAATACACAGTTTACATTAAATGAATACAAAGTAAACTAGATTAAAATAAACCTCATATAGTTTTCATATTACATTTTTCTTATTACAGCATTAATAGCAGCGTTAGTTTGAAATCACAGATATATCTCTTTCTTGTATAGATTTTTTATGATCATGTTAATATTTTTCAGTTATTCCATATACAACAAACAAAGCACTAAGAGACACAATATAATATAAACCAGGACTAAATGCTCACATTGCAGTTATTCTTTTGAATTTCCCTCTGATGTTTAACAACTTCTTCAAAGATTCTTTGATTTCCTGCGTCTGCAGAACGTAAACAATGGGGTTCAACATGGGGGGGAAGACGGAGGTCAGGGACAGGTTTATGATCCTGGCATTTGGATGGATGTTCTCCATCAGGGTGAATGTGATCAACAGAGGGATGAAGTAAACCGCCACCAGCGACAGATGACCGATGCATGTCTTAAAGGCCTTGAGACCTTGATGAGCGGTGGCCACTTTGGCCAAAGTGCAGCCGATGTACATGTAACCCATCAAGATGAAAACGAGCGGCATCCAGAAAATAAGAACCGGGTACAAACAACTGAGCACATAATTGGGGAAATGGTCGTTGCAGGACAGCCGGTAGATCTGCCCGTGATCACAGAAATAACTGTTAACCACCACAGACTCACAGAAGGAGAGTCTCGTGATGAGGCCGACGCATATGAGCACAGCCACGATAACAAAGGCCCAGAAAGAGGCGATCAGACACAGCATGAACCTGTGGGTCACTTTCACATGGTACTGCAGCGGATATATGATCGCGATGAGTCTGTCGTAGGAGAGGGCTACCAGGTTGAAGGACTGCATGGAGAGGCTGGTGTAGCAGAAGAACATGAAGGTCAGGCACTCGTTGTAGGGGATGAGGTGATGGTTGAACAGGAAGACGTCCAGGACCTTGGGCACCAGAGCAGAGTTACCGAACAGGTCCACGAAGGCCAGGTTGAACACCGCGATGTGCTTCGGAGTTCTCAGGTTGTGATCCAGGCATATGACGGCCATGACGGCGGTGTTCCCCAGCACTGAAATGATGTACACGAAAAACAGAAAGACGTAGTAATGTTTTATGTTCGGGATGCCGGAGAACCCACCGATTATGAAATATGCCGGGTGGACGAAGGTGATGTTTTTCCCCAGAGCTGAGTTGAATAAGTTCATATTCAAATCTGTGTGAGAGCAGCGAGGGATGTGGAGAAGTGTCTGCAGAGAGATGGAGGTGAGCTCTTCTCCTCCTCTCTTCTCCTCCTCTCCTTCTCCCCATCGCTCGAATGACAGAAGCTTTTATATGGTATATGTCTGATCCCCTGAGTCTATTACATGTTCAGCCCTCATCATCAGACAAGGTTGTGCAATGGAGAGGAGCCGGTTGTTAGAATGATCTATCTATCTATCTATCTATCTATCTATCTATCTATCTATCTATCTATCTATCTATCTATCTATCTATCTATCTATCTATCTATCTATCTATCTATCTATCTATCTATCTATCTATCTATCTATCTATTCTATCTATCTATCTATCTATCTATCTATCTATCTATCTATCTATCTATCTATCTATCTATCTATCTATCTTTCTATCTATCTATCTATCTATCTATCTATCTATCTATCTATCTATCTATCTGTCTATCTATCTATCTGTCTGTCATCTTTTCGGTCTTTCGGTGAAGAAGAGAATAGGGTGAGAGAGAGAGGAAGGATTCAGGAAAATGGTCGAGCCGGGATTCAAACCAGGGACCTGCAGCTCAAAGCCTATAGAATCAGGTTCTGTGATATTCTGAAGTCTCTGTTTTTATATATAATATGGAACACAAAGGTTTAATTAAAGATATGATCTGTTCACATCTGACCATAGTCATGAGGATGTGCATCAAATCCTCCAGCAGATAAAAAAAAGACACTGTCGGCTAAAATATCCCAGAAACTGACTTTGTTCCACGACGACGATGATGAACAGCTTTTAAAGAATATTTTCTCCATCATCTTACAAATCTTGAAGTTCACATATACAGAATCTGCACTTCCTGAAGATGCCTCACAATGAAAAATTCACAATAAAACAGAAGTCATGATGTCCTTGAACGGCAGCAGAGGTTTAATATGAACTTGTGTTTCAGGAGAGAGTGAAGTGCTGCAGAAGAGAAAAACACATGAAGACAGAAAAGCTCACGTTCTGTTTTACCTTATGAGGAATCAATAATCACGAAGAAGCCGAAAGTTTGATCAGAAATGATCTTTCTTCTTTAATCATTGATTTAAAAATACAAATGTGAAAATCATCTTCTTTTACCATCTTAAGTTTTGCATGTGTGGAGGAAAATTCCACTGACAGGTGTCTCAGTGCTGTGACCTCGTCAAACAGGGAGTTTGCTACAGCGGACCGACACAGAGGAGGATTTCATGTCTTTTTTCATATTACGTTTTATGAAGCACCTCTTTGTATTAGTTATGGCTTTTTTGAACTTGCGGCCAGTTGTTCCATTTTGAGCATCGTGCTTGTTGTATAAACTCTGCAGAGCTTATTATTATAAAGACTCAAAGCAACACCAGTCTGAGAATTTCATTATTTCAAATCTCAAGATGAATTTTCATCACACATGAAAATTACAAGTGCTATGATATACAGTATATATACAGGAAACTGATGATAACAATACCAAACTTCATTTCTACAGCACCTTTAACAAAACCAAAGTTACAAGGTGTGTTACAAAATCAAAAATAAGTGCAGAGTTGAGAAAAGAAGAAAGATCATACTCAGGAATACAGTAAAACAAAACAGATGAAATAATTAGAATCAGACAATAA
This sequence comes from Pseudopleuronectes americanus, assembly GCA_038501795.1. Lineage (NCBI taxonomy): Eukaryota > Metazoa > Chordata > Actinopteri > Pleuronectiformes > Pleuronectidae > Pseudopleuronectes > Pseudopleuronectes americanus. Next base: position 16,922,188 of record CM076728.1, on the reverse strand, counting down.
TGTTACATTAAAACAATAAAATGAAAATAAGAAATATAGTTACATGTTTGTAGAATCAACATGCAGTTATCACACAGTACACAAGTATAAATAAATACAATTAGCAAAGAACTTCTGTCTTAAAATGAGTCATCTTATTTCACACTTCTTCTTTTAAAAAAGTTACATGATTTGAGGATTAAATGTAATAATAATAATTATTTCATATCACAACATTTGTGGGATTCTAACATATTGATTCTACTGTTATAAGCATAATGTCCTGAACAACCGGAAAGAAAGTTATTATCAATTTACTTGATAATAACTTTCTTTACTTTAATCCAAGATTTCTTTCTGATCTTTAATAATTTTCTCACAGATTCTTTGATTTCTTGCGTCTGCAGAACATAAATAATCGGGTTCAATGTGGGAGGGAAGACGGAGGTCAGAGACAAGTTAATGATTCTGGCGTTGGGATGAATATTCTTCCCAAACATAAATGTGACTAATATGGGGATGAAGTAGATGGCCACGAGTGACAGATGAGCTGTGCAGGTTTTGAAGGCCTTCAGCCGCCCCTGAACCGTGGTCACTTTGCTCAAAGCATAGCTGATGTAAAGGTACGTGCACACAATGAATACCAGAGGGAACCAGAGGATGAGAGTTAATAACAGAAAGGACATGATAGTAGTGGGTGTGGTGTCGTTGCAGGCCAGACGATACAACTGACCGTGGTCACAGAAATAACTCCTGATCACTACGGACTGACAGAAGGAGAGTCTGGTGAGAAGGCCGGCTACGATCAGTACCACAGAGACGATAGAGAGCCAAAAAGAGGCGATAACACAAAACATGGACCTGTGAGTGATCTTCACATGGTATTGCAGCGGGTAACCGATCGCTATGAGTCTGTCGTAAGAGAGAGCCACCAGGTTGAGAGACTGCATGGAGAGACATGTGTAGCAGAAGAACAGGAAGGTCAGGCAGTCGTTGTAGGGGATGAGGTGATGGTTGAACAGGAAGACGTCCAGGACCTTCGGCACCAGAGCAGAGTTACCGAACAGGTCCGTAAAGGCCAGGTTAAAAACTATGATATACTTTGGAGTTCTCAGATTGGGATCCAAACATATAACTGCCATGACTGCAGTGTTTGCCAGCACGGAAAAGATATACATAAAACACAGAAAGATGTAATAATACTTAACATGAGGTATTCCGATGAAACCACTTATTATGAAATACGCAGGACGCACAAAGGTGATGTTCTTCCCGAGAGCTGAGTTGAAAAACTCCATAGTGAAAGATGGAGTGAGGTGAAGGAGAGTGCAGCAGGTTCTGTTGTGTGGAGGATGGAGGTGAGCTTGTCTCACTCTGTTCTGATGAAGAAGCTCCAACAAGCTTTATCCACTGATCCTCTGTTTATATCATGAACTTCTCCTTCATGGCAAGGATGGAATGGGAGGGGCTTGAAAACATAATGATCACATGACCACAAATGTGTTCCGTTGCCTAGATACAGGGGTTGTCTCACATTACCTGATGTCTCACATTACACCTCTCTCCCCTTCCCTTGAATGCACTGATTGAAGATCGCTTTGGATAAAAGTGTCAGCTAAATTAATTGTAATGTAATGGACTATGGCCCACTGTATTGTACTTCTCAGTTTTGACACTAGGTGAGCCCTAACTCACCCCTGACCGGCCAGCTGTCCCTCAGAACGCCGCCACGCCCCCCGCCCTAGGTGACGCGATTGAGGCGCACTGTCAACAGTCCGCTCCAGGGCAGGGGGGCGTGGCGGCGTGAGTGGCCCAGACCTTCAAATTTTTTTCTGTATTTGGCCCTCGGGATAAAAAGTTTGGACAGCCCTGTCATAGATGGTCAGCGTCTGGTCCCTGGAGTCTGCTGTATGCAAGCAGGAAGAAACTTCTCAATACAACTATTACACTGCATTTATTGTACTACATCATTTATTTATTTTATATAATAGTACTTTAATGTACTTGGAGCAACTATTTTTATGTATTTTCACTGTATTTTAATTTGTGACTGTTTGGTTAGTTTGCTGTGTTTAATTAATTTGTTTTTATATAGATAATCACAGATATACAATTAACCAAAGGTCTTCAACAGGGGGTCCGCGGCCCCTAGGGGGTTCGCGGAGGTACTGCAGGGGGGTCACGAAAAGTTTGGTTGATTAGACAATTTTTTATATTTTTTATAATTTTTGATTTATTTTCCAACCAAAATTTTTTTCCCCAGAAATTTGAAATGTCTTTAAATACACTTTTAACATGCATCCAACATATTGTGAGGCTGATTTGACCCTCTGCCTCACAACCTCCATCTGTCCGATGTTAGATAGGTTGTGTGCTACCCATCAGGGTCCGACATTTCACTAATGTGGGAGAATGTGTGCTATCCACAGATGGCTTGAGGATTCACTGTCTCTTCTGCATGTATGTTTATAAATGGCAGTGGCATGGCCATCCTGTATACCTAGCACATGTTTAAATTAAAAACATACAATATCATGAACCCGTGTTATATTTGAATAGTTTAGTATTGAATTCACAATAACAGGGTAGCTATGTTTATATGCATAGCCCAGTTAAATATAAAACACAATTTTGTACAAAATATATAGTAGGGGGTCCCTGCTCCATCTCTCCACCAGTTTGGGGGCCTTGACCTGAAAAACATTGAAGACCCCTGCAATAAAACCCTAAAGGCACAATTTACACAGTCAAGAGGAATCATGTATAAATGATTAAGGATCTTAAATGTTATAAGATCCACTCACAACCTTAATACTGCAAATACAACAAGGCTTTGCATTTATTTACTTTGACATCCCAAATGAATGATATTAACATATATTCTCTTGTCAAAAAAATGAATGGACAGGCGAGAGAGAGAGAGAAGAGGCATGATTCAGGAAAATGGTCGAGCCGGGATCCACCCAGGGACCTGCAGCCTAAGCTAGATCAGTTCATGATATCTGAATCTCTGCTTTTATATATAATATGGAACACAAAGGTTTAATTAAAGATATGATCTGTTCACATCTGACCACAGACATGAGGATGTGCATCAAATCCTCCTGCAGATAAAAAGAGACACTGTCGGCTAAAATATCCCAGAAACTGACTTTGTTCCACGATGACTATGAACAGCTTTTAAAGAATCTTTTCTCAATCATCTTACAAATCTTGAAGTTCACATTTACAGAATCTGCACTTCCTGAAGATGCCTCACAATAAACATATTCATGATAAAAGAGAAGTCATGATGTCCTTGAACGGCAGCAGAGGTTTAATATGAACTTGTGTTTCCGGAGAGAGTGAAGTGCTGCAGAAGAGAAAAACACATGAAGACAGAAAAGCTCTCGTTCTGTTTTACTTTCATGAAGAATCAATACTCACGAAGAAGCCAAAAGTTTGATCAGAAATGATCTTTCTTCTTTAATCATTGATTTAAAAATAAAAATGTGAAAATTATCTTTCTTTGTGCATCTTTAAATGTTGCATGAAATATATGAAAAATGAAAAATACTCTGAAGTATATATAAACCTGAAACAGATGATAACAATAATAAACTTTATTTCTACAGCACCTTTAAAAAAGAAGTTACAAGTTGCGTCACAAAATCAAATATAAATGCAGAGTTGAGAAAAGAAATAAAGATCATAATCTGCATAACAATAAAACAAAACAGATGAAAGAACTAGAATGAAACAATAAAGAACAACATTAAAACAATAAAATTAAAATAAGAAATATAGTTACATGTTTGTAGAATCAAACTTGCAGTTATCACACAGTACATGAGTATAAATAAATGCAATTAGCATAAAACTTCTGTCTTTAAATGAGTTATCTTATTTCACACTTCTTCTTTTAAAAAAGTTACATGATTTGAGGATTAAATGTAATAGTTATTATAAATTCATATCACAATTTGTGGGATTCTAACATATGTATTCACTCACTCATTGCTTCTACTGTTATAGACAGTAATGTCCTGAACAGAACTGAAGTATTTACCTGATTATAACTTTCTTTACTTTAATCCCAGATTTCTTTCTGATCTTTAATAATTTTCTCACAGATTCTTTGATTTCTTGCGTCTGCAGAACATAAATAATCGGGTTCAATGTGGGAGGGAAGACGGAGGTCAGAGACAAGTTAATGATCCTGGCGTTGGGATGAATATTCTTCCCAAACATAAATGTGACTAATATGGGGATGAAGTAGATGGCCACGAGTGACAGATGAGCTGTGCAGGTTTTCAAGGCCTTCAGCCGCCCCTGAACCGTGGTCACTTTGCTCAAAGCATAGCTGATGTACAGGTACGTGCACACAATGAATACCAGAGGGAACCAGAGGATGAGAGTTAATAACAGATACGGCCATGATAAAACTGGGTGTGGTGTCATTGCAGGCCAGACGATACAACTGACCGTGGTCACAGAAATAACTCCTGATCACTACGGACTGACAGAAGGAGAGTCTGGTGAGAAGGCCGGCTGCGATCAGTACCACAGCGACGATAGAGAGCCAAAAAGAGGCGATAACACAAAACATGGACCTGTGAGTGATCTTCACATGGTATTGCAGCGGGTAACCGATCGCTATGAGTCTGTCGTAGGCGAGTGCCACCAGGTTGAGAGACTGCATGGAGAGACAGGTGTAGCAGAAGAACAGGAAGGTCAGGCAGTCGTTGTAGGGGATGAGGTGATGGTTGAACAGGAAGACATCCAGGACCTTCGGCACCAGAGCAGAGTTACCGAACAGGTCCGTAAAGGCCAGGTTAAAAAACTATGATATACTTTGGAGTTCTCAGATTGGGATCCAAACATATTACGGTCATGACTGCAGTGTTTGCCAGCACGGAAAAGATATACATAAAACACAGAAAGATGTAATAATACTTAACATGAGGTATTCCGATGAAACCACTTATTATGAAATACGCAGGACGCACAAAGGTGATGTTCTTCCCGAGAGCTGAGTTGAAAAACTCCATAGTGAAAGATGGAGTGAGGTGAAGGAGAGTGCAGCAGGTTCTGTTGTGTGGAGGAAGGAGGTGAGCTTGTCTCACTCTGTTCTGATGAAGAAGCTCCAACAAGCTTTATCCACTGATCCTCTGTTTGTATCATAGATGGTCAGAGTCTGGTCCCTGGAGTCTGCTGTATGCAAGCAGGAAGAAACTTATCAAATACAACTATTATACTGCATTTATTATAGTACATCATTTATTCATTTAATATTATATTACTTTAATGTAATTGGAGCAACTATTTTCATGTATTTCACTGTATTTTAATTTGTGACTGTTTGGTTTGTTTGCTGTGTTTAATTAATTTGTTTTTATATAGATAATCACAGATATACAATTAACCAAAGGTCTTCAACAGGGGGTCCGCGGCCCCTAGGGGTGTTCGCGGAGGTACTGCAGGGGGGTCACGAAAAGTTTGGTTGATTAGACAATTTTTTATATTTTTTATAATTTTTGATTTATTTTCCAACCAAAATTTTTTTCCCCCACAAATGTAAGTGTCTTTAAATACATTTTAACATGCATCCAACATATTGTGAGGCTGATTTGACCCTCTGCCTCACAACCTCCATCTGTCCGATGTTAGATAGGTTGTGTGCTACCCATCAGGGTCCGACATTTCACTAATGTGGGAGAATGTGTGCTATCCACAGATGGCTTGAGGATTCACTGTCTCTTCTGCATGTATGTTTATAAATGGCAGTGGCATGGCCATCCTGTACCTAGCACATGTTTAAATTAAAAACATACAATTTTGAACCCGTGTTATATTTGAATAGTTTAGTATTGAATTCACAATAACAGGGTAGCTATGTTTATATATAGCAGTAGGCCCAGTTAAATATAAAACACAATTTTGTACAAAATATATAGTAGGGGTCCCTGCTCCATCTCTCCACCAGTTTGGGGGCCTTGACCTGAAAAACATTGAAGACCCCTGCAATAAAACCTAAAGGCACAATTTACACAGTCAAGAGGAATCATGTATAAATGATTAAGGATCTTAAATGTTATAAGATCCACTCACAACCTTAATACTGCAAATACAACAAGGCTTTGCATTTATTTACTTTGACATCCAAATGAATGATATTAATATATATTCTCTTGTCAAAAAAATGAATGGACAGGCGAGAGAGAGAGAAGAGGCATGATTCAGGAAAATGGTTGAGTCGATATACTGAAGTCTCTCCTTTTATATATAATATGGAACACAAAGGTTGAATGAAAGATATGATCTGGTAACATCTGACCAAAGACATGAAGACGTGCATCAAATCCTCCTGCAGATAAAAAGAGAAACTGTCGGCCAAAATATCCCAGAAACTGACTTTGCTCCACGACGACTATGAACAGATTTTAAAGAATCTTTTCTCAATCATCTTACAAATCTTGAAGTTCACATGTACAGAATCTGCACTTCCTGAAGATGCCTCACAATAAACTATATTCATGATAAAAGAGAAGTCATGATGTCCTTGAACGGCAGCAGAGGTTTAATATGAATTTGTGTTTCAGTAGAGAGTGAAGTGCTGCAGAAGAGAAAAACACATGAAGACAGAAAAGCTCTCGTTCTTTTTTACTTTATGAGGAATCAATAATCACGAAGAAGCCAAAAGTTTGATCAGAAATGATCTTTCTTCTTTAATCATTGATTTAAAAATACAAATGTGGAAATCATGTTTTTTTGCATTTTAAATGTTCCATGAAAAATATGAAAGATTCAAAATATATATATACAGGAAACTGATGATAACAATACTAAACTTTATTTCTATAGCACCTTTAAAAAAGAAGTTACGAGTTGCGTCACAAAATCAAATATAAGTGCAGAGTTGAGCAAAGAAAAAAAGATCATACTCAGCAATACAATAAAACAAAACAGATGAAAGAACTAGAATGAAACAATAAAGGAACAACATTAAAACAATAAAATGAAAATAGGAAATATAGTTACATGTTTGCAGAATCAACTTGCAGTTATCACACAGTACACAATTATAAATAAATACAGTTAGCAAAGAACTTCTGTCTTTAAATGAGTCATCTTATTTCACACTTCTTCTTTTAAAAAAGTTACATGATTTGAGGATTAAATGTAATAGTTATTATAAATTCATATCACAATTAGTGGGATTCTAACATATGTATTCACTCACTCATTGCTTCTACGGTTATAGAAGTAATGTCCTGAACAGAACTGAAGTATTTACCTGATTATAACTTTCTTTACTTTAATCCCAGATTTCTTTCTGATCTTTAATAATTTTCTCACAGATTCTTTAATTTCTTGCGTCTGCAGAACATAAATAATCGGGTTCAATGTGGGAGGGAAGACGGAGGTCAGAGACAAGTTAATGATCCTGGCGTTGGGATGAATATTCTTCGCAAACATAAATGTGACTAATATGGGGATGAAGTAGATGGCCACGAGTGACAGATGAGCTGTGCAGGTTTTTAAGGCCTTCAGCCGCCCCTGAACCGTGGTCACTTTGCTCAAAGCATAGCTGATGTACAGGTACGTGCACACAATGAATACCAGAGGGAACCAGAGGATGACAGCTGGTAACAGTTTGGCCATGATAAAACTGGGAGTGGTGTCGTTGCAGGCCAGACGATACAACTGACCATGGTCACAGAAATAACTCCTGATCACTACGGACTGACAGAAGGAGAGTCTGGTGAGAAGGCCGGCTGCGATCAGTACCACAGAGACGATAGAGAGCCAAAAAAAGGTGATAACACAAAACATGGACCTGTAAGTGATTTTCACATGGTATTGCAGTGGGTAACCGATCGCTATGAGTCTGTCGTAGGCGAGGGCCACCAGGTTGAGAGACTGCATGGAGAGACAGGTGTAGCAGAAGAACAGGAAGGTCAGGCAGTCGTTGTAGGGGATGAGGTGATGGTTGAACAGGAAGACGTCCAGGACCTTCGGCACCAGAGCAGAGTTACCGAACAGGTCCGTAAAGGCCAGGTTAAAAACTATGATATACTTTGGAGTTCTCAGATTGGGATCTAAACATATTACGGCCATGACTGCAGTGTTTGCCAGCACGGAAAAGATATACATAAAACACAGAAAGATGTAATAATATTTAACATGAGGTATTCCAATAAATCCACTTATTATGAAATACGCAGGACGCACAAAGGTGATGTTCTTCCCGAGAGCTGAGTTGAAAAACTCCATAGTGAAAGATGGAGTGAGGTGAAGGAGAGTGCAGCAGGTTCTGTTGTGTGGAGGATGGAGGTGAGCTTGTCTCACTCTGTTCTGATGAAGAAGCTCCAACAAGCTTTATCCACTGATCCTCTGTTTGTATCATAGATGGTCAGAGTCTGGTCCCTGGAGTCTGCTGTATGCAAGAAGGAAGAACCTTATCCAATACAACTATTATACTGCATTTATTATAGTACATCATTTATTCATTTAATATTATATTACTTTAATGCATCAGAACTTCTGTTTTAGTTTGTGACTGTTTGGATATATGGACTAATGGACAAATGGACAAATGGACAAATGGACAAATGGACGAATGGATGGAGTGACAGATTGACGGACAGATTGATGGATGGCTGGATGGATGGATGGATGGATGGACATATGGATGGATAGATAGATAGATAGATAGATATATAGATAGATAGATAGATAGATGGATGGATGGATGGATGGATGGATGGATGTATGGATGGATGAACGGAGGGATGGACAGATGGATGGATTGATGGGTGGATGAAAGGATGGATGGATGGATGAACGGAGCGACGGAAAGATGGATGGATTGATAGATTGATGGATGGATGGAGTCCTGAAGTCTAACACTGGCCAGAATAATATCTAATAAATCTAATGAATGTCAGGAGTGAGGTTAACACAGAGTTTTCAGTCTTCAAACTTCTTCTCTCTGATTGTTTGTGTTGTGTCTAAACTTCCCTTGACTTGATTCCCCGGTTGGAAGCCCGAGCGCTTCGGCCTAATGAGGCTGGTAATGAGTTGTTTGTTGACTGTGCTGCTGCAGGATGATGACACATCCGAGCAGTGAGGTAAACACTTTGTCCCAAACTGCAGGAGACAGGCAGGAGGGAGCCGAGGGGATTGGGTCAGCTACTTCAGGAAGATGCAAGAGTTACACACTGAAGAGAGAAACTTTCCAGGAATCAAAATAACACGACAACTCCTTGTGTTCGATGTTGTTTCTTAAACTAATCTGAATCATAAGAGGACGACTGAGGTGTATGAAGTACACATATGTGGCAAAGGAGAGAATCGTCAATTAATCCAACATTAATTTTCTATGATTTACAACTAACGCATACAAAAAAGAATCACTTTCTGTATCTAGGCTGATTCTCAGACAGCGGATTCCTCCGTCAAGGCTCGACCGTCGTCTGACGGAACCACATTTAAATTCACTAGTTAATAACGTTGATGGAACTGAAACGATGGAAGTCAACCACTTCGGCGCTGGTTCACACAAACTATATACAGTCCACACACGCAGCAGTTATTTTGTATCACACATTTTATTTCATTGTTCTCATTTGATTTGTGTTTATTTGATATTCTGGATGTTGTGCATGTTACACTGTTAAAAGAAGGATATGCCTTTCCCTGAAGATTATGTGACCTGTGTCCGATCAGGTCAAAGCAGGAGATACATGATCTCATTACTAACTCCTATGTTGGGGAATGTGTTCAGTAAATTCCTGAGATTCTTATTAATTAGATTTTCTGAGACTAATACAATATGGGAACCTTCTCCAGAGACTATTGACGCCTTTCACCTAAAGTGTCACCCCTGTGGGGAGTCACTATTAGGGCTTTGGGGCCAAATGAATGAGATGGGCTCCCTGGGTGTATTACCGCTGAGACACATTAAAGAAATAAGAAAGAGGACAGGAAGCATGGACTGCCTCAGGCCTGCGGGGCGCAGTTAATTACACAACACATTAGCCTCATGAGGAATCAACCACCTGCTAGTTTGACAACATCATAATGTTTCACACATAAATTAAGGAGATGTGTAAAAAATTGTGTTTCTAACCTGAGCTGCAGAATTATTTTAATTTGAAAACCCTGAAGGTAAAGACTGTTTTCACCCCTGTCCGTTGCTTTGTCTGTTCGTCTGTTTGATTGTTTGTTTGATTGTTTGTCTGTTTGTCTGTTTGTTTGTCTGTTTGTCTGTTTGTCTGTTTGTCTGTTTGTCTGTTTGTCTGTTTGTCTGTTTGTCTGTTTGTCTGTTTGTCTGTTTGTCTGTTTGTCTGTCTGTTTATTTTTTGATTGTTTGTTTGTCTGTTTGTCTGTTTGTCTGTTTGTCAATCAATTCTGTTTTATTTCTACGAGATATAAGAAAGCGAAAAGATGAATCTCGTTATTAGATAAGTTAAAAGAAAGTTGAAAACCCACACTCCTTTCATTTTTATTAAAGAATTTGGTTATATTAATAAATATGTTAATATGTGTCTTTCTGCGCTTGTGTCTTTGTTTCTCTGTTAGTTGCAGCGCTACACAAGTGCTACCAAACTGATGATCACAAAACTTGGTGGAAGGATGTCTTTATGAGTCGAAGAAGAATCAAATATATTTAAGTTTGGATTCAGATCAGGGGGCAAATCATGAATTTGGTAAAATTTCTTTAACTTTGATTTATCTTAATTTCTCACAAAATATGTTTGTTGTAGTCACATGTACTTAGTCAGTTCAGATGCACAACTGCTTTCAATGCTATGTTTTTATCTTCTGTGTTTTTCAACCTTCAGAAAGTGTCTTTGAACAAATAAAACTTGTATTATTATATTGGCAGTAGTCATATATATATTACATACATCACAGTAGTCCCAATCGCAGTATAAGTAGCAATACTATTAAAATACTAGTGGTAGCAGTAGTATGCACAGTATCAGATTTCAGTATTTTTTCCTGTCTTTACTCTGTTTATATTAGTTTAATTATTACATTCATTCCTCACTTAAATTTCCACTTTGTGGGTCTAATTATATTTTTCTTGTGTGGAGCCTAAAAGGATCGTGTTGGATTTCAGAGCCGACGCTTCCCTCCATCACAAACAGGTTCATCAACTCTCCTGGAGCTCGACCCCCCGGGAATCCACCTCACCACAGAGTCACTGCACGTCTCAGCTGTCTCTCAACACCGGAGGCCTCAGGAGAGACGTCAGCAGAGAGCGAGACGTGTTTGTCTCCTCCCAACAGGCTGTTTCCCACAGGACCACAGTCCTGAGAGCTTTTCCCCTTCAACCCCGAAAACACAAATATTTATCACAGAGATGTTGCAGCTTGTCGTCGGACAAACACTTTAGTTTATGAAAGTCTGACAGAAAAGTTTCCACCTCAGGGACGTTTCTTACACTTTGCATAATATTGTTACCTGCAAAGTGGAGAAATGGGGCCTGAGAAGGTTTGTTTGTTTTTTCTATTAATACGTTTTATGACAAATTAATATTTTAGATTTAGATCAGACAATTACCAGCCAATGTATTCTTTGTCCTTTATTTCTATTTCAAAACAAGACACTCATGCGCTTGTTTGGTCCTTTTTTTTAGTTTTTTATCTTGATTCAGTCTGTTCAGCCATGATTAAATATACTTTTGATTTGCCATCATATAACATGGAAGGGATTATTATATTAGTATTATCATAGTACATAACAGTATTATAACAGTTATCTTGGCAAAACAACCTGGTCTTTAGCTTCTTCATTGTGCTGCTCTGACTCCATTTATAATAATAATAATACATTTGATTTATATAGAGCTTCTAAAAGGTACTAACAGGCACTTAACATGGTAAAAGCAGCGGCAATAAAAACAATAACAACAAATAATATAATTAAAGCTGTTAAAGACAGTCATTTTACCTTGAAAACAATTATAATATATAAATAAATCACAAGGTAAGTTTTGAAGGAGGTGAGTGAGGGAGAATGTGTGAGGTGTTGGGAGAGAGAGTTCTGGAGGGGGGGGGCAGAGGTGGCGAATGCCCTGTCCTTTTCTTTATTATGAAGTGTATACGTCATCTCTGGACTTCACTGAGGGTCTGAGATAAAATACATATTTATTCTAACGCCACATATTCTCAATGAAAAGTCTAAACCACCCTGAATGCAGTACTTATCTTCACCACTGCAAGGTGCTATTTCTCTGATGTATGAAATGAAATGTGTCAGCTGCAGTAAACCTGCAGATGATTTAATGAATTTTATTTAATAACAAATCCATAAAAATGAAGGAAATAAATACCATCTAAATAGGGAATACTATATATTTTTTGGTTAGAGCTACATTCTATTTGGGAGCACTGGTCAAAATACCACACTGTATAATTTCCACTGGGAATATTTACTAATTCAAATTGAACCTTTGGCTCATATAATAACTTCAAGACCTTAAAAAAACAATATTCAACTATGATATTTTCTTTATCATTTATCGTTATCGCTATTGCTATTGTTAAAAAACACATATGGGTCATTTCATGGTCCTTAAATATTTGGATGGCAGATATTAGACATAAAATAAAAGAATCCTGTAATGAGCCCAAATGAGACGTTAAGTGATCTGCAGTTACAAATGAAGCCAAATACCAAGATTTCAAAACACTAGATATATTAAACATTAAACACAAGCTTATCGAACAAGTTTAAATATGACACTGAGACTTTGTAACAAATGGCATCATATCAACATGAAGTAGTTTTAAATATAGTATGGCTGTTGTTTTTTCATCTAAATCCTCCAAATAAAAAAATTCAGTATGATGTGAACTAGTTCATTTTCATCTGCAGCCAATTGAAGTTTGAACTCATCTTAGCTTCTTCACTAACAGGCACTTAACATGGTAAAAGCAGCAGCAATAAAAACAATAACAATAAGTTATCATTATAGCTGTTAAAAGACATTTACATTAAAAATCATTATAATATATAAATAAATCATCGCACAGATGGAGAAGGCCCTGTCATTTCCTTTATTATGAAGTGTATACGTCATCTCTGGACTTCTCTGAGGGTCTGAGGTCAAATACATATTTATTCCAACTCCCCAGATTCTCAATGAATAGTCAAAACCACCCTGAATGCAGTACTTATCTTCACCACTGCAAGGTGCTATTTCTCTGATGTATGAAATGAAATGTGTCAGCTGCAGTAAACCTGCAGATGATTTAATGAATTTTATTTAATAACAAATCCATAAAAATGAAGGAAATAAATACCATCTAAATAGGGAATACTATATATTTTTTGGTTAGAGCTACATTCTATTTGGGAGCACTGGTCAAAATACCACACTGTATAATTTCCACTGGGAATATTTACTAATTCAAATTGAACCTTTGGCTCATATAATAACTTCAAGACCTTAAAAAACAATATTCAACTATGATATTTTCTTTATCATTTATCGTTATCGCTATTGCTATTGTTAAAAAACACATATGGGTCATTTCATGGTCCTTAAATATTTGGATGGCAGATATTAGACATAAAATAAAAGAATCCTGTAATGAGCCCAAATGAGACGTTAAGTGATCTGCAGTTACAAATGAAGCCAAATACCAAGATTTCAAAACACTAGATATATTAAACATTAAACACAAGCTTATCGAACAAGTTTAAATATGACACTGAGACTTTGTAACAAATGGCATCATATCAACATGAAGTAGTTTTAAATATAGTATGGCTGTTTTTTCATCTAAATCCTCCAAATAAAAAAATTCAGTATGAGTGTGAACTAGTTCATTTTCATCTGCATGAACTGAAGTTTGAACTCCTTCTTTTTAAGTGTGAACCTGCACAACACTGGCTGCTGGTCACACATTTACTTTCAGAAAATGGGAACCTTTAAAATCGTTTAAAAGTTTGGTTGTTTATTTGATTTAGAAAAGAAAAAGTTGTATTCAACATTCCTATATTTGCTAAAAAAGAAAAGAGCAACGATCAAAATTCACAAATTGTTCAGGATAAAGGTGAAAATCTTTTAGTTTGATTTCATAATAACAATAATTCTAAATAACATCCTACATCTAAGAGACAGACAAATTGAATTGTGGTGTGGTTAGGTTTGATTTTTATGTTTCAATCTCAATAACACCATTTGGATTTGTCATCAATTAAAAAAACAAATGTGAATGTATATATATCCGCCTTCTGTTGTTTATCTTTCCGTTCCCACGACAATATTCTGAGACAAAGGGGATTTTTTAGGCATTTTTACAAATGGGGATTAATCTTAATTAATCCACAGCTACCCTCTGATTAATCTGATTAAAAACTGTAATCGTTTGACAGCCCTAAAATAAATCCGATGAGGTGAAGCTGCGTCAAAAAGAATCCACATCAAACACTATAAACCAGCTGATGCAGTACGGGGGATTCACCAGAAGATGGCGACGTCCTCAAACCTGCAGTAAAGTCTCTCCATGTAGTTTTGCCTGTTGGATAATACAACGTCATTATAGTGTTGACAATCCATCCAAACACAAGTGATGAGCACTTAGCTTTATGACAGGGCTCCTCCACACATGGCCACCGTGCTGCTCTTGTTGAAGTCAGATTCAGAATCAGACACATGAAATTATATCAGTTTCATTCATGTTTATTGACTGGTCTGGGATCTGAGACAGTTATTTAAATGAAACCACCTGAGGAGTTCAGAGGGGAAACATCTGAACAGAGATCATCTTTGACTGCTCCATGTTTGTCATGAGATTGTACAACAACTCACTTTGTGTGTTAACTCTTCACATGCAAAGTGACCTCATCTGTCAGATCTACTGTATGAAGCAGAGTGAAACTAAATATTCCATCTCAGAAGAATAAAGGAGAACGACACGGAAACAGGGAAAACAGGAAATGCTAAATATTACGAGGAAGTACAGGACAAGAAACAGTCACAGACTTCACAGAACAAAGTCTTTATTATTAATAATTATTATAATAAAGTGAGCTGATGTATCTGTGGCGGCTGCAGGTTAGTGATCTGCTGGTGGGCGGGATAAACAGGAATCAGGCCAACAGGTTCAGGAACAAGTGTCAGAATGACCTTTGTTCAGAGTGTTGATCCAACAGAGAGAGGGAAGTTCTTATTTATAATGTGAGGAGCTGATGAATCAGACCAGAGCTGCTGAGTCAGAGCAGGTGGAGCCGGGACAGACCAGACTGAGCGGACAGACGGTGAAGGACATGTGACTTCACTGTAGATATCAGGACTTATAATGGAGCAGTGGGTGGCACCGAAGCCTCGTAAGTCGAGTCTTTCTGTGTGGGTCTTCTCTGGGTCTCTTATATGAGTGTGACTGGTTGTTGGTCTGTGTATGTTGGCCTTGTGATGTGTCCCACCTCTGCCCACTCTCAACTGGGATTGTCCCAGCTCCACCCTTTAAGGACGAGTGGTCTACTTTCAGGTAATAATTAAACACTTTAAAAAGAATTGTGTACAGTGTGTGTTTGTGTAAAGTTAAACAGACTTAACCAACTACAGAGTATTCATAGATTCAAAGATTCAAACATCAGTAGAAAACCAGTTAAACATCATCTCTGAGTCTCAGGAGATTCATGATCCAGTATCAGTGAGTCACAGACGAGAGGCGGCACACTTCAATAATCTTTATTTAGTTTACAGATGTTTATTCCATTTTGAAGTTCGGAGGAGGGACAGGGAGCATTAGTGCTATTTACAATTGGTTTTGAAAACATTTATCTCTGTACAGATTTGAACCCTGATCAATATAAACAATATATATTTTTTTTTAAGACCTAGTGCTGTTACAAAGCGATTCTTTCAAAGCAAAGAAAAAAAACAAAAAAACAACACACACAAAAACACACACAAAGAAAAAAGGATTACATTAAATTATAAACAAAATGAAAAAAAAGAAAAAGAAACGAATGAAAAACAGAAGAAAGAAAAGTAAGAATACAGTCGGTCGATGATTAGGGAGGTTTTTTTCTGCCGTTGAGCACAAGACGTTGTCAGCGAGTGACTGTGAACTGGCTAGAAGCGAAACCGCAAACACAATCATAGACTAAACACCAATGATACTGTATATCAACAAGATCTAGAGTCATCGTGTTCTATAGAAGATTCATATTAAATATATTCTACACATTACCTTTTGTCCGGAACGTCACTTCCATTGGAAAAATATAAAATAAAACCGTAGAACTTTTTGTACAATTTGAATTAATCTGATGAGGGTGAGCACGTGCTTCAGTTGTGCCAAATGGATTTATTAATGCAGAGAGTGAAAGAGAGAGAGAGAGAGAGAGAGAGAGAGAGAGAGAGAGAGAGAGAGAGAGAGAGAGAGAGAGAGAGAGAGAGAGAGAGAGAGAGAGAGAGAAAGAGAGAGAGAGAGAGAAGAGAAAGAGAGAGAAAGAGAAAGAGAGCGAGGGGGAACGAAGCAAATTAAGACGAATAAGGAGCAAATTTCATTCAGAGCTAATTTCCCTGCTCGGACAGCAGCTGTCAGAGAGATCCTTCACAACACTGTTAAAAAACGGGAGCGCGACGAGCCTTTCCTTTGGGTGGGGGGGGGGTTAATTCATCACAACACTGGTCGGTCAGCTCTATGCACGGACCGTCAAAACACACACAGACGAACGCTGAACCCACAACAAGAGGCCCAACACTGGTTGTTTGGCTGTTTGTCTGTTTGTCGAGGCCGTGTTTGGCTAGAAATGTGACCGGCCGGGAGAGAGAGAGACGTGTTCCCTCTCTCCACAGCGCTCTGCAGACAAAAAGGACGTTCTCGTTTGTGACCTTTAAGGGCACATGCAGAGGAGGGCAGTATAAAGGACACAAAGTGTGTGTGTGTGTGTGTGTGTGTGTGTTTGTTTGTGTGTGTGTGTCCTGGTATGAGTTCTCTGATCAGGCACGTCTAAGCTTCATCTGCTGCACTGAGGGAGATCACACAAGCACATACTGTGTGTGTATACATTGTGTTGTTGTGTGTGTGTGTGTGTGTGTGTTGTTAGTGGTTAAAAATCTCTGCAGTCTGTATGAGAGAACAAGGCCACGCACACAAACTGTGGCACTGCATCACTTTTACAACCAGCTAGAATGAGGAGCCGCATAGAGACTGACTTTGAACAGAGCTGCTGAGGATGGCTTGACAATGTGTCCAAATCTGTGCATGAGTGTGTGTGTGTGTGTGTGTCTGTGTCTGTGTGTCTATGTGTGTGTGTGTGTGTGGCAGAAGGCTTTAAAAGGTGTGCATTAAAAGAAAAAGAAAAAAAAACAACATGCAAATCGAATTTCCTCCCTCTAATTTTCCGTTATGACAACAAATCAAGTTGCAACGAAGGAATCAACTCTATCGTTTATCTGCTCCTGACTCTGGATCAGCCTGACTGCACCTGCTGTCGTTCCATGTTACGTGTGAGTGTATGAAAGAGGGAAGAAGAAGAAGAGGAGGAAGAGGAAAAGAAGAGGAAGATGGAGAGGAGGAGGAGAGCTTGTGTGTTTGTCCGTGTGCATGTCCGCAGGGTGGACAGATTCCAGGACAGGACAGGGACGAGCTCATTGGGTCCAGAACGTGGAGGGCGAGAGGCGATGAGACGGGTTGAGAGGGCTGGCAGCGGAGGTGTGTATTTACAGGATGACACAGCAGTTACTCTCCCCAGTCTTCTCTCTGTTCCTCTGACCTGAGAAAACAAACAAACACACAAACACACAAATAGCGTCAACAACAGGAAACACTGATCCAGCACAGGTACTCAGTGTGTCCATATTAGGAAAAAAAAATCCAAGCACGTCTTTTTCCTCTCAGTCCAGATAACAACTTTTATCTTTTCCAAAATGGCTTCCAAATTGTGCAAAACTAACCTCCTGTGTTGTGTTTCAGTGTGGGTGAGGTAATCGTACAATACTACATCAGCAGAAAGTTTATCATTGACATCAGGATTTTATCTGAGCAGCTACGGAACAAATCTCAATTTCATATTTGTTAAAAATGTGTTGAACTCTCTGACGTTTAATATAATTCACTTCAGATTCCCCACTGCCGAACTGTGATAAAGTTTGAAACTGAAGATTTCCAGCACATAGTCAAGTTTCTCTCATATCCCTGTCAATCACTTTATATCCTTATAGCCAACATTTAACAGAAAACACACAAAAAGACGCATTGATCTCACCTGTTACTGTTTCTACCCTGATCTACACTAGTGATCTGAACTCTGTTTGTTAGGTCTATCGCTCAGCTGACCTCAGCCCGGTTTCTACATACAATCACTAGAGGGAGACCTGTCCCCTAATATGATTTTTATTGGCTCTACATGGTCCACAGTGGACGGTCTCTGTGGGAAACATTTAAGGAGAGGCCAATTACTTGCACCAGTGGCTGTTCCCAAAACTGAAGCCATGTGGAGAGATAATAAATAGTGGCCGGGAGCATAGAGAGCTTAAAGTTGTGGAGGGTGTGAAAGGCTTTGTGAAGGGAAGGAAGGGAGACGCAGAGCTGGTTACCTTGGGAATTTGGCTCAGGCAAAGTCTCTCTGGCAACTAAATGCATCACTGTGGTCTTCCCCAAGGGCAGTTTGAGGGCTAACAGGGGAGAAGAGAGAGACACAGACAGAGTTAGAGGTTATTCACTGGGCGACAGTCTATGTGTCTGTACACCGGACTCTTCAACACGTACATTCAGATTATACAACACTGGAAGGTGTTAAACAAGGAAATATAACATTGATAGAACTCTTATAAAGTGCTTCATGTAATAATTACTAGAACCAGGCTGACAGAGATTTTTTGGGGGACAATATCGACAAACAAAATCCAATATACAATAGCGATCATTTGATTTCATTATCAAACCCGTGAGACATAGAAATGTTCAACTATATATATTATTATTATAAATAACTAAAAAGAAAACACAAACCAATATATAGAAACATAGAAAAACAAATTCTTAAATGAAATGTTAACGTAAATTCACATCTTTTATGCATTGTTTATTCGGTAAAATGATAAAGGAATAAAACTGATAAATTGGTTGGGCTCTAATAATATGCTGTGGCTGAAGCAATTGAAATATATGACTACAATATCATTGTGTTCCAGAATAATAATAACAATAGTTGCAGGGAACAAAACCGTCTGAAATAATAAAGGGTGTAAACATTTCTGTAAAAGAATTCTGAACAATTCAAGTCATTTTGCACGAGCGGCTGCTCCTGAATGTAAAAATGTGTAATTGTCCCCAAGTAGCTTGAAACTATCTCTCACTGTGTAAATGAAATCACGAAGCAAACTCATGAGGAAAATCTAATGAATTACATTTTCGCAGCAGCGGAGGATAAACAACTGAAAATGAGAGTAGGAAACATATCATGATGAAATAATCATATGTTATTTATGTTGTCCAAATCAATGTACATCAATATCGCCCATTAGCAATTTAATTTTACGCAGAGGAAGAGTTTAATCTTGTGTAATTCATGAAACCGGAACAAAGCCATTAATCTGAAGCCTGTGTTTTTTCATATGTTTTCCATATTGCAACATCAACATCACACTAAATCCCTGTCAATGATGCAGTATTGATTTCAGACGTACTGTCCTACTTTCAACTCCATCACCACAAAGCGGTAACGTAACATTGTCAAACATTTTAACATGTTATATTTAAATGAAAGAATCAACGCAGACATATTAACGATCAATTAAACAAAGGACACACTGGAAGTTGATCTTGTGGTTAACACCTGCTGTATTTGGACCTCGTTCACTCCCCTAACCTGCTCATCAGTCGTGTGTGTGTGTGTGGCCTTTATTTTTGCATTTCAAAACCCCTGTGACTTTTGGCTGGAGGATTCTGTGTCAGGTCACGTTAAACGAACGATAGGGGAATTATCAGATAGATGGCAGTGAGTGTAAAAGGGTTGGGGACAGCCGTAACCCCATTAACCACACAAAACTCCAGTCAAATTTAAATTAGGTTAAGTGGACGCAAAAGCCTAAAAGCCAGGGGGGGGGGAGTGAAGTGGGCCTGCCTCAAAAGACGACATCCTCCTTTCCTCTGTTCACTTATGGCTTTCATTTTCACGCCCCCCCCCCACCCTCTGCGTCTGGTCTTTGTGCTGCCTGAGGTCTACTCTGCTGCCAGCCGTGCCCCTTCCTTTCCTGACCACTCTCTCTCGTCTCTTTTTCTGTATTTCCTCTCTCCTCCCTCTCTCCGTCAAAGCCGGCTTGTCCGGAGCACTGAGGTACCTCTGTTCTGCGGCTCAGGGTAAAAGAGATGAGAACAGCAAAGAACTTTTCCAGCGACACACACGGCCATGATTTAGCGTTTATGTCTGCGAGCACATGAGGCAGGGAGATGTGTGTGTGGGGGGTGGGGGGGTTGCTTTCTGTGTTTTCTCACCTCCTAGTGTTACGTTGCCGTGTAGAAAACGTCCCTGGTAGATGAGCCTCAGGATGTTAGGACTGCTGACCTGCTCTTCCTCCCAGTCTGAAAAAAGACACGGACAGATTAAAAGAGAAAAGTCAACAAAATATCATATTTTCTAACTGTCTCTTCTTTGTTTTATTCCCTTATTTGCAAATTTAGAGAAGAGAACAAGGGATCGTATTGTTAAGGGGCTTTGACTTGAGCAGATGTGATGAAAAGCTTCAACACTCGTCCTGTTTTGAGTCGGAGACACAGTCTAGTGAACAGAAACCACCAACAACTGTCTTTTAAGATATTTTAAGACGTTCTCAGACTGTATGTTATATTATTACGAGCACAATGTATAATGTGTGGGCTTTGCGGGACGGCACGACCGAATGTGACAGAGACTCGAGAGCGAAAACAAGAAGAAAAGGTGCGGCTGGAGACGAGCTATAGAGAAGAAGTTGAAGGCATTAAATGAGAGAGTGAGGGAAAGAGCGAGAGAACAGGAGGAGTTGCACAGCAGCAGAGTCTGGCCACCAGATGTGTGTCTCCAGCTAAACAGAGGGTGTTGGTGCTGAGCGAGTGCCGGCTCTGGCTCTCACAGGGTTCAGATCTGTTGTCTAGGAGGAGATGTTCAGAACTGACAGGGCACAAAAGGTTCTGTTCTCTCTCTAGCCCGTCCTCTGCTCCAGGATAATCAGAGTCCTTTGGTGTAATTCATCGTCTTCTGGCTTGACGCAGCCCAGCACCGTGGGAAAAGGCTGGAGTCTGTTTCAGATTTGAAGGTATCACAAGGCGTAGCAGCACTTAGGGAGTGGGTGTATTAAAGAAAGGAGGTAGCTGTACTGCGATCCCACATTCCTCTACGCAATGATAACCAGGCAGTAGGGCGGAGTGGGATCTAATTGCCCTACACCAAAGAGTTGCACATTCCCACACTGTTAAACAGACCTATGTGTCAGTAATTAGCAGTGGGGCTGAATGTGGAAATAAAAGCTTCTCGTCCTTTAGCATTGTTGTGAAGAAACATACAAGTCTGATCATCTGGTTTTTCCAGTTGTTTACAGCCAAATTGCTTGAAATGACAAACATGTTGGATGCAAACAGGCTGCAGCTGTTCTCCTGCTTCAATGTGATCAACAATGAAAGTTGTTTTGTGATGTAATTCAGAATGTGTGAGTGAATATCACAGCATAATAACATGGAAACAATGCCTGGGTAATAGTGATATAATCGCTGTTCTCTGACTGTACATCTCCAAACACTGACTCAACAGTGGGATTCATGACAGCACCACCTAACGCCCCCCTACACTGGCTCCCTGTTAAATCTCCTATTGATTTTAAAAATGCATTGCTCCTTTTTTGACCTGATGTGTGCTTCTAGAAACCGTTCTTATGGTGAAAGATTTTTACAAATGATTGACACTGGCTGTTATTTACACTCACTAATAGTGATTTTATGATTCCACATGTCTGGGATTATTTCTTCCCTGTTCAGCACTTTGTAATGCTATGCAGAAAAGAGCTATACATATTAAGTAAATGTGAGGTGCTTTATTTGGATATTTCAATTTTAGGCTATTGGTCTCTACAACTACTACAAAAGGATTTATCGTACTTTTTACTGTTAAAAGTTACTTCACAGATTAAGAATGTAAACATATATATATATATACACTACAGATCAAACAATCAAACTGTTTTCCTATGTTGATAACATATATACGTTAGTAATAATATTCCCCAAAAAATAGAAGATTAATTCTGTATTCTTCATAGTGAGTATTTGTACTTTTGCTGCTCATACATACTTTTACTTGGATAGGATTTTGAATGAAGGATAATAATTCCATCTTCTACCACTGGCTACTTTAAGACACAGAGAGCTCCGACACAATAAAATAAAGATCAAACAAAGCTGCGGCTCAGCAGAGCTTCAGCTGTCGGTAATATTGTATATTATATATATAAATATATATTATATCAACAAGTATCATCACATACAGTGATATGAGTAATTATCTAAGTATTTGTTGAACTTACCCATTGGCCAGTTATCGTAGACGTGTTTGGCGATGTCTGCAGCCGACTCATTTGGAGAGAAGAGGAATTCTTTTGTCTTGCCGCTGACTAAAATAAGCCGCAGGTTTATCTGCAACACAGATTAAACGAAAGAAACATAACATTAGGGCTTTATGTCAGAATCATTTTGGACACATACAAACAGCTGTTTAATATGTCACATTGAAAACACAGTCAAATCAGGACACACAGAGATTCCTGTAATTCAACAGGAAACAAGAAAAGGATGACGACTCCATCTCCACCTCCATCTGTCTTTCCAACTTCCTCCTGAATTTCCTCTGATCCCTCTGACTGTTTCTCTGTCCATCGTTCCCCTTTCTGTCACTTACTGGTAGTTGTCGCCCTCTCAGATGTTTCTTTCAAAATCATTTTAACACTTCCCAACTTGATTCACTGTGAGAAACACAGGAATATAAGCTGTGGAAATGTGGAAACTTCCCCAAACAGCAGCAGTCGCTGGTGACAGCCAGGTATAATAATAAATGACTAATAGAGTGAGAGTAGTTTCCAGAAAGCCAGACCTCTGTCACCCTTTACACAGAGGTCAGAGGTCAGAATCAGCTACTGAGCAGCTAGAGTCACTAGGGAAACCGGCTCAAGGACCCTTCAGCATGTCTTAATGAGTTTAAAGGTGAGAATATAGATTATTAACATTTCTAAAACCTACAAAAAGACGAAGGTAACAGTAAACTGTTCAGTGAGAGCTGGAGGTGCAGTGGATTATTACTCCTCAATGTTTTCTGAGTGTAAATTGTTTTTGTCCTTTGAGCGAGCCAACAATGTTCAATCAAGCTGAAACATTTTAACATCTTTTAAATACCGTGAACGAACGATAGAAATTGACAGCGGCTTGATAAAAGGTCAAACACGTCATCACACGCCGCACATTGTTTTTTAGTATCAACACGATCTGACTCTGCCAAATTAATCCACTCAAAGAAAACTTCCAAAGTTCCACAGGAGAGGGGAGAGGCACAGCTGCTGCTCGGTGCCGCGTCTCTTATGCGAGTCTCTCACCTTCCATCAGCCCAGTCCAGGTGTGAAGTGAAGGCAGTGAGGGGTTTTGCATTAAGAACCATTCGTATGAATATCAATTAATCCGTGCGGCTGGTGTGATGTGTTTTTAAGAGCCTGGTACAGCTTGTTTGCTTTTAAGAGCAAAGGTCTGTGGTGTTTGTGTGTGTTTGCCTTTGCTTACTGTTTTTGTGTGTCTGGCCTGCAGTGTGCGCATGGCACAAGCACATTTGTCTCATTGTTGGCAGTGTGTCTCCATGTGCTGAGCGTCTGTTAGCCTTCTAAACCCCCCCCACCCGACTCCAACACTACCAAACCCACTCTGCCGAGCAAGACACACACACACACACACACACACACACACACACACACACACGTGAATATGTACACACACATACACACAGAGCCGGCAGCAGTGATGTAACCAAGCTAACACCAACGGATTGAAACGGAGATCTCTGTAAGCACCTTATCAAATCAGCTTATGGGTTTAAGCATGGGGGAACCATACCGAGACACACACACACACATTCATAGATATATATATATATATATATACAACACATACATCGTGATAATCAAAAAGAAATTGTCACATTTGACCTTGACAATGAACCGAAAAACATTGAAGGGTTGAACAGCGTTGAGCTGAAGCTGCAGCAGAACACTGGGCCTTTAAACACACTGCATGCACACAGCACATCCAGGCTCCTCTAACTAGCAACTGTTGTTTCCTGCTGTGACTCAGACGACTTACTGAGAACTGCACAGATGAGATAGGGATCAAAATGCAAGAGAAAAGATTCCCGCAGATTGCAGGTGAGGGATTTGCTCAATGGAAAATAAAAAGAATTACATCAAACTGTTTTTCAGTATATGAATACACCTTTAGGAGAAATGATATCTGCAGACGGACCCTCCGAATGAGACGGATGAATACAATTACTGAGGAAGACTCTTTGCATAGGCAAGGTCTTTCTCCTTCTGGGTTGAACACCTGGTTGTTACCATGGTGTCCCCATGGTGACAGCCAGTGTTGGGTGGCTTAACCTGATAACACCTCCAAGATAGCTTTTACCATCACCCCCCACCCACCTTCCTCTTTCTCCCGCCTGCCCGTTTTCCACTGTGTCACATCATATTGTCTTCCTCTCCTCAAAGCTATCTCTGCAACCCCTCCCTCACCCTGTCTCTTTCACTCCGTCTCTTTCTCCCACTCTGTCCATCCCTCGCTCGGCACAGCAGACAGTGGAGGAATGTACAACAGACACCAAACTAGACCCAATTAAATGGTGTGAACGCAGACTCTCTTGTGTTATCGATCAGCAAATCTTTCAATATCTTCATTTGCTTCTCTCTCTCTTTTCTGTCCTCATTTTGCTGTCTCTGTTCTTTCAGGTCACTTTCTGTTTGGCAGAAAACAAAACAGAAAGTTACCTAATGGATGCAGATTCTTCCGTTTTATGTTGAAAGGTCGCTGAATGGTGCGATCAGCAGTAAACGTTACGTGAAGCATATGCTGTCGCCTTTGGAATCACTGGATACGACCCCAAATACCTGATGGAGACAACACGCTCTATCATCATTAAGATACTAAATAAGAAACTATCTTATCAGTAAGTATGATATGAATGTTCATCCCTGCTGCAGAGATTTGTAAAATATAGACCAGGATTATTGCAGCTCACTAAAACACTAAAAAACGTTTCTCCTCTTTTCTCTCGCTTCACTCTTTATCCTGACTCTGATTTTAACTGAATCACGATGTCTCTCTTGCTCTTTTCTCCTGTCCCTCCCCCCTCTCCCTCAGGGTCGCTGTGCCTCCTCACCGGATTCCCTTCCACAATGGGACTGGTAATGTGGTTTTACAGCAAGCTGAGGGAGGTATATTCAATTACAGTCTATTCTCTGCGACAAATACAACAGCTCCAGGTATGTGCAGAGCAGAGCTTTGTGCATTCATGCATAATAAACACACACATGTCTGCAGGCAAACAGCCGCTTAGTCATGCATATACCCAGCATGTCCTTACTTACAATCCGTCTCAGAAATGCAGCTGCGTGAAGCTTTCAACATTTCGCAGTAGCAAGTAGCAACCTAGTGTGTGGAACACTTTCCCAAAGTGAGGATGTCAAAGTATTTGTAAAGCTACAACCATACTAGTACGTTTTCAGACTAAAATGATCTTTGTCCACATAAGTGTTTTGGTTCTGAATCGTTTTTTATTACCGTCCGTAGGAACACGATGGAAAATCACCTTCAATGGGCATTCACGTGCTGGCGATCACAGCAATTTGTTGACAGGGTGCACCACGCTACTTGATTGTCCTCATTCCAGTCTACATGGTGCCGAGGCTAAGCCAGTTGTTTTCTTCCGGTAGGGGTCATGTAATAAGAGCCTGCCGAATCAGAGAAGGCTACATCATGACAGAAAAAGCCAATCGGCAAGTGGTTGTGAATGTCCTTCTCTCTAAACATCTCTGTTGCACACAGCCCCATCTTCAGCCAGCAGCGTCTCCCAACTTCTCTGTTTTAAACTAGTAGCAGATGCATCCATAGAAGAGTTCATGAGTTTTTAAACTGAAACCTATTAGAAAGGATGCAGCTCAACTCCTTTTATCATAATGCTGACACATCCTGGTGCAGCAGTTTCTAGTCCTGCTTATTTGATAATAAAACAAGGCTACTTGTGCGTGTGTCTGGCGGCTCCCTGCTCCCCAGGCCCCCACTGCAGACCAGATATTCAGTCACAATAATGTGACCCTGCTGCCAAGTGGTGCCACGGTGTAAACATGTGAAGTAAGCAAACGCTCTTGGCTGCACACTGTTTGCACATGGTGGAGAGAAGGAAATTCAATGCCATCTATAATTATTCCCTCCCTGAGTACCGCTCTCAAGTCTTTCTCAAGGCAATAGTGTGTCTGTGTGTGTGTGTT
Organism: Pseudopleuronectes americanus; assembly: GCA_038501795.1. NCBI lineage: Eukaryota > Metazoa > Chordata > Actinopteri > Pleuronectiformes > Pleuronectidae > Pseudopleuronectes > Pseudopleuronectes americanus. The sequence continues at coordinate 16,895,706 of CM076728.1, read as the reverse complement.
TGCATGAGTATGTTTATATGTGTTTGTGTTTATAGAGGCATTAAAGAGGACTGCTGCTCTTCAGACCCTGTGCAGCAGTTGACAAATTACAGAGCGGGAAGCCGTCCTGTGGGAATATATTAGAGCAACTTTATATGTAGTCTACAGAGTAGGGTTAGCCACTGCTGTCAGAGTGGATTCCTAACTGTATAAATGAATTTAAGAGAGGAGGTGGGTGATTAGTGCGACTGTGGCCCCGTCTAAAACAAACCAGCTGGACCCTGCAGCTTTGACTTTGCCCATTAAATCCGGAGAAAATTGGACTGTTAACACAAGAATTTAACAACACAGTTTTGTCAGTTTGACAAATACAAAATCCCACATGAATTATCAGTTGCTGATTTTATTGCTAATTACTTGTAGTCGCTTTTCTTTCTGGCGCCACATTCCGACTGTCGGATTTAAATGAATATGAACGGCTACAAAATAGGAGACAGCCGTAATGGGCTATTTGTGGCTTGTTTGACAAACTGCGAACAACCTCAAGAAAAAAAGCAGCCTGAGAGACACCCGTCCCATTCTGCTAATTAGTCAAAACTGAATGATGAAAACAGCTTTGCAAGCTCTTAGTGATTTTGCAAATTATACTGCAATTATTAGCTCCCATTAGTGTACAGATTCTGTCAAGGAGCCACTGCCTTCTCTAATTAAAAACACGGTGAAAAGGTTGCGTTTAGAGAATCCCTGCAGACGGTGGAAGAACAGGCTGAATGCACGTTTCAGAGGCAGCAGCGGAAAATCTACTGATCAGTCAAACAGCCTCGTTCTGAGTTTGACAAATTGAATACAATATTATAAATAGTTTTTTGTTTGTGAGTTCCTTCCTGTTTGTGTGCACTCAAACACACACACTGACACACACACACAGACGGAGTGGTTACATAACAATAGCTGACTGATAATAGTGCGATACGAGAAACGAAGCCTAAGGCAAGGATTTGTAATCTCAGAGTCACAGTAAGTGCGTCGAACAGGGTCGGGAGCTTTGCAGGGCTGCAATCAGTTTTTCTAAAACTTATTTTTATTATCTATTTTCCTCCCTCAAAATGGGTTCTGTTAAACATTCATTTTAAACCATGACACATTATGAACTGAAGATATACAGCAGAGAATACAGGCTGCCTATTTCCATCCTGGGAAAGTGGGACGATCTTCAAAATAAAAGCAGATAGGGTTCATCTGAAGTTAAATAGCAACTTCGACAGAACTTGAGAAAGACTTATTTGTCATATTTCTTTATGAGAAAATTCATGACTTTTTTACAAACCATTAAAAGCCAACTTGACTTCGCAAGATGAAATCAGGTAGAAGATGCAAACTACAAAAGCTTTATTTTAGAACCTTGTGGGTGTCACAGCTACGCACAGGCCCGTTCATCACAGGACTGACACGACAAAGGACACTTCAGGAGTCACAAAAAAGTCAAGTTGTGTTTGTAGGCTTGTGTCAAATATAGCTTCGATGTGGGAACGAATAACAATAAGCAGGTAGCATAAACATCATAGGCAACAGACCTTTCCACTGCAGTAAAGTTCTAGAATTGCATAATTTGGCCTTGAACCAGGTGAAGTTTGTTTATTATTGACTCATCATCTTTATAGGGCACTTATCAATGATGGCTTATGTGTCAGGGTTTGTTTTTGACCTACTTTACCCACAGCTTGCAATTCGTTCCACGAAATAGAGAGAATAGGTGAACGAACCAAAGGTTGAAGACGGATCGTTTTCGTGCCCGCCAAACGTTTTATCCTGACACAAATTGTTGTTTTTTTAGCTGTTGTGCAAAGCTCCAGACGCGCATCTGACTGATCAAGATTTATTCCAACTCTGCTCATGGTGCCTACAGTCATGCTCTGCTCGTTGCCTTGCCAACACTTGTGTCAGCCGGGGAGCTAGTTAGTCATCTGTGCTGTTTCTTCCGGTTTTTTATGCATGTGCACCACATGAAAGTCGTCTCAGACAAAGTTCATGTAATCGTTTCACAAAACAAGCACCAAGCACGCTGTCAAGTGTAGAACAATGTTTAATATTCAGCTCCATCTAAAAGCTTCAAGCAGTGATAGACCTACAGAGAGTTAGTGTCTTTTCAGCGTTGTATTGTGAGTTTCCGTTCAAGTTTACCTCTCTGGCCTGTAACTGCACTATTCAGAGTTCACTGTCACTGCTATCATGACCTTATGTCCATGGCTGTTTTCAGAGAACAAGCTGTATATACCCACAGTGCACCTCCTGCTCAACAATGATCAATCAGAACTATTGAGAGATATAATGGTACAGACCAAACAGCTGAAAGATGAGATGTTTGTTACATTGCAAGGGAAACCCCCCCCCAAAATAGGCACTGCTGGGATTTGAACCCAGGATCTCCTGTTTACTAGACAGGCGCTTTACCAACTAAGCCACAGCACCCTCTCTACTGTACTGCTCAATGCTCGACCCTGATTTAAGTGGGACAGAATTTCAATTGTTGATTTGTAGGAGACCAAACACACAGCTAAAACACAAGATCAAATAATACTTCATTAGTCCCACCACAAGGACATTCACCAACTCCCCAAGTAAGGCACTACTGGGATTTGAACCCAGGATATCCTGTTTACTAGACAAGCCACAGTACCATGGCACCATTAACCAGGTCTGGTGCTGCTACAGTCTCTGCAGTGGTTGCTGAACAAGCATATAATATGTCACGATGGTGCTTTACAGCGGAAACATGATGATGAGGCTTTAACATTATAGCGATAGACTGTCTTTCTGAAGCGACATGTGACCATGTTGCCTGTAATCAAATCCCAGAATCACTTCCTCTCCAGTGCTTCCTTGTTACTGTATAAAGAAGAGCAGCCTGGTCAGTGGAGATAAAACACAGAGCTTCTCTCTGCTGAACTCTGGTACGGACATTAATCATTAAAGAGAGCGTTCACTGTGAGAGAGACTGTAAGAGCCGACACCGCAGACATTTCTGCACTCTGTGGTGCCGCTCGTTAACTTCCTGTGGCACGGGCGTCTAATGGCTACATTATGGGTCTAATAGCATTTTCAAATTAAGGTTTCGTTTCTTCACGATAGCGGCTGATTATCTGCACACAGTAAAGACACTGGCCACTTAATGTTAAGAGTAGAGAGACCGACCGGTGCTCTTATGCAAAGAGTGATTGAATTATTAGAAAAACCCCATTATTTGACATTGAATGTTTTTGCATACTCTCTTTTTTGCAATCTCACAGCATTTTAATAAAAACATTTTAAAGTTCGATAATAGCCCTTTAGGATCTTGTGCCATAATTTCACTGCTGTCGTTATAACTCAGATTTTGAGATCCAGGAAAATTTGTACGACACCAATTTTCCTTGTAGCTGCTCTGGGTACTATCAGTCAGAGTCTGATCACTCAACATCACACGTCATATCTCTCACCAACCCCGGTCCTTTTAAACTGTCATTCAAAAGGACCCATGCTTTGATATGCTGACGTCCTAATCAAAGCCAGAATCCACACAGCTCCTATTCCTGCTCCTCTTCCTGCTCCTCTTCCTGCTCCCTCTCCTTCCTGTCACGAGCACGATCAGCTGTTACGACAGTGTGCCAACGGGCGCTGTACCTGACAGCTCGCTGCTTTCCGTCCTCTCTCTTCATCACTGCCTTCTCCTCCATTCACATGCAGATAACCCTTTAATCCATCAGCTGCTTCTCCTCTCTCCCGAAAAACTGGTAGAGCTCCCTTTCATGCTGTCATCTCCCCTCCCGGTGTCTTCTCTGAAGACTCGCCTCCCTTAACTCGCGCACACATACATCCATGGCTCCATTTCTCTCCCCTGACAGACGGCAGGTAGGGCGCGTTTGATCACAGGTTCCTCGTACCTTGCATGCCAGCCCCCTGCCACTCCCTCTCCTCCACGTCTCGCTTCCTTGCATGTCAAAATGTCTGTTGAACACCCCCAGGGCCAAATGAAGGAACCTGCCAAAACTGAAGTCAACTTTTGTACATTAACCACGTGCAAACTACACGCTGATGGGATGCATTGAGTGGAAGCTGAGAGCTCACAGAGAGTTTAATCCAGCATTACTGGGCTACATAATAAAGCGAGAAAGGCGTGAAGATGCTACCACACAATGCAGAGTTAGGTAGAAGAGTGAAGAGTCTCAGGATCCGCCAATAGCATTTACCCAAAAAGCACTTGTGTCAGCTTTGACATGTTTGGCTGCCCTCATTTTGAGGCTTGCTTCTGTTTTCTTCAGCGAAAAACCAGAACAACCGGAAAACCACATTGACTAGTTGTAGTATGCAGCCAAAATAAAGTGTGGCAGCAGTAGAGAGAAGTAAAAATGGGGAATAATGCAACAAGCCGTACTCACTTCCTTACTCACTTCCTTGCCAAGTGTTAGATTAGAGGTGCGACCTGAGAGCCAAATGTTTACGGTGCCGAACATGGTTACAGCGTCAGATGAGAATATTGATACCACTCTTGTATCTGTTAAGCAGCTGGTTAGCGTAGCCTAGCATAAATATGGGATATAACATGTTCAGGAGCTTTATTGGTACTCGAAATAATGAACAGAGCCAGGCTTGGTGTTTCCTGGTTTCTATGCAGTGCTAAGCTAAGTTAATCAGAGCTGCGAGTTCAGTGCATGTATGAAAGATTAACACAAACTCTGATACTTTTACTATTGACAGTGCACATTAAGCATTTGTGTTACTGTTTCACATGATGCTTTATTGTATAGTTTCTAGTCTTAAAATTTGCTCTTTTATTTTGTAGATATATTCCTTATTGACTCAGTTTTTCTGTTTTTCTGTGCAAATGAAAAACAGTTGACTCAAATTATGGGATAAATATGACACAGTCTGCACTCCATGTATTATTAGCAGGATCAGCTACAGGCTGGCACAATGAAAAACTTTGGTTGATCTAAACTGCCTGTGGTGCATTAGAAGTTAGATTTAAAAACACACCACACTTACTGCCTCACAGTGGTTGCGGGAACAGTGTGTGTGTGTGTGTGTGTGTTTGGATTTAAAAACTAGCCACAGGTATTAAGCCACACACCACTAACCACCATTTTCAAAGACCTCCAAAAACATATACATACACACACACACACACTGCCAGTTACTGTTAATTAAAGAATGCATTGGCCATGCTCTGCCAACAGTAAATATTAATTTCCCAAGATTAATTAGCGTCTCTGATTAATGACACAACTTCCCCCCCCGACATGTTGCTGCAAGAATGGGACGTATCTCTCCAAATTTAAATTGGCCTGTTATTGGAACCCTGTGTGCGAGAGACTGTCAGGACAGATTAAGGCGAGCCTCTGGCAGCACCCTGACTCTTCCTGGTCATCTAGGATGAACGCCTGCAGACAGTCTACTTAAGTAATTGGGACACTATTAAAAATTAGAGAAAGACTAAAACGTGGGGGAGTGAGTTGCCCTTTAAGATTAACATGATTTTTTTCATCCTGACACAGTTTCAGTGTGTCAGTCACGGTTTTGGGTTAAAGCACCACTGTCCTTATCTCATTACTGAGAAGAAACCCCCTTAAAACCATTCAGATGAAACAGGACACAGCAAAGACACCTAAATAAAGTGTAAGTGACCAACGGACAGGGATTAATCAGTTAGAGGAGAGAAAAAAAGACAACAAAGCTTTGCAGTGTCCTGTATCACACATCCCCACCAAATCGCTGATGCTGTACAGACACCATGATAGTGATGACGGGGTCTGATGCTATAGGGAGGACAGAGGAAATGCTGACACTTCTGGAGGCGAGCCCAGGGGACCGGGGGAGGAAATGAGAGCGAGCGGCGAGAGAATCAAAGAGGATTCAAAGTGGGAACAGCGAAGGTCAGAGAGACAGGCGGCGACAAGAGGGACTGTGAAGGTGAATGAGGCGATGAAATCCACTTAGTTCTTCCGATTATCCACCGACTATTTGGTGTTTGACATTAACACAATTTTGCACATAAATTAACGCACAAAGATTTGCGTGCACATTCGAAATGCCTGCTGCCTCCTCGGTGGAGCAGCGGTAAGGCAGCTGAGGTCTTTGCTTTTGAAGCTGTGGGCCGAGACGTGAAATTGCTCTTGTATGCTTCAATCGATTCTCCTCTCATCCCTCTGTCAGCGTCTAGACTGTGTGTCCCTTTTCTCCCAGTGAAACATGAGGCAGGCGACGAGATAGAGACTGACAAGGTGCTACACGTTGAAATAAAGATGCAACATCATTGGTTGAGCGAAAACTAGAAGAGAATCAATGCGATATGTATTGAAGATAATTCAATCAAGCTGCTTCTCCAGATACAAACTGTGTGAAAGAAAAGGAAATCAATTATTTGAACTCTTCTCTGGCTGTGGGACAGACCAGTATAGATGATGCTGCTTCCTTTGATTATATCGGTATTACTTTCCAAATCAAACTGACAATCGCAGTTTCGCTTTAGGCAGTGATTGGTCAGGTCTGTGGAGAACACAAAGTAAGCTTGTACGGTTCTCTTCTTTCAAATCTACCTTTTGTGTCCAACTGAGTGCAACACAAAGAATGCAAAAATGTGCAGATATAAATGATATTGTAGCTCTGTCGCAATTGAGATGACACATCATTCAGAAACTGCATTTGAGGACAGATGGCGTCAAAGCGGTGTGACTTGAATGTCCAATTTCCAAGGCTCCGACAAATGCGTCCTTCCATCCCAGAGAAATGAAGGATCCTTCTCAGGCCAACCTTTTCACAGAATTCATTGCGATTCGGTGACAAATCTTTTCTCAAAGAGGTAAATAGGCGCCGGTAAGCAACACTACTTCCAAAACTTAAGTATCAGGCTTCAACTCGACCGCATCATTATCGGTTCACATGTTAAAAAACAAAGGGACATTAATATTTTCTCATTGTGGCCAACTGCAGCTCTGTTGCTAGATGACGGCAGTAAGGGCAGGAGGAAGTGGTGAAGCCGATCACAGAAATCCTGACCGAACCATCTCACTTTGGTTCAGCTGCAGTCTACACGGCCAAAAAGACTAACTTTGTGGGACGCATAGGCCGTATGCTCTGAAGGAGGAACTCCTGCTCATTGAAAAGCACACTGCAGCTGCATGATGTCCTGAGTCAAATATCTACCCCTAACCTAATTTACTAGCAAAATGGAGAGTTACAGCACGTGTGTCTTGTGAATGGAGAGAAAATTAAAATAAAACAGAACTGCTTCAGGAAACAAGAAGAGGCCCCACACATCTGTTCACCTTTTCAGCAGAACAGTTTGTAAATGCAATATTATTTCAAGAAATTAAACAAAGTCAAAGTGTTGATTTAACAAGACCAATAAATAATTATATTTTGGGGGTATTCCTTTTCCATAGTTCTGTGTTTTTTTTGTCAATGTTAAAGTTCTGCTCTGTTACAAAGGACAGAGTCTGCAAGCGAAGGGAGAAAACTCCTCCTGAACTTCCTGAAACGCCTCATTCGCATCCCTGGCTTTTTAATTTCCTTTAAAGAATCAACGTCACCCAGTAACGGGGAATCCACCAACCGACAGCTGAAATTGGTCCAGCAGAGCAAATAGCTAATAGCATTGTTCCCGTCGCCACACTGGTGTTAACGGATGATCAGGAAGCCTCAGGGTAAGAGGGGTGACATTTCCGGCCCACCCTCTAAGCTATTGATAAATCACAAGAGTGGGACCGGTAGCCATTTAAAGTGTAAAATAGATAACACATATAAATGGTAAACTATTGTAATAGACTTATAATTATAATATTCTTTAATTGTGCATGATTTTGCTTTGTTTTCCTCTGGGAGTATTTCAGTTTCTGGACTGCCTCATCGTCTTCATTCTGCCAGTTCAGGAACTCTGCAGAAACCAGTAGAAACTCAAAGGCCAACATGCCACATGTCGGCATGCTGCTGGTGTGAGGGGACCACACAGAGGGTTGATGATCCCTGGTGAAGGCTTTGATGAAAGGACCTCCTGTCCTTCTCCTCCTTCGTCCTCCCATTTGCTCTGCAGCAGCTCTGTCCTCCTCACCCCGCTCCCCCTCTCACTGCACCCCCGCTTCCATCCCAGGGTGTCTCACCAATGTGACTTCCTCCCCATGCTTTCCTGACCCCCCGCTGTGTGAAAGCCCTGCAGTCAAATAAAGCATCTCCATGTTGTTCTTCTCTCCCCCCCACCCCCCCTTTGCACCCGAAATAACTACCTACTCTGTGGTGACCTCTGTCTCCCCCGTCCTCCCTCCTCTGTCTCTAAACACCGACCACCCCCATCCTCTTTCCTTGGTGGTCTCCCTGGCCGTGTATAGTTGATGCCCTGCAGTCAGGATTAGCTTGATTTACAACCTTTCAGGTTGTCCTTTTCCAGCACAAGCGTTTCCCTGTTTTCATCTACAAGAGGAAACTGACATTTATTACTTCTTTACAGATGAAATGATTTCAGGCGTTTTTACATTTACAGCTGGCCCCTGCGACTTTCAAAGCAAAGTAGAGCTGAAATGATTATTTGATTAACTTTACTCAACAGAAACCAAATTTGGATCATAGAAGCAAAATGCTGCATCACTGGTACCAGTGTGAATTATTCAATTTATTCAGTTTTATTGGATTCGTGTTTTTTGTCAAAACATTTTTGTCACAAACCTTTTGATTAAATTTGTCATTATTTGTTTAAATTACGAATCCATAATAAAATCATAAAATATTCACCTGCAGTTCTAAAACCAATAGTAATTAGCTGACTATTCACTGTTTGTTCAGGTATTTAATGTTAAAGGTTTGATGGAGGAAGATGCAGGGAGATAAAAGTAAGTCACCAAACCTGTAATATAATATTTATTATCAATGTTTACTCCTGCTGGTAAAACAATGTGGCCTCATTTTTGTTGAGGGAAAATAGAAAGATAAATTACAAAGTGTCTGAGCATGTGTTGCTGTTTGAGTCCAGAAAACGATTAGGTCACAGTGCATGGTTGTCGGGTAAATCCGATTCTGCTCCTCATTTTCTGTCATGTTGTTATTGTGGATGTTTTCCGATCAAAACAATAAAGCTCATACTGAGGATCCAAAAACAGTAGCTACTCCAGTTTCTTCTTTCCTAAGATGATATAACGTCTTAATTCAAAGAATAAACTGAATATAAGAGTGAGCTAGAGAGAGAGAGAGAGAGAGGAGGAATGGCAGCTAGAGCATTTCCCTTTCTCCTTCAGAAAGGAGCACTGCCCTGCAGTCACAGCTGACGTGGTGCCATGTGTGTGAAGGAGAATAAGTGTGCGTCTACATGTGTGTGTATGAGGAGGGAGGGCAAGCGAGAGAGAGAGAGAGAGAGGGAGGCACACAGATAGAGACTGCTGGCAAACTAAAACGTCCTCTGTGCTGGAATTTACCAGATGGCACTGGACAGAAACAACCAGGGGTATTATTACCACACACATACTCGCACACATGAACGTGCGCACACATTGCATTTTCTGGGGCCTATTCAGCAATGAAGCTGCATGCAGAGACGGGAATAGCTGCGGGTTTACATGCAAGTGAAATACTGAACATAACAAACACAAACACGTTCATAAACCAAATTTCCATCTTGAGTCGCCTGGCAGTTTGCACCTAGAATATTCACACACATCAGACACAGTTACAAAAGAACAACTAGCCCGAGTCTTGTAAAGCAACATTGTGCATCCTTTATTGTCACTGTACGTTACTTTAAAGGCAATTTGTGCTCTTGTATAAGAGTTTGTTGTAGCCATAACTAGTAATTGGTCCACACGTTACATGACTGCAACCCTATGGATTCAGTAATTAGAGCGTGAGACTGTGAAGCCCTCAGAATTCCCTTGTTCTAGCAGTCTGAATGGAAACTAGGCAACGTCATAGATTCACATCAAAGTGAAGGTTTTACATCATCAACAGACACAAGCTGCCGGCTCCATCCACTGTCCTATATTTTAGTTTTGAAAATACATCACTGTTTTTTTACATTAACGCCTGGTGTCCACACTTCTCCAGAGTTTGTAAACGCTGCAGGACCGGTTTTTATTTTGAATACTGCGACGCTGTGTTGCAATCTGGATGAATAGAAGACATTTGGAAATGATGATGCAGTCATCAACATTCACTTCCTGATCGGTTCTTGTCCGTCACAACTCCACTTTCCCCGATGAACGCCAATCATTGCCAAGAACTCCACTGCATCATCAGCTCAAGATTTAATAAAAGCTTTCCCCATTGTGTTTTCTGGTTGGTGGTATTTTCTGTAACTAAGCAACTGACTGTTAACATCAGCACAGACAAGCCCAGTGTACGTCTAAGGTCATGGGATATGTGTTCTCAGGTGAGATGGCATAGAGATTAAGAAGTCTGGACGGTGATCACTTTATTTTTAAAACGGTTTCTATTTGCAGCATGTATAAGGCCTGCATTTCAAGCGGTTTTTCGTATTGTTTTTGTTGTCTGTTTCGTTCCATTGTCGTCTGCTGGAGATCTGATGTATCCACTGGTTGTTTGTGTTGTGCGCGACAGGAAAAAGGGAGCCTTGCTGGGGAGACAGAGCAGGAAGCCTGTTACACTGTGGGGGGAGGGGGGGGATCTATGACAAACATTATTCCACACCAAGGCAGAAAAATAATGGATACCGATGATATCATCACATGAGAGGGGAGGGTGCTGTTTAGGGGGCTGCCAGTTACCTGAACATAATTAAGATGTTTACCAGGATAAAAAGGTTAAGACCGTTTTGAAAATGAAGCCCACTTTGGCTTCACAGATACGACCGTGTTTATTCAACACCTTTAGATTAAACATAAGAAAGGATTACAGTACTCGCTATCTGGCTGCCTTACTGGTTCTTGAGAGCCTTAAATCACACTGTACTATGAACTGTAATTATACTCCGATCAGCTGACTGAGCTAATACGTGCCAAGCTAAATGGAAGTCAGCTAAACTTAGCCAAAATATGCCGGCCTTACTCACGCACAAAGAAGCAAGCTTTCAAACCCACTAGCCTAGATCACTGCTACTGATACAGAGCCAGGGAAAGACTGCTGCTTTTGTTAACGTTAGTCAAATGATCAAAAAAAAACTGAATTCAATCATAGGTCAATATCTGATGTCCTCTGCGTAAGTAAGTTCTCCTGCTTCCCCTCAGATAAACCAAAGCTTCCTCATTACATGAAACAGAGGAAAAACAGATGAAAACCCCTAAATCATTCCAGTCCAAGGTCCAATGCTTCATTACTGCTAGTTCCTTCTGATAAGAACACACACACACAAACACACACACACACACACACACGTGCACATGAAACACACACACACACGTACAAACCCTGCTGGGAACATTAGGGACATTCATAGACAGTGTGCTCCATAGCATCCAACAAGCACTGACAAATTTGTGCAGGACAGCATGAAGGCCAAATATACCCTCGCCATGCTTGCTATTCACACGCACACACACACAAACACACAGATACACTTCCCTTATCATCGCAATATATCATTAACTCCTCGGTGATCTCAGCCTCGTAAGAGAAGAGAAGCTGCCAATAAAAGGCTAATTTGTTTCTTAACCGTCCATCTCCCTGTTACGCTTTCCTGTGATGTCCCGACAACCTCTCAGCAAAATGCATTTCCCGCAAATTTCTTTTCCAGCTTGCTGTTACAGTCGAAAAACTCAAATACTATCAAGTACACAATGCATGTTTGATCATCCTGCTCAACATGAGCTTTTACGCTGCTGCAGCATTAGGATCACTATCACGGTCCAACACACAGGAGTTTGTCTTGGTGTGTTCACAGAGTTGAACGAAATGAGAAAGATTACCTCAGTCTATAGTGTTCACATAGTGGAAAACCACTAAAAGCCATGATATTGAGGCTGGCTTGAGTTGCCAGCTGAGGATGAAGGCTTTAGATATGACAAATATGTTTTGAGACGGTTACCTAGCAACCGTTGCTCCGCTACCAGTCGGTTGATAGAGTTGCTAAGGAGCCACTTCTTCCGCCATTCTGGGGAATTCTTCGTTAAAAAACGTCCTCAATATTCTTTCACGCAGAAACACTTAACTGTTGTGGTTAGTGTAACAATCTTATAGTTTTGTTTCATATTATACTGTACTATATTATATTATATTGACTCTTGAAGTTGATCCACAACAACTAGAAGAGAGTCACAGCGGGAAAACTAACCATGAAAATCTGATATTTTCTCTTTGCCAGCCACAGCAGAGTAAAAGTCTGGGTTAAGGGCCTGAAAGTGAGGCCGGCTGATCCTTCTGGAACATCCGGCTGATGAGGCTTGAGCTCTGGAGGACAGCTCTGCGGATCATGTGTGTCGCGTCTGGGACCCTAAGAGTCTCAATACTGACCTTCTAATTCCCTCAGTAAGTATTGTCTGTCTGATGAACTGACAGTCTGCCCTGGCACAGGTCGTTCAGATATCTGCACAGACTTAAGCACTGATTTAGAAATGGCAGCCTGTTCCCAAAATGCATCGGGAAGAGGGACTGTCGATTCTTGATGGCTGGCTGCTCTGATGCGCGCACACACACACACTTTCACAGACACACACTGAGTCTATGCTGGCAAGGCAAGGCTTTAATATAAATGTCCCCTCGGCTGGAAATTGTTTCCAGTGCAGCTGAAAGACTCCTTTTATTGAGCTAGTCAAACACCCCCCCCCACTCACACACACTCTGTTTCTACTCAATATTTAGACGTACAGAGAAGAGAGTGTGTGTGTTTTCTTTCACTTGAGTGCTTTTGTTTTATATCTATTTAAATTATATGGAAAGGAAAATTGCAGCCATATTCTGCAGCTTTATGCAAAGTTCCCCTTCGCGTAACATCCTTTGACTGCCAATTATAAGACAAGAGACGATATCAAGATGCCAGAGTTCGTCAGTGCAATTAAAGCCCGGTGATAAACTGAGACGGATACTGTACATGCACTTAGCGAAACGACTGGGAACATTATTAGTTCAGAATTTCCATTAGAAACCTGTTATCTAGAAGGAGCACGTAAACTGAGCGACTCACTGTTTGCATTCATGATTTACATGAGTTCACGCTGCTGAATGACAAAGTCTGAGTAGAATATTTGATAACACAAATGGTGATGTCCTGAAGGGTACTGGCAGATTCCAGAAAGAAAACTTTTCTTAGTAAACTGTGCAGTAAACTGAGAATTTGATTTGGCTTTTTATCTTATCCTTGACAACTCAGGTTTCTCTTCTGCTTTTCGGTTCTTTAAATCAGTCAGACCACGGCATCCTTTGATTTCTTTGAAGATAGGCTACAGCTTCACTAATAAAACAGTATTTTCCACACCAGCGTCTTAGCTCTGTATTTATAAATGATTTCTATCCAATTGGGAAATTTCCAAGCACTTTTAAAGGCAGCTGTATATCTTCGGGCTATATTTATGGATTTTAACATTATTTTAGCTAAGAAATACATATCACATGACAATGCAGGTAGACTGGGCACAGGAAGCAGATTGTCTACTGTTCATTTAATACTACGAATGAGGAGCAGCAATGGTGAAAAGTCAGAGCAGAGGTTTGTTTCCTTGGCCCGATGACGAGGTGGAACTCTTACTGACCCTAAGATTTGGCAATGATTTGACTCAAGACTGATAAGAGCCAATCGGAAAGCGAAGGCGGATGACTGCGTCATTTCTACGTTTCCATACAGCGAAACACCTCCAGAGTTTTCAAAGTATAACCAATAACATTTCCAAAGTTGTCGGTTGTAGGCGCTCAAAACCTCCAGGGAAGTACAGAGGGCAGGAACCGTAGCAACAGTGTTGTGTAGTGATATGGGTGTAACTGTGGCGGACACCAGAGTCATGTTTTTCACATTTTATTTGGGTGTGTGGACTTTTGTATGACCTGCGAAGAAGTGAACATTCAACATTCCTACACACAAACAGAGTGTGTTTTAGGAGGAAAATAAAATTGTATTCAGATAAAGTGTTTCAGCTTCATGTCTGGAGATAAATTCTTTAGGAAACACATCATTTAAGAGTTAAATGTTTATCGCTGACTTTTTGCTGGCAGGTCGGTTTTAACAGAAGGACACAAGGGACTTAATGCCTCTGTGCCAAACGCCAGAATAGAATGGCCTTTGTATACAGCTCAGTTTGTGCTGGTATCTGAAGCAAAGGTGAGCCGGAGTGGGTGTTACTCCATTTGCAAAGCAGACAGCAAACACGTCACTCTTAACTGGAGGAACAGGTTGTTCTTGAGCCAGTTTCTCCATGGAATACCATGCACGCGTAGACAAAATACAAAACACACTCACACGTACCTTTAAATAATGGCTGCAGGGGCACAGAGGGAAGTAAGGATTACTTTGTTGTGCTAGCTCCATCTGACAGCCTGCACATTACTCACTCTCACACCTACTCATTTATGTCAGTCTCTGACTCTGTAACACTTGGCATCAAAGCTCAACAGTACCCTCCCTGTATGTCTGTCCTGAATTGTTCTGTGTCTGCCATGGGCCTTGCTGCTGTGGACATGGGAAACATTATGCCACCATCGCTGCTCCTACGACTCCAGTCACAACGAATACCCATTCACTTTCAAGAGAGATCAGCCAGACCAGAAGTTTCCCCTTGAACTGGGACCATGGGAGCCCCGCCAACCCCCCAACACCCCAACCCCTAAAACAGTGAAGTAGTTCAACACATTCCTCAGCCTGAGCACAGCCATACCTGCCAACAATGACTGCTGAACTGACGGCTGAAAAGAGGGGGACTTTCCAGCAGAATAAGCCCTTATCCCAACATGGTCACACAGGCACTTTTTTTTTCTAAGGAACCCTTTGGATTACTCAGAGAAATGTTCAGGCTTCTAGATGTGCTGATCAGAAACGTAAACTTACTGCTGAGGTGATTCAAACCCTCAGATGAGTGAGAAGAGAAGATTCAGGGTTTGTGTGTATTTGAGTTTGCTTGCTCCAAGGCAAGACAACAGTTTGATTGAGACATCTACATGAGTCCAATTGACAGAGTTTAAATGAGGCCTTCAGAGAATTTGACGTGTGGAAGCCTCCAGAAAACAGGAAAAACAAGAATTTAGTGACTTTTTTAATCTTTATTTTACCTCGACCTAACTTTAAACCAACCCGCATGCTCGGCCTCTGAGCGTCAGAATATCATGCCCGCTGTAAAATGACTTTCTTCATCCGCACCACTTTTCTTTGTTTCACACAACAGCAGAAGAAACCGGGTTTAATTGTATATAAAAACTTTATTGTAGCCTTGCTCTACTATGATTGCAATCCTGGCACAAGCCGAAACATATAATGCATGTAAATACTGTGTAGCTTTTAATAGAAGGGTTCGTGGAGACAGGCTAACACCCTATCTCACTATGTTAAAGACAGTTATAAAAAAGATCCCTGGATTCGCATGACCTGACCTGGATCTGCAAAAAACTTTAATGAGATCTTTCTTAGGTCCTGCTCCGTCCCTCGGCAAGATTTTAATGGAAATCCGTGGAGTAGTTTTTGCATAATCTGACAAACGCTGATGAAAAAAATAACCTCCTTCGCTGAGATGATAAATGGACATTTATTGGACGCTGGAAAGTGATACAAGCTCAATAAACCCCATTATATTGTATGACTCCGATATGAAACACGCAGATACAGGTCATACCATGAATATATAACTCAGCTGGAGCAGACATGAAAGATGGAGAAGAGAAAGCATGGCAGTGCTGACAGGTATGTGTAGTTTGATCTGTGCAGCACACAGGATACACAAGCACAGACCGATGCACCAATGACAAACACACAGTCAAACAAAACCAAGCAAACAGTTACATAAGCAATCAATGGATGAGAGGCTTTCAATAGGACTTCCGGTTGCTATTGCAGACATACATCAATACAACTAAATTAACGCTTCACAGTCAAAGAGGACTGACGACAGCTTTGCTAATATCAGTTAACGTCAATGCAAATACCAAATGAACAACTCCACTCACAAACCAGCAGAAATGTCACCGCACAGACTGGAAACACAAATTTCACCAGGCAAATTTTAAATCTGTTTTCCATTCATACCAGTATAAATAGAACTATTCAGCATCAGTTGTCGATAGAACCACAATGAAGCCATTCATAAAGTCTGCGTACAGTGATATGATCTGGGCAAGACTGCAAATAAAGGTTACTGTTTTCCTCTCCTGGTGGATGTAGCATACAGTTTGTCTAAAGGCAACGAGCAACCTTTTATAGTTGTTAGTATTAGTATTATAACCCTATGAACGACTGAGTAGTCATCATCAGTGAAGCAGCTGCTGTACTACACAACCTGTGTTTGAACTTTGAGTCGTCGCTTTCCTGAAAGGCTTGAGATGAATATCGAACACGACCCCAGCGCCTTCAGAGCTCCGGTCGAAACTTTCCGTGGCGCTCCGAAGGCCTGCATGTGACAATGTCAGAGTCAATACATCAACTCCTGCACCCGGGCGGGATGATGTAATCCTGATCCGTGACTCAGGCCTGCAACACATGGCATCGGTAACACACACACTTATTCACCAGCGTGCTTCATCCAACTGGCCCTGTGGGGATTCAATAGTGTTCCCTCTCCCTCCGAATGTGTCAATCAAAGCCCTGTTGGCAGCTCCCGCCCGAGGCTGGAGGACGCAGCCGCGGACCCGCTCTCTGTCTCCGGCCACTCGGTGTCACACATGCTGAGCTCAGCTCCAGTGGGAAGAGGGACGGGGACTGCTGTTTTCAGCAGCAAGGATTCCCCACCCTTTGTTTATTTCCTCTGTGACCCACACACCAGCGACCTCTGACCCCGACCTTTGACTCCTTTGTGTGTGTCTCTGTCAGTGAATGTGTGTGTGTGTGTGCCTGTGCCCGAAAGGAGACTCTTAACAATGTGGGAATGAACTTTAAACTGCTTTTAAAACCACTAAAACTAGACTAAGCCACACACAGAGTAGCAGAGATAACTCGCTTTTACGGGAAAACCAAAATCTAGTATAATTAAGAGTTGATAAATAAATACTGAACTAACTACTCAATCAATCGCTTATTTGGATGATGGAAAACTAATTGTAATCATTTTGATTAATTGTTTCTCATTTCTTAAGCATAAATACCAAACATTCAATGGTTGGAGCTATTTGCTGGTTTCAGGATCACCACCTCCAACGCAAATGAATACATACAAAGTTGAGCTGAGGAGCCTAACAGTCATGTTGTTAGGTGTTGTTTGTTGTTTGGTGATAACGAAATATGCTACTCATGTACAGACATGAAAAGATCAGGTGAGGAAGTCGTGATGAAGGGATTTAACACAACAGCGATTTGGAAAAGGTTTACATTTCTTAAGCTGGATAAACGGCAGAGTGAGATCTGCTGTGCAGGGGACCAGAAACACATCCAACCTTCCTTCAACCTTTGAAAAGATACCTGAGGCTAAACCAATACTACTACATTTTCCAGATAAAAAACTTGGAAGTATGGATGTGGCTTAAGTGTAGATGAGCGATAAAGTTTGTGCTTCCAAACTGACAGCTGACAGTGACAGTTGCTTGTGTATATTATTCTGCATCATTATGCGGCACTATTAAACTAATCCCACTTGTAAAGCCTTAGAAGGAAGTGTGAGTCATGTCCTTCTCTCTGTGTCGACCTGGATGTCCTTGTCCCGTCGGCTGTGCTGTGCCAGGACATATCGCTGATGCTTGACATTCACTCCACTGCTCCGTGGGACTCTGACTCCCGTCTGGAGTATATTCATACAGCAGGTTTATATCTGAAATGAGGGGCTTTATTCTCATCTGCTCATTGTTTCAAACTCACAAACACACACGCATACCTGCAGAGCACCTTGACCCAGTCCCTCCACACACACACACACACACACAGGCATCCAGACTTCAGATCCGAGCATTTCTCTGTTGCCAGGGGGACCATTTCAACCCTGTCAGCGCTTCTGAGATCTGCCTGGGGCGAGGTAATTTGCCCCCTCCCCATCCTTCACACTGGAGGAAAAAAAAACCATCCTCCATTCTCGAGGGGCAGGACTATTCCTTCTCCCATTCTTTCTCACAGATTCATTCAGCCACAATGTTGGGCACCAGCAATCTCCTCTCCTCCTACTCCTCACTCCCACTCCATACAGCCTTTTTAAATGTGTGTGCATACACTTACTCCTCTTTCCGCAGACGGATAGCGGATGGGGAGGAGGGCTGGTGGCGGTGTGGTTGAAATCATCTGCTGCTGATTTTCAACCACACAGGATGAGTTAAACGCAGATAGCTGATATTTCCTCTGATTTCCTTGGGGAACTTAAGGAGCTAGCTTGATGTATAGACTGAGCAAAACCACAAAGGGTAGCAATATGCTCTGAAGATTTACACAGGCTGAAAACGTCTTACTCGTGTGCAGGATTTGACCTTTTATGTTTCCGCTGCAGGCATGATAATAACGTAAGCCTGAAGACAGCAGCTCCGGCTAAGAATAAAATATCATTCAAAACAAGAATGCCTCAGAGTTGGCAGTTGAAATAATATTATTACTTTGCCGTCGGAGAAACGAACTTCCTGCCCGACACTAGCATTATAAAATGCGATAATGCTTCCTCCACAGGGAAATAGTCGGGGCGCAGATCAGGCTGAGCTGTACAAACTAGCTGGCAGGAATTCAGCATGTTGCTTCAAGGCAGTTCAGCAGGGCGGCTGGAGGCCTGAACCAAACTTTGATAATCTTATGCTACACGACTAATACACCAGGAAAATACTATTGGGAGGAGTATTGCGATCAAAACTGAGGATTGAGGGTCGGTATGAATTTATTGAATGTGAATCCAGTTACACATCTGCCCTTTTGAAAGAAGTTTGTTTGGCAGAGAGTGAAAACAAAACATCACTCAGCACAGCAACAAAATTAAATTCACATGTTTTGTGTAAAAAGAAGAAAAAAAAGAAGTCTGGATTTGGGGCCTGATTACAAAACAAACATGAGTCTAGCTGTGTCTAGATTTAGAGGCCACATCCTTCGGGGGGGTTAAAGTTAGAATGAATTTAAAGGCAATCCCATTTCAAACTCCGTCAAACACTGGTGTCAAACGAGTCCTCCTCTCTTGCCGATCAAGCTGGTGACTCTATAAAGAAATCCTCCACAGACCAATCTGTATCATTTCAATTCGGTCTTGACGCGAAGAGTGAATTGGAACATAGCTTTACACCAATTGAAAGCAGGAAATTGACTATCAAAGCGAAACCATGGTCCTTCTGCTGTGTGAAAGCGTTTCAGGGATTTTTCACCACACATTATATCACCGATCTGAGCCTTTCATTACAGCCCTCCTGATTCATTTTGCCGCTCACCAGGGGGCCGTGCTGCAGCTGCAGAGGTCAAAGAAGCTTAAGTAAAAAGGACGCGAGGAAAATAATTAATAACTTGATTCTACTTCATCCTTCAGAGAATTTAAATTAAATCAATCGCTGACATTGAGCATGTTGCGCTTATTAGAATATAAATAGAAGACAGAGCCTTTGTTTTCATTGTATTGTACAAAATTCAATGAAAATAGGAGCGTAAATAAATGTTCAAAAGAATACATTGCACAGAGCATATTGCACGGTTAAAACAACCAAATATATATCTTCAAAAAAAATTAATATAAATTACCATGATCAGCAACTTGCATCACCCCAGGATAAATTAATATTGGTGCACTGCTAGAAGTCACAGAATCTTACAGGTCACAGAATATGGTGCCCCCCCACATGACATATCTCACACTCACACAGATGGTGACATAACACAAGACCTTTTATAAATGTTCTTTAGGAGGAGGATTTATCGACCAGTCATAACAGATCAGAAAATGAAAGATTCATCCCATGATTATGTTCATAATCCATGGAGTTTTCTTGCTATGTGCTATACTTATATACTTTAGCTTTGACCGCACCACATCTACACACTTATGGAGGCCGGCACACCTCCAACTTCCTCGCTGCATTACATCGCAGCTTCCCGACATCATAATGGACCTACTGTTCAGGGGATCAGCTAAACTCGGACATGCAGGAGTACAGGCACAGCTGGGACAGCTGATCTGTGCTTGGAGGGCCCCATTATGTGGATTATCCTTTCTATACATACACCTGGAGGTATTCTTAGAGCCAACACACACTGGCAGCCAAGAGGACATGAATAAAACTGACATAGGGGAAATATTACCTCTATGACTGGGTAAACCGGGCTAAATTAATTTTATATGCCTTTTAATTTGGGGAATAGCTTACCCACGAGAGGCTGACATAAACATTTATGATGAGAGTTCATAAAGGGAAGCACACGAGGAACTAGGAAATAAGTCATATGAGGATAACTGCTCGTCGGGGTAGAGGCTGGTAAAATAATTCCCGTTGATGGGCAGAGTAAAGGTTGCAGTTCAGCCTCCTGTTTTAAAGCACCACTAGGTGTAACATAATGAGGTGGTAGCAGCAGCACTGCAATTATCAGTCTTTGCACACTCGGAGCCAGCAAAGCAGCACCTCGCCTCCTCCTGAACTCCAGTCTCTCTCCCGGCTCTGCTTCCTGTGATGCTGGAGGTTTTCACTAAATGTCAAACATAAAATACACAGCAGACAAAGCCCCGGTTTGATAAGAGCTCAGCGGACGGTTGTGAGAGGAATGCTGGATTTGAAAAAAGGGAACTCAGTTTACTCTTGAATAATCAATAACATTTCATCATTGGTGAAAAAAAGTATACTTTTCTTTTTATGACATATCTGCATCATTGTCATGAGGTATTTTGAACTTTCCAAATATTTCTTGTGGGGCTAAGTATTAAACAGAAATTAATAATTTCATCCATAGCAATATAACAAAGTTCTTCAATATATATATCAATAAATTGCTTATGAATTGAGTAAACACAGTGAGGAGGTTTATCACATTAATGATCTACTGAATTTGCACAAACTGCACAACTACACAACTTTAATCTTTATATTGCACACTAAAAAACTACCTTGTGAACAATATTTAAACAACCTTTGCCCAGGAGCCAAAATCTGCCTTTAAACTTCAAAACAAAATAGCAATAACCTAACCTAAAGAAATATAATGTGAGATTTATCATGACAATTATCAAATAACTCTCATCCTATCCACCGTATTCCTTATAACTGTATACTATGTCGTACTGTGTACTATGTATTGAGTACTCATTAAGTTGCATACTTAAATATGTTCTGTCTACTTATATATTTACACCAGGGATTTAAATCCTGTCTATTTCCTGTACATGTGGAAGAATTGACATTAAAGTTGACTGACTTTTCACTTTGATGACAGTAAATCAATTTCACGTGACTCAGAGACATGAATGGAGAATGACGATCAATATGATGGATTATTGAGCCTGTTAATAGAGTTTCAGACCCTATGACGCTCAATGGGAGCCTATGACAGTATATTAAGGATGTATAACATCCATATGCACCAGTTATTTCAGGGTTTGGATCCACAAACTCAACTTTGGGGATATAAAAGTTCACATTCACTTCCATAACAACCCTGTGGAGAGATCACAGCATCGACTCATCCGCTGTTTTTACTCAAACCCCCCGTGGGAACAAATCGGATGTCAGCGGGTTAAAGTGTTGGAAAAGTGACGGGAGATGATCTCACCATGTCCGCTGGGGTGCTGCCCGTCATCCCGAAGGTTGACCCGGTCCTCGGAGGGGGTTCACACACACTCACACGCGCACACACTCATGCACAAGGGCACGATTATTCCCTGTGTCCTCCTCCTCCCTGGAGACAGCCTCTGGAACCGCACGACGTTGATTCGAGAGGAAGGAAACAAAAACACAGAGACGACTTCTTCTTCTTCTTCTCTCTGGATCAGTCAGGACGTGCGTCTTCTTTTTCTTCTTCCTCTTCTTCTTCTATTATTGCTCAATCATGTCGTTCTTTCCTCCCACAAATCGGTAAATGCGGACGTCTACGAGAGGCGATAGTGGGACAAGCTGCCGACCCGAGGGCCTCCTCCGACCCCTGCGAACACGAAGGATACCCCGCTTCAGGAAAAAGGTGGCTGCGCCATGCGAAACACCCGACACGGCTGGCACATCCGGACACGGTCCCTGTTCGCTCGGTGGAAAAAAAGCGAATATATCCGCGTCACCGTCCGCTGGTGGAGTCAAACCCGGGCCTGCGGTGGTTGGAGGAAGGCGTCTCACGGTGGAACGGGTCAGTGCGGCTCTTTAAAACCGGGAGTTTGGTAGCGAGTGTTGTCGAGGCTCCGGACCGCGATGCTGCTCCTCCACCTCCCGTTCCGCTGTCACCCCGCTGCCGCTACGCCACCCGCAAGCTAGCTGCCTCACACCGGAACTCCAACCAGCAACTTCCGGTAGCGTTTTACTTTTCAAGATAAAACCACTCGCTCTCATTCGAACTTCACTGCAGACACAAAAGGTCGATATCTGATGTGGAATACAATATAAGTAGAGGACTAAGATGGTGTATGGTGCTTTCCCTCTTTATCTACTCACCAATATGCTGTTAGATTGGTGGGCGAAGTCTGTTGAGTCCATAAAACCCTTCTGGAGTCTCAGGGGTTCACAGTGTTGCAGCTAAATCCAAAACAATTGAAGTTAATAGTGACCGATTCTTCAAAAGTAAAACAACAACATAGAAAACCCATGAAATGCCTCCATGGTGCTCCTGTGGTGTCATCCAAGTGTCCTTCTCTGGAAAAGCATTTGCACGTGGATCACAGCGGACATTTAGGTTTTTTTACGTTTAAAGAGTCAGTTACAATATACTTAAATTGGATTTGATTTGGCTGGAACACAGTTTACGCCTGAGAATCCAACAGTTTTTTGTGGACTCAAACACTTCCCCTCCCACCCCTCCATCGGCACAGTGGTGAGAACATAATGAGTGCATTTTCATCTTTGGAGTGAACCATCCCTGTTAGCTGTACAACTGCTGAGCTGGATGTAGTTTTTTCTGAGTTCTCTCAAATTCACAGTAGTGCTCATAATGGAACTGTGTACTGTTGCATTTAACAGTCATGCATGGAGACAATAAGTCCATTTGAGTGGTCTGCGATTAGAGAAGAGAACGCAACAAGGCTGCTTATCCTTGATCCTCCAATGACTCAATCATTAAAATTAGTCAATCAGTCTTCGGAATTGCATGTGGTGTCATGAAGAGTGAAGAGTCTGAAATAATGGTATTTTTTAAGCAATACATTGCATTGTGGGGGGGAAAAATCACTGGTTTCATAAATATACCACATGTAAAGTGAGCCTTCATACTACATATTACACATACATGTCAGTTTCGTGATATTAGGTCAATATGGTTGTGGGGTTATTTATAGCATGCATCCAATACATATGTAATATAATATCCTGACCTTGGTGAAGTGCACTGCCTTCAGTGTGTGTGTCTGTGTGTGTGTTTGAGTGTGTGTTTGTTTGAGTGTGTGTGTGTGGGCCCTGCCTGCCTGTCAGAGGTCGAGATGCCTATCAGCAGCAGGTCTGTCCTCTCCCTGGTGGACTGAGTGAATCCATTGTGGTATCAGGAGTGGCTTTTTCTCTGAGATCTACAGGATTAACGACCTAATCTCCCCACCATAAAGGGAGAGTCTGACACACACACTCACACACACACACACACACACAAAAGCATGTCTACACAAACACAGTGAGGTGTAAACGTGTTTTTGTTTGGCTGCGTTTTCAAAATTAAGGTCAGTGCATGATTTGCAGCCGGTGAGCCAAGTAGGGCAAGAATTAAGGACTATTGTTATTATCTATTCAGCCCTTGATTATTTTTCTAGATCATTGATAATTGTAAAATTATAAAATAATAAAAAGACAGAAAGAGATTTGTTTTTTGTCTGATAAAACAGTCGTAACAGAAATGATAGATTGTTTTTAAAATTCAGTTGAAAATGAGGGGATCACA
The DNA here is from genome assembly GCA_038501795.1 of Pseudopleuronectes americanus. Lineage (NCBI taxonomy): Eukaryota > Metazoa > Chordata > Actinopteri > Pleuronectiformes > Pleuronectidae > Pseudopleuronectes > Pseudopleuronectes americanus. The sequence continues at coordinate 16,871,699 of CM076728.1, read as the reverse complement.
TGAGACTGCATGTAAAACAAGTTGTTTATAATAATCATTTATTGTTTAAATGTCCATAATGACATTTCATGCACCCAGAGGCTTGTGTATCTTTATCGGACCAAACTTTCTGTGTGTGTGTGTAAAGCTGGTTCGACGGTGCAGGTTTGTGTAACTTGAACCAGCAGGTCACCTCTACGGTCCCTCAGCTTCACTTCATAGTTTGCTGATCAAATACAAGTGCTACATTTTGTGTAGAGACAAAACAACTCTAATCCTCTGAAGCCTCTTGACCGATTGTGCGTCACTCAGACCACACACAGAAACAGTTTCCTCTTGAAACACCGTCCACGACAAGCAAATAACATGAACTACTTCCTTTGAGCTTCAAATGTCAAAGGGCACGATTCGAGTTTGAACAGCGCACTGTATCCACTTGGGCTTCCTCAACACTTGATCTATTTCAGTTTCCAGTGTCACTACAAGACAGTTGCCACATGTACAGCACACTCGGTGGTTACAACAGCTCCATTTATAAACCCTGACGCTCGGCACAGCAGCAGTGAACGTCCTGCTGCGTCGCCTCCGCTGTCTCCCCATGTTTTCCAGAGATTATTAACATGCACCGTTTGTCTTCAGCGATTCTGGGATCCAGCAGCAGACTTTGAGCTTAGACTGCAGAGCAAAGGTTGGTGCTGGGAGCCGCCGTTGCATCATAACCCCAGACTGAGAGGACGATTCAGCTGGGTTCTCTCACAGGAGGTGTGAGCAATTATGTCCCCCCCCTGAAACCACAGTGTCTGTCCTCTGGTTCCCTCGTGTCCATCTGTCCCTGACTGGGGAGCGATCAGGGACTGGACCACACAATGTCCTGCTTTGAAAGGAGGAGTTGACCTGAGGAATAAAAGTGTTGTTGTATCCTACCATTGAAAACATAGCACATTCTATTGGTATCAGTGCCCTAAGAATGTGTTTTTAACAGAGCTGTATATTTCCTCAGTTTGGTCAAAGTACAACAACAGGGCACAGTGTGTGTTTGTGTGTGTGTTTGTGTGCGTGTGTGTGTGTGTGTGTTGTGTGTGTGTACTGCTCTTTGCTCCCACTACCTGCTTTCATCTGATGTGATAAAAACTATCGAACATGACAGAAACATTCCTTTGGGGTGAAGGATATTTAGTATTTTGACTTTTTAGTTTAGGCCGTGGCCCACCTGGTAACCTGAAGGAGGCAGTGTTTATGAACTATGCTACGGCCAGCAGCCAGGGGGCGATCTAGACGGTTCAGCTTCACCTTTGGGGAGCTATGAGGTCGTCCATCATGCTAACGCAGCGTTCAAACTAGTAAGGACCGAACAACTTGTTGTCTTTTGTCATTATGTTGACACGATACGAATTAGGTCTGAGATTGCTAGAAATTACTGTGATCTGAGTATTGTCTCTTAAAGATGAAGGTAGTATCAACCCACTGACGAATATCATTGGTCCAACTGGTGGGGGCCCTGGACAGCGACAGGTAAATCACCCCAGATTCAACTATACTCTGGATTTAAAGTGTTCTGTCTTGTCACTGACATGCACCATTCTTTTCTATGACTTATCCTGTGGGCACAATGTTACCAAACCTCAAAGAGCTGCCTTTTATTCTTCGGATCAAGTCCATCTCGTTGATGATAGCCTAAACCCGAGTTGGATTTGGCTCAGGCTTACCAGGGGACACCCTGAGCCTGAGCTTATCTTCATCCAACTGGGCGCTCCTCTAATCTTCCCACCTGTCTAACTAATTCCATGGTAAATATACTCAGGGATTTGTCCTGAGAGCCCTCTGAGGGACCTTTTGCTGGAGACCAGATCTTAGATACCAGTTACCACATTAGCATTTTGAACTGGTGGTTTGTTGAGCTGAGGCAGCACTCGCACACTAGTCACAGCTGAAACCCTTCTCCCCTTGGCTGCGAAAACAATTTGTCATCATCTCACGTTCTTGCCATCTGTCTGCCACAGACGGGGAATAAAGTGCATGTTCGGTGCTTGTGTTTTGTATCTACATGCGCCTGCCGCCCGCCGCTGGGAGCTGAGATGCTTATCTGTTCTCTCTGTTTACCTGTGAGTTATTCAGCATTTTGTGTCTGCTGCTGTTTGTATGAGCAGGATATGTCCCCGAGAGGAACCGAGCACGTCTACACCAAACTGGCTTCTTACATCCTATTCCCTGTTCAACCTGTTCCACTGACAAGCTCACACACCGACATTAATAATACCTGTACATAACACAACACTGCCCGAAAGGCTGCTTCTCTGTACTGTACCTTTACAGGCATATCAGGCCCTGTCTGTTTGAATTATGTGCTCTCTCTCTCTCTCTCTCTCTCTCTCTCTCTCTCTCTCTCTCTCTCTCTCTCTCTCTCTCTCTCTCTCTCTCTCTCTTTCTCCTCTCTCCCCCCCCCTCTCTCTCTGTTTATCTCTGTTTGATGTATTGTAATGATGTCTGTAGACAAGATGAATTATATTAACTTGGTTACGATTAGAACTTCTTGCACTCCTATGCTGCCAAAACAATTTTATAACCTGCTGCCATACACATCTTATTACATCTTACAACATGGATTTATTAAATTTTTAATATTAAATAACAAGTTAAAACCATGTTTGGTCCATGTTCCATCTGCTAACATGGAGGTGGCAAGATATATGAGCCACCAGGCGGCAATCAAGATGTTTTGGCTTCACTTTTGGAGAGCCGTCATGTCATCCATCTTTATTTACAGTCTATGCTGGCTGCAAGGACGCTGTAATTAGGGGGGTTTAGCACTCACCTGCTGGTGAGGGTCTGTAACTGCAAGGCATAAAAGTCTACTGCACAAACCAATCATTATTTCATAATATTTCATTTCATTTTCATACGTTCGCTGTAGTTTCTGATGAAGAATGTGGCGTATATAATGTTAGGCATGATTTCTAATGAAGAGTAAAACCTGTAAAAAGTTGTTGGCCTTTCATATAAATACAAAATCTATAAATGTTGCGCTGCTAAACTGTATTTAATAAGATGCAATTTTCTCTGATCAAACTCAACTTGGCTTTCAGTGTCCTCAGCTTCCAATACTGGAGAACTCCAACTACTCTAGAAACTCTTACATACATTTAGACTGTCATATCATGTATGTATATCAAGGGAGGATAACCATTAACGAATGCAGCACCATATACTTCTGCCTTTCTGCAGAAACATACAGAAGGATTTTATAAGAAGACGCTCGTGACATCAGGAGGGCTTTAAACCTGTAAAATGATGTGATAAAAGACAAAAAAACACAGTAAAAGAAACTCGAGCAGTCGCTGTGGCACATCACATGTTTGGAATAACCATGGTCATCCTACCTTCCTGAGCTACGCCTGTCATAATCATGTCACGTGTCTATTCTTGTGATTCTCCCATGAACCTTGATGGCTCAAGTAGTAACAGTTACACATTGCTGCCGCACACCCGTCTGCACACAAACAGACACACACAGAGAAGTACACAGTCAGGCCCATGCACCACCAGGGTGTGAACGCACAGCTGTGTTTTTGGAGCAAGCTACAGGGAGTGCCAACCTCCAAGTACCTGAGTCAGCCTCCTCTTCCCTGTACGCCTTCCCCTCATTACCTCTTCCTCTTTCCATTCCTCCCTCTCTCATGGTGACTAGGCAGGTATAACGTGGAGGCCGAGGCGGGGTTATCAGCAGTGCACAACTGGCATTATGGCTGCCGTGTGGATGTCAGGCAGTTATTAAGGCACAAAATAGCTGTGATTAGATGAGCCCTCTCTGTGTGGAGCTCAAAACAAAAACACTGTGAGGCAGCTACAGTTGTTGCCGGTTCCACTCCCATGATTATCTTTCATTCTCAGAATATTGTGATAGAACATAAAAGTAGATTCTGTCCCTGTCGTTTACTTCCCTATGTCTTCGTTCAATGAGCATGTGTCACTCTACCGAGCACATAATAGGATTACCTGGTATTTTTGAAACACTCTGTCGTCAAGCAGACATTGTTTTTCAGCCGGTCACTGGATCGGTGTTTGTTCCAGCCTGCTGCTTTGAGTCATAATGGGTGAGCGACACGTTGTTGTTGTTGTTCTTAGGTTTCGTGTATTTTGTGGACAGGACATGGCAGGTTCGTCAACATCGACTGCAGGACAAAGAAACAAAGACAAGAACATAATCTGCCACGGACTAGAGGGTAAATCTAGAATGTCAACACAAACCACACATACACACAAACACACACACACACACAAAGAGGACATTAAAGTGACTTAACTTAAAACTTTAAGGCCTGTGTATGCTTCTCCGTTTTTTCAAAAACGTACGGATACGGACAGAGAAACGCCCACATCCGAGCGCCTCGGAGAGCTTTTCGTGCACCTCTGATTTTTCTAACTACACGTCGGCATGACGGGCAGCCTACGGATAGCCCTTGGCTGTGATTGGTCAGCTAACGACATTTCCGGACCTCAAACTTCCTGTTTCCTTCCCTATAGCGCAATAAACCCAAACACAACTACGGTTCTACGATTAATGTGACAAGTGTGTTGAGCCAGTGGAGATGTCCGGCTGACGGTGGTTGGTTAGAGCACTAACGGCATGTGTGTACGGTCACATACGGTTATAAAGCCCTATCATAACGGCGCTAGCCATCATGCTAACTGCGGTGGTAACTGTGCAAAAACCCGCTGACTTTAATTATAATAAACGGCTGTCATGGCACTGTTTCTCAAACACCGTCACGTTAGAAGTAAACACTTGGTAGCAGTTAGTATCGGGAGTTCCTGCTGACTGTGTGTGGAAGCTGGGGGGGGGGAGCTAGCTGCCTCCGTGTAGCTTCAAGCTGTGGAAATAGCAACGCAGTTCGGAAACAAGACCGGGGAACCGCTGCGCTAAGACACGATAACATAAACACTATGACCCGCTGGGTGTCAATTTATTTCAGCAAAAACTGTCGCGCCATCAACAGCCTTTGTCAGTTAGTTGCCATCGTTCGCTGTGTGTGAGACACCGGTAGGATGTCAATAAACCAGCGTGGACTTCTTCTACACACCTCATGAGGTAGGCTTCTCTAAGCTCGTCTTCCGTTGCGCCACCTAATGGTCTGGCGGTGAATTGTTTTCAGTACAAAAAGGCTCGCGCCACTATAAATCAAAAAGTGTACGTCCGATCCGTCCGTCCGTCCGTCCTTGACGGACTCGGAGAAGCATACAGAGGCCTTTAACCTGAGCCTAACCCTAACCAAACTAAATTAAACCTGAGTTAACCTTAACCAAGCCATAACCTTAACCTTAACTTTAATCTGAACCTTTACCTAACATTAACCTTAACCCTAACCCTAACCCTAACCTAAACCTAAACCTAAACCTAAACCTAAACCTAAACCTAAACCAAAACCTATATCTAAACCTAACCTAGCCTTACTTAACTTTGACCTTGTCCTTGTCCTTGACCTTGAACTAAACCTTCCCTTAAAACATGATATAATCTTAATATTTAATAATTAACCTCATATGGGACTTGCTTTTTGTCCACATAAAGAAGACAAGTCTTCATAATGCAACAGTGTAGAACAGATTTAGGTCCCCACAACATGAGTAATACCTGGACCCCACACACTGACTCAGAATCAGTCATGCACAACAACATGAACGTGTTATTTTAGGGAGCAGCTGTCGACATACAGTGCTAGTAATCTTTTATTTTTTTCCTCTGCCTCAAACATCCCTCTGTCTATATTCTGTTTGCTAAACGGTGAAATACAAAAAGAAGTTCAACACGTACAAGCAACAGTTTTGTAACAAATTGTGTTAAATCTCCTTGAGTAAGACAGTTTGTTGTCTTTTGGGTGTGGTCGCACATGTGTTCCCTCTGCTGTCGGCGCCTCACTTCCTGCTGTGGTTTCCATCAGCTGCAAAGCACTGGCTTACGGTCAAGAGAGGATGTGTCTGTTTGTATACCAACACTCACGCACACAAACACGCAAAATTAATAAGGCATCAATGGCCAAAAAGTATGTGAGTGATTTTTAAATTTTTTTACTTGATGAAATTACTCTGAGCGAAGGAGAACTCAAATGAAATGATTGCTTCCTCATGATATGAGAGAGAAACAAGAACAGGAAATGATCAGAGCAGTCGAGCTTGATCACTGAAAGAGAAACTGGGAAACTAATCAAGCAGGTAGTTTTAGTGCACTCACATAAAATCTTAAATACAACGCAGAGTTGAGTCAATATCAGTTTAATTCAAATTGACAAATAAACAAAATCATTTAATTTTTAGGAAGTACATATATTTGATTTGATATAAATAAACTATAAGGTTCACACAGTATTATTTCATGTCTTATTGATGGGTTATCTTCCACTTCTATAGTGAAACTACATCGCTGCCGTGCCCTTATTTTGGGTGCTCTCTAATATTGACAACTTTTTCAATAATATCCAATCAAGATTTAAGTTTTAATCAGTTGATGATTTTAGCTGGCAAACCATTTAACTAATGAATGTGCCAAATCTGTGTCCTAATTCTACGGAGAAGATAATATAATATAAGCTGCCATATTTTTACTCATAATAACCTAAATTTATGTGCGGCTCCAAATCCTCAGTCCTCCTCCCAGTGGGAGACAATAGACAGTGAGACAATGGCTTTGACCTGAGTGAGGACATAGACGGTCAAACTGGGAAGCCCCTTAAAATCCTGACAGATTATGTTTATTTATCTCATGGATCCTGCTCACATAAGATTTTTGGACCTTGAACGAAATATGTTTTTAAAGGATTGTACAATGCTTACAATACAGCCAGTGTGCATCAAAATACCCCAGTAAAAACTCACTTTTTGTGCCTTGCTGTGCTAAAGGGGGATAGTTTCAGTTGGTTGCTATCTGTACCCTCACCACTAGAGGCCACTAAATCCTCCTCACTGGTCCTTAGAAGAGAAGGGCCACATCCTGATGGGAAAGAAATCTTTCAGGACGACTCCGTGGGATCGACAGCTGGTTTGAACCAGATAAAAATGGTGTGAAACATTTACTGTGGCCTTCGGATCTCAACAAGTTCTCTCAAACATGATCAACACAACAATAGAACTCACTTTCTTTGTTGTTTTTTACAGACTAACCATAATCTTTATAAATTAAAAGCCTTCAATACAAAGAAAAAAAACGAATATCTGCAAACACTGATACAAGACGTTTACAGCCACCGATATTCACCCAGTTCTTTGTCCTGTGTACTGGCAACACATTATCACACAGTTTGCACATATAGGTCATATTAACACATAGAAAACACAAAAATACGATATTCATTCCCCAAACACCAACACTGTGTCAGATAACTGACACATCAGCACAACACAAAGGACTGGAGGAAGACCATGATTCATGAGAGACAACCACGAGAGAACGATGACAAACCTGATTTCACAAGAACTCAACATTTGTTGTGTAGCTTACTCGAGCATTTGCAACACTTTGTCTGCTCAGAACTCTGGGCCATGCAAAAACCTGCACTACCGCTTTCTTTCACAAACACAGAGTAGATTACTGTAGAAACACACACACACGTACAATAATTCAGTAGTGACCGATCTGACCATCTCTCCGACAAATCCATTTACTGAGCATCCAAACACACACGAGCACAATTTCAACTAATACCTTTTCTGACCCAAACAATTGTAAATAATACTTTTTTACAGAACAAAATGGAGGCATTGTCAAAGTCGAGCTCTTACACAGGCTTGACCGTTGGATCTTGGATATTGTTATTCTTGTTGTTGTTGTCTTTATTAGCTGATTTCAGAATCAGAATCAGAATCAGAATTCTTTTTATTGCCATGTATATTTGCACATACAGGAAATTGACTTGGTGTGGTTGGTGCACTTTACAAACAAGTTATTCAATTGTAAGACATTAAATTACTACAGAACTGAGACCTGGACATTTTCCATGTGTACTTTTCTGCAACATCTAATGAGAAGAACAATTGCAGTGAAGCTTCACATAATATGAGTCAGACTTTTAAATTGGTTGTGACTGTGACAGTTAATTGCTCTGGCTACCTTTGTCCTCTGCAACAGCACCACCCAGTGTTGGAGCAGGTTTTTCTAACAGGATGCAGAAATTCAGAAACATCTATAATTCACAGAGTGGTTCGGAGCAGCTCCGATTATATATTCCAAGAAACTAGGTTCCTTTTGCACATCTCTCGCTGTCAAATAAAAAAAATTATGTTTTCTCTGCAAAGCCAGACAGAGTGATGCAGCAGGCCTGAGGGGACCAGCCCTCACACGATTGGTGCAGAGGTGGGCTGGTAGAGAAACAGCAACCGATTGGTCCCTCAGACACACACACACACACACACACACTCACATTAATGCACACACAGACACAATACCTGAAGTGCCTGTGAGTGCATCTGTGAGTGTGCAATATGCAGCAGAGTCAGAGTAGACTAGTGCCGGGGGCATCGACTGAGTCACACAGAGCTGTGCAACGTTTTATGCTCTAAAGTGGTATTGACTTATTTCTACTCAAACAAGATTTATGATTGATGAACATTAAGTCCAGATTTAATTTGTACATCGTCTTATTAACTATCATACCAAAAACATGTTTGAGACAGTATATAGAAACAAGCTATTAGGAGTATTTTGTCATAAAATTGCAGTGCCTTAAACACCAAATTAAAGAAATTCATCTATTATGTCAAATCAGAAACAAAATGGCAAGATAAAAATAAGACAAATTATTTTTTATTGGACACTGTTTCCTATAGAGCATGATATTGTAAGTTTTAGGTAAATTAATTTCCCCTTGACAAACTGTCAGAATGTAAATGAAGCAAATCCATACTGTACACTTAAATACACAAACACAAGTGTGAGAGATGTTGATGTTATGAATGTGCTTCAGTGATTAACACAAACACGCCTCACATCAAGAAGATTCTGGACTTGAACCTGACGGCCAGCTCGGGTTTGTGTGTGTGGAAGTTGCACGTTGTCTCTATGTCTGTGTGGGTTTTCTACTCCGGTTTCCTCCCAAAGCAAACACAGGCAGCTTAGGATGAGTGGAAACCCTGAATCGAGAGGAGGTGTGAGTGAAGGTTTGAATGGTTGTTTGTCTCTGAATGTTGGGTTAGTGGTGGACTGACGATCTGTCCAGGGTGTAACTCACCTCTCACCCTCATGGCCCTCAGGGTTAGGGTTAGGGTTAGCAAAGTTGTTTTCTACTTCCCTGGATTCTTAGTGGAAATTAATTTGTGTCAGAAACATGGCAGAGCTCCAGCACTGATAACATGGAATGTCGAGAGACAAAAAGAAACACACACACAAGGATGCATTTCTTGGCACAAAGCCATCCAAAGTAAACCACCAGCATTTACACTGATTATCTGTGTTGTATATTTAAATCCCAATCAACAACTAACATGGCATATTCACAGTCTGATGTACTTTTAAGGTATAATATGACACAAATAGGGAGGAAATAATAGGTAATCAGCTACAAAGTATACTCAGAATTATCCTTTGTCCTAGACAATTAAACACTAAAGATGATGACAGTGACAGTTACATTGTAAGGTAGAGTAATATCCTATCAAATGCAAATAGTTGAATTCCTATAGGCTACCACCTCATCTAGTGTAACATGATTAATTGTATTATTATTATTATTATTATTAATAATTGTATTATTATAATTTTATAAACTGAAAGAGCAGCAGCGTTCTTGGTTCATGGAGGTTATGTTTTCTCCCCTGTTTGCTTGTTTGGCAGTAAGATTGTGTAGAAACTACTTGACAGATTTTTTGCCCAAAAAATGAGCAAATTCACAAAAAAATGTTGATGATAAATTACATTTAGGAGACTGATATCTATGATTGAAGGGCCTGTTTGGTGGAAGGATGTGCTCTAGGTGCTTTAGTTTTGTTCTGGACCTTCTCTCAAAAGTCTTCAGAGACCTCCCAAGCGTTTAAAGTTAAAATAAGTTTGATAAGAAGTTTATATTCTAACCTATCTGTGTAAATTAAGGATTTTTACTCTTATCTTTCTTTTAAACCCAGCACTGAACTTGAGGCTGAGTGTTCTCCCCACAGTGTGGCTGCAGGTGCACGGATACGGCCTCTAGGTGTCAGCCTGAGACCGCAGATTGAATGCAGTATGTACAGTGGACACCAGGTGGCTGGGATTAACAGTGGCTGTTTAGCTAAAGCTGCTAAACTGTATGCGCACTTGTGGCCTGTGCAGGCCCACACAGAAACTGATCAACAGCTGAGAGCAGCCACGAGGCGCTGCAACTGTTTCTGCATAGTTCCCCCCCGTCATACCCCTCCGCAGCCCGAGCCACTGCAGTGTGGACGAGCTGTTGGCCAACACACTGTGGATGTGTGCAAACAGTCACCGTTTAAACCGCTCTCCTTCAGTCTGCTGTGAGTGGAAGGAGGCCGTGTTGCAAACAGAGAACACTGGGCACGGGATAATCAGAAGTGACAGCAGCTTGCAGCTGTCACATGTTTTGGCAACTGTGTGTTTGCCTCACGTTGGTAATCCTCAGAGCCTTTCTGTGTTTCAGTGATCGGTGATATGAACCAAAGGTTGAGGGGGGTTTCTCTGTGTTTTCACCGTGGGTGTAATTGTGCTCTGGAACGTTAGTGAGTGTGAGGGCTGATCGGGGGCAGCAGGGGGGCTACGTCACCTTCATGGACTCGCTGGGCTTTATCCGAGCAGTGCAGAGGTCAGCTGCCGCCCCGCCTGTCCCCGGTCCCCTGTCTCCTGTCCCCTGTCCCCTGTCTCCTGTCCCCTGTCCCCACACCGGGACCGAGTCTGCAGGCCGCGGCTCAGAGCAGACACCGAGCTGAGGAGACACATCCTGTAACTTACACCGTGGATCACAGACATGCCTGGGCCGCTCTGCTCATTTCTATGAATACTTGGTACAGGCCCAAAGTCGGTGACCCCCAGGAACTGAATGAGCTGTCTTCCACTTGCATGTACAGTTTGTCGGTGTGTGCTTTTTAGCTGAGCTGTAGTGGTTTGTACACACCAGCCATTTTCTTATGTCACAGGATTTTTTCAAAGCACATAATCCTTCTTATATAAATGGTCTTTCTTATTTATTTATTTCCCCCTACCCTGAATGGGACCTAGAGTGTACGTGAGGGATGAAGCAGCTGTATCTAAATAGAACAGGGAGAGTCAGTGATGCATGCTGGCATCCAGCGCTGACAACAGTGCCACAACTTCTAGTGTACCTCCAGCCGAGCGTCTACTTACAGCCTCCTTTGCATATGACCACAGCAGAGATGGAAACACAGGATACATAAACAGATGTGGTGATGAGTCATACCTCACACGAGCATCAGAATACACACAACCATTTCATCTTAAAACAAGCAAACCTGCAGGATAAACTGTGCAGAACATTGGTTATTTTTCCGACACACTGTACAAAAGGAGTTATTTAAAAAAAAGTTTATTGACATCAGAAGCAATTTAATTTTCAACAATAAACAAGGCGTTTTTTTTCTTATTTATGCTATTACAGTGGTACATAAAGATCAGTAAAACAACCGTGATACGTCAATCTTGATAACTTCATTTCAAAATAAAAACACACAGGAAAGAGGAGAAAAAGAATAAACACTCAGCTCTAACTCAGAATGATTTTTTATGTGCTGTGCACGGCTAGCTAGGGTAAATACTGTAAGCCCACTCCTTTACACTGTACCAGGCAGGATAGTGGCCCAGGAACTACCACTGGAAAAATAAGACTGGCAGAAAGATACAGACACAATACTTGTGTAGTGTTAACTATACAAAAAGGAGAAAAAAACTGTACAGCATAAAAACAACTGATATACACAGCCTTTTTTGTGTTTTTTTTACCCCTTGGATACTAACGCATTTTCTTTCAGTAAGTGAAGTGTGTACAAGGGGGTTAAATGCTTTATAAACAAGAACATGACCACTATATATTTGTCACTCGCAATCTACTCGTCATCATCATCATCATCATCGTCATTGTCATCCTCGTCCTCTTCATCATCATCATCATCATCCATTTCCACCTTCTTCTCAGCCTTGGCAGGGGCTTTTCCTGGCGCTGCGCTGCCTGGTTTGCCCTTAGCGCGGTATGCAGCGATATCCTGCGATTAAGAAAAGACAAGATATTGAATCAAAGTTGGCTCTTAACAGTCATTGTAATTGAGTCTTGATGAGGAAGAGCAGCCCAACGTGAATTCATTGTTAAAATGTGCTGCAATAGGTGAGTTGTTTCTGTACCTTCTCATACTTCTCCTTCAGTTTAGCAGCCTTCTTCTCGTAGGGCTGCTTGTCCTCTGAAGCGGTGCCGTTCCACATCTCACCCAGCCTCTTGGCAACATCACCAATGGTAAGACCAGGGGTCTCTCCTTTCACCTTAGGGCGGAAGTCTGCGCAAAAGATGAAGAAGGCAGATCTGGGGGGGAAAAGAAAACAGTTTTCATATTATCCCTTTATAACACGAGTAAGATCTTTCTATTTGTTTTATTCTGCAGAGAGACATGCAGCACTTACGGGGGTCTCTTGGGGGCATTGGGGTCCTTGAACTTCTTCTGCTTTCCTCCCCTGACTGGGACATAGCTCATCATCTCTCTCTCATAACGGGCCTTGTCGCCTCGGGCCAGGTCCTCAAACTTGCCCTTCTCCTTGGCAGACATTGTCTGAAAACAGAAACATTATTAGCAGATTGTTTTACCCTCAAGATTCCCCGGGATGGTGCTTCATCTTTCTTATTGCACAATTTGCACTTTAAATTGTTATTAAGAGCTTTAAAATTATCCCACGGCCATAATCTGAAATTCCCTTTCTCACCTTCCATCGCTCAGAGCACTTCTTGGAGAACTCGGAAAAGTTAACGGAAGCTTCAGGGTGCTTCTTCTTGTGCTCCTCCCGACAGGTCTGCACAAAGTAGGCATAGGAGGACATCTTCCCCTTGGGCTTGGTTGTATCCTTCCCCATCCTTATGGTAGTTTATCTGCAAGCAAGTAAGAACGGTCTGTGCACAACTGCACAGATAATGAAAAATTATTATCATTTTACATTTGTTTAAATCTTCAATTAAAAAGATTGTTTAGATAATATTAAGATGTTGTGTATTACTTATAGTTCGCCCATACTCCATTCCAACACAACGATCACGCCTTTAGTTCTCTTCATTCACCACTAGTACTGACAGAGCTGTCAAAGTGACCCGCCCTCCTTGCTGTCAAACTGGAACCAGTTGGTAAATCCCGTTATGATAAAATCGGAAACTGGTGGGAATTGAAAATCCCTTTATTCATTTCATGATGCGACCCGTAAGGTGTCATTTCACATAAAACTCAATGATCCGAGTCCGTTGTGTAACCGTAAAAGTTGTCGTTTAGTCAAAAATAAAACATGAACTAAAGCTCAGTCTTGTGTGGGACCCTTCACCGTGAACTCACTGGCCTAAGAAACCATGACTCGTGTTTTAGCAAAAAAAATATAAAAATAAAATTAATCACCATAAATAAATATCATGTGTATTAAGAATAGGGCTTCGGGAAACAACTCGTACCAGTCGTGTTCGTGTTTTCATGAAAAAACAACTTTTACACAAAAAAGAGACAAAACACACAAAAGACGTATTTATTGTAAAGTAAAACACCAAAAACTGCGTCTGGATGCGATCTAACACTCGTTTCCTTCATGTCTTTCATCTCTGTCATTCTGGGAAAAAATCCGAACTGTTTTAAAAATGCGTTTTAAAACGCGTTATATTTCCTCTATATTCGCCCGTGAAACGCTACAGCAAGTCCCCAAGTAAAGCTGCGTCGAGCGAAGTAGTAATGGCGCATAGGCTCTCGTTGAGGAAAAGGAGGTCAACAACGACAGCAATATTTCTTCTTCCATTTTGTGAGAATGCCTTCCTCATGAAAGAAAGTCCCCCTCAAATGTCTCCGCCCGCCCCGCAGTTCGCTTTGCAACACGACAGATATGCTCGAAAAGCCGGCGATCCTGGCAAAATATTTCCCCCGATGCATTTCTATTGCACTGGCCGCCTTGTATAGTAATACATTGGGTCTGCGCTGTGTCTATGAGCGGGCTGAGCCACTGACTTGGTTTCTATGAGCTCCTAATGGCCGCTCGTCTTCATCCACTAACATGGAGAATATGGCTCCTTCTCTTTGTGTCAGCGCACAGCCATTGCACTGCATGCAATAGAGGGCAGAGCGACCGCGGCGACCACTTCAGTTCGGAGCCCGATTTAAAGCCCTTGTCGACGGTGGAAAAATACCCCGACGGTGCCGTTGGAACAAGGGAAGCCTGGGCTTTCTTTTGCCGTCGTTAGATGCCACAGTTGCGCGTTCGCTTCGCTAGAAAAGCCGGTTGGAAAAAGTTGAAGTGAACTGCGCCTCTGTCGCTGGCTTCCCATTTGCCTCGCTGCCTTGTTTCCTATGCGAATACAGTCAGCCATTACAGTTAAAGCGCAGATCGTGAGGCAATTTTTCCACAGTCTTCTCGGCAGAGTTCAAGCCGACAAACCCACGGACGTGTACGGCTTGACACGTCCTCTCTTTTTCCCGTGTTTCCCCGATTTTTCGCCCTCTTTCCCCGGGAGCCGCTCGCTCGCTCGCTGCTCCTCGCATGACAGTCATTCAGCCTCGCAATGCACTGCAATGGCTAGCTAACGGGATCTTCTACCATTGTCGCTAACAGCGTTCGTCCGCTCGACATTTACGGATTTTTCACGCGATAACCACCGTTCGACTCGCCTCGATTTTCAACACACAGCACGACGGTAACCTACAGAATTAATCCTATTCGGCAGAATCGAGTGTTTTCGTCGAATTCGCTCAAGGTTAATATTATTTTCTTGCCCATTTTTTTCCCCCTTTACAAAGCGTCTGCCTCTCACTCCCAGGCACGGAAACGTCAGCTGCCAGGCGCCGGCTATTTAATTTTCTTTTTTGTTGTTGTTGTGTTTTTAACACGGTTTTGCACATACAAAAAATACACAAGCGACAAAATGTCTTAAATTCGATCGTGGTTAACACGCACAGATGTTAACAATGGCTTTTTATATGATTTTTACCCGATTCCGGACAGTTTGAGTGCGGCTGAGTGATACTCACCGAGGGACAGTCTCTGGATCTCAGTGCTCTGCAATGGCTGTGTATGAGGGAGCAGCGATACGCAATGTCTTCAGTCTTCAGCTCGCTAACATTACTCTCGACGGGGCCCGCGCGCGATTGGCCGGCGCCCGGGCTGCCGCGGCCGCGATTGGCCGCCGGCTTTTCATTGTCCTAATAGAAGACGCGCTCCGATTGGCCGCCTTTTGTGAAACGTCACCCAAGTTTTGCGAGGCGCGTGGATACGAAAACAGCGGTGCGCGGCGTGCGGGGGAGCTGCTGGTAGTAGTGCAGGGTGTTCGCCATAGTATTCACTTCACTACGTCGAGCGCAGTGTACAGCGGAGGAGTTCAGTGAATGAGACGGGGGATCGGGAAGCGGGCTGCGAGGCGCCGTCCGATCGCAATGCACGGGCAAACCCCCCTCTCCTCTCTCCTCATGCTCATCCCCCCCCCCAACGACCACCTCCATGGTGAGTTCCTTATGCAGCACACGTGAGCTTATTTGCACAATTATACCTGGGGGGTTGGGTGGGGGGGAAAGTGCGTGAGGAGAACTTCACGCGTTTCTCGCTCT
This sequence comes from Pseudopleuronectes americanus, assembly GCA_038501795.1. NCBI lineage: Eukaryota > Metazoa > Chordata > Actinopteri > Pleuronectiformes > Pleuronectidae > Pseudopleuronectes > Pseudopleuronectes americanus. Next base: position 16,855,970 of record CM076728.1, on the reverse strand, counting down.
GGGTGGGACGTGTTGAGGGTTTTAGTTGGAGTGACAGCACGATATGAACCCAGCTGATCACATGTCCCTTTGATTGTTGTGCTAAGTGGATAATTTTAATTTTCAACACATTGCTGGAAAAAATAAAAATTCACCCTGGTTAAGATGATATGTTCTTTAAATTCTCTTATTATCTCTTAATTATCTGTGTCATTAAAACTCATGTTTACTTGGTGCTGTGGTTGTTTACATAAGAGTCTGCAGTCCACATTATGATAATCAGACCCATGATAAAGGTATTTAATACTTATAAATAGATTATTTTACATGTTTCTCTGCTCAATACGTGTTTGTGCCTCATTCATATGGGGCTTCATATAGTTGATTGGAATCGTGTAGCTGATTGCAGGATGATAGTGACTCCAGCGCAGTTAAAACACAGATCAATATGATCTAAGGGCTGCACTGTTCTGTTTAAGACAAAGTTAAAGCAGTTTATAGGCAACATAATAATTTAATTCAACAGGAAAACATTTTTTAGGGGCAAATAGTCCAGCACTGTTTGCAGATATAAATGTATGGGTCCCAATGATAAAAAAGGTCTGTATCATAGTCTCAATGCAGATTTCTTTTCATGTTTAACCCCAGGCCCTGTGTACTATAGTTAAATGGATGAAGCACTAAATTACAATATACTCAAATGGGAAAATGACAACAATGAGAAATTCATTAATTTCAGTGTAACCCACTGTCTCCAGCTTTATAGGCTATATAAACGGAATAGGGCTTTTACACACTTTCATAAGTACTTTTTAAATTTTAAAGGCTGTTGTTCCAGATGTGTTACCACTGTATTACCAATACTAACAGCATCCTTCCAATTGATGATTTCACACAGACTACAGGACAGAATACATCTCATAACATATGGTATTCCTAGTTTTTTCACAATTTTATCTCTCATGCATATCTGGTGTTAATTCAACAATGTCTCTTAACCTTATTTCACTGTGTTGTTGTAAAGTTGAATAATTAAGCTTCCTACCTGTACCAAGAGGTGTTAACAGATTGTGTTTGTTTATCTGATCAATGACAGGTGTTTCACATTCGTGCTATTCAAACACACCTAATGACCTTAATGACCCTGTGCCCTTGATCTTTCACCAGGATAAGGTGCCAATTTTTCTGAATGAGTTCATCTTGCATATTAACTGTGTTGTTACGGTGTTTACTGATATGTAACTAATACAGACATTAAAACGCTTGCTTTGTATTATACTGACTTAGGGGGTTACATCCATTTATCATTATTATCATCATTATCATTACTATAAAGAAAATGTGAATCTGTGTAGATTCATATTTCAGGTAACATTCAGATTTCTGTGACCCAGTGACCCGAGCTCTAGCTCCACCATTAGGCCAAGCTTAACAACAATTGAGGATTCTTGGGCCAGGCTGGGTCTACAAAACAAATCTGCTTAATGATTTGAAGCCAATAAAAATACATTTTTCAAGACGACTTGCACACTTTGCTCAAAGTAGAGGTAATGTAATCATCTGAAAGGTTTGTCTTGTCTTGTCCTTTGAAATGCAGTGGTAGGGGGTGGGGAGCTACGATCAAGAAAATGTCCATGTTCATTATGACTTGCAGAATACAGTCATATACCTACAGGGGATAATCCTGTATGTGCTTGACATTGGTTAATTATCTCTCTGAGCATTTTAATAAGGAAATTGGTATTTAATAAACAGGCCACTGCTAGGCAGCACGTAATGAAACAAAGAAAAATGGCTGACAGAGAGTTTATTCTTATCCCTGAATTAAGAATGGGAAGGGTGAACTGATTTCAAATGCCAATCACAACCCAGACTCAGGCCACATGTCTGCCTGTGATGCTGCCTGTCTGTGTCTCATTTTTGCACCAGGAGATGCCACGGCAGGCAGAAAGCTGGAGCCCGATGGAGGCGGCCGGTTTATGCATTCTAATGAGTGCTCCCTGGGAAAGATATGCAAATTCATTTTGTCATCAAGAGGAAAATAGAGGACAGGAGAGCAGCAGATCCAGGAGGGGCTTATAAGGGAGAGGAGGGCACATGCAAGAGGCGGGATTGGGTGGAGATAACGTGTGTGCACATGAATGTCTATGCATGTGTGGGCTGGGGGGGGGTGTACAGGAGCAGGAGGTGTCAGAGCTGGGGCAATATTATAAAACCAGAGCCAGGGACATATGTATCCCCCCCCCCACCCAGCCATCCCCATCCAACCAGCTCCAGCCCTCCAGTTATCCCACAGCCAAAGACAGTATTTGTCACATACATATTTAGATACAAAATTACACAACTGACTTTAAATTATGACACATTTTCATCTTTATTAGGTTATTCTACGTCAATTAGAAGGTACATATTAAAGTACTGAATAATTATGAATTGATAATACATTATTAGCTTATTATAAAGAAAATTGTTTTTCATATATTTCAATATTTTTTACACATACATCAAGGGGAGAGATTCTTCTTACAATTTCATTGCACCTGAGAATGATGACAATACAGATTTATTATAATTTTTGATTAATAGATAGCCAAAACAAAAACTATGAAACGACTTGTTATTTTCAGGATACTTTTAAAAGCTGTTTATATAGTTTAGTTTACTTCCAGAAACATATCATGCAGAGGTTTAGAGTCCTGCTCTAAAAAATAAATAACAATAACGTCGAATAAAATACGTAATAGTGACTATTCATGGACCTATTATTGTCCTTTTCAAATAAAGATGGATCTCAACCATATACTTTGTAGTGAATATTCGGAGCTTCTGTTAATAAGCAATGGAGATAAATGTAATGAGGACCAAACCACGTCCACGCTCTCGCACCGGTTTGCTCTGGTTTCCCGGCAGCTCCATCCTGAACAATAAGAGTCCAGGCTGCTGCAGTTCCATCGAGCGACCGCGTGGGGCTGAGCGGAACCATTGTCTGGCACGTTCGAGCGTGGGGAAGACAAAGGCCGCTGCACAACCGCCCGGCGCATCGGAAGGAGAACGTTTGCAACACGAAACTGACAAAACGATGCACATGGACTTGCCGCGCCGGCTTGGACTGATACATACAGACATGTTGGATGGATTTCACGGACCAGCACCGACACAGCTCTTATAATATAGACTCTGGGATTGGTACGTATGCTACTTATTCACTAAAAAGTTTAGGAAGTCTGTCGGCAGCGGCTGCTGAGAGTGACGCCCGGTCAAAGCTAACATGTTAGCATGCTAGTCGCTAGCTGCAGGGACTCAGAGTTTGGTGCGTGGAGGATTTTTAATGGAATAGATTGGAGCCTAAATAATTTATTATAACGATAATACATTAAACTGAACCTGAGAAATCGGTGTTTTTGCACTTTATTGGATTATCTTTCTCTTCAGTGGAGGCTGCGTTGACAGCATGTGTGAGGACACTGGTTGCCTCGGTCTCCATTGTGAGCTGCCAGCGTCTCTTCATAAATCATAATGTTAGAGCCCTCACGTGTAGTCGATATGCATTAGATTGTCGTTAGTGCTGTTGGATACATTGGTTACAGCCACTCTCGCTGTTTTCGTAGTCGTGCATTCATTATTGTGCTTCCAGAGTAAATATCCGCTCCACGTGTGTGACAACGTGCACCTGTTCATCCTTCATGGGACTTGTGTTGGTAGGAAACGTCTCATTAATGTCTTGTAATATAAAACAGTATGAATAATTCCTTTTTACCACATACACAGATTTGTGATCATCATATAGTCTCAATTTGAAGTTTATTTGGAAGCACCAAGCTCAAACCAACTCAGCAGTCCACCTGTTATTATGTCCAGTTTCCTTTGAAACTGTGTGTTTATTATTTCCCATCTCTTCATATCCTTGAGGGTAGGCTGAAAAAACATCTGTGTAATGCAGTACAGTTCAACAGCACCAAATCTGTCATACAGTTGAATAATTATACTTGTATATAATTGCAATTTATAAACCTTTGCAAAGGTAAAAACTTTATCAAATGCATGTTGTATACCACTGGATCAGTTTTAGTTTGTTTAACGTCGTGATAAAGTAAACTGTCAGGAAATTCAAACAAAAACCTTTTGTTAAACATTTTAATATTAACCAGTTGGGAATGGCCCCTTTGCTGAATACCTGTCAAATCAAGGTACGTCATGAATTCTATCCCAACATTTTGCAAATGTGATAATACTGAATTTCCCTCGGCATTAATAAAGTATCCATCATCATCATCATCATCATCATCATCATCAATACTGCCATGCACCTTGTAGCCTGCTGATGTCCTGCAATATAAGCAAATATAAAAAAGGAGAGTCTCCACTGCATAAGATGAAGTAAAAGAATAATCTTGGTCTACAAATTTCGATTGTTTTATGGTCCCACCTGAATTTGAAGAGCTTTATCTTGTAAATTTCATAACTTGTAAACTTTGACTAACATGCGCCATGTGATGCTGTTTTTTCCCCCACAGCTCCCTCAGAATCGTACCAGGTGGCAATGACATGGTAATGATTGTTGACTGGTACCGGACGGCTGTGGACCAGAAGAGCAGAAGGGGTTTGCCAATGACTGGTGAAGACACTGGTTTGGGGGCTTTGGCCTCACCACTGGCAGGGTATTTGGGAAAAGTCAGTACAGCTCTTATTTTCTTCTAGCAGTGGTCACTTGCGCAAAGCTGAATTACGTTTGAAAAACACTGTGACTTGGCAGTCCCATTCCAAATTTAACCAAAGGAAACAGACTCTAACGGAAATCTTTGAAAGTAAAAGGCGAAAGTACATGGGCAGGCTTGAAGCCTCCAATGAAATGAAACATGATAATTCTAAATGTGTTAATTTGAAAGAAAAATTATTTGACATCTGCTGATTCTGAAAATTTTAAAATCCCAATGATTAGCAGAAATCTGAAGTCACGAAAACAACAAAAATTCAAACACATTTTTTACCTTATAGTCACTTTAAGAAGTTCTCACATGGACTTGTTGTCTCCACTTCTGCAAGGTAAACCAAGTAAGACCTTCCTAATTAACTGATGCAATTGTGCAACATATATTTAAATGTTATTGGAAGAATAAAACAATGAATGTCATTGACATTAGATGGGCCGAAATTTGATGTGCCCGAATATCAAAAATACAATTTGTGTTTTGTTCAGTCTTGCGTGTGCTTTTCAAGTGTCTGATACTTTAAGTTTGTTGATGTCCGACTCAACCAAAACTATGCTTTTGTCACCTCACTTTTTTTTTAAACAAAAGGTTCAGGAAAGAGCTGCGTCACTGGAGCATTGTCCCTGGTGCACTTCGAAGGGCTTAACCTTTGCTCTGCGCTCCTACCGCATCAACCTCCAGGAGTCAATCACCCTCTGCACAAACCCACAGGTACATCCCATCACAGCTGTAACACACCTTCCACTAATCAGCAATGTGCCGTGTCTTTTGTGTTAACTTTTCTGTTTCCACGCCCCACACAGTGCCTCTTCCCTCTGGTCAGTCACTCCTTGGAGGATGTTTTGGCTAGATTGGTTCCTGTGGAGCCCACGGTTGGGAACAAAAGAAAAAGTCCCTTGCCACCTGAAGAGGAAGAGCTGATTATACCTTCCCCCAAACGCCACCGATCAAGTGAACTTGATAGTTTTGGGACACCAAATGGTACCGACACGCTTTACCGCCAAGCAGAGCACTGTGCTGTCAGTAATGGCCAACACGCGGGACCCGAGGCAGATGGTGAAAAGGTTAATGGATACAACGGGGTCTTTGATTGTCCAGCTGCAGAGACAGTGGGGGCATCGCTGCAGGTTGAGGATGTTGTTCTGGAGATGGAAACAGACAGTGCTGCCTGTACAGAAGGTTTTGCTCCTCCTGGATGCTCGGCCTCGACTGGACACCTGCAGAGCTCATCAGGAGCCTTGTTGACTGCTGCTGGGGATCGTTGTGGGGATCTCGGTATGTCAGAGACAGAGGAGGACTCCCCGCCGGTGAAGATTCACCCTGAGGTGCTGAACAGACGGTGCAGTCTGGTCACTAACCAGTCCAACTCCACAAATGGGGGCATTTATTCGACTGAAATCAATGGTCCATCGCTTCAGCTCAAGGAGCAGTCTGCAGGAACGGAGCAGAAATCACTGACAGCCGCCGTCATCAAGGACCTAGAAGACATTAAATTAGAAACTCAGGATATTTTTCCTACCTCAAAGAAGCTTGTGTCTGTTCCAAATCATCTTTTCTGGCGGAACAGGGACAAACTGTGTTGGCTGGACTCGCTGCTCGCTGCTCTGGTAAACTGTAAGAGCTTGGGAAAGTGTAAACCTCGAGACGAGCCTCAGCGATCATCTGTCTGGCAGCTGATGAGAGAATATGAGGACATTTGTGATGCCGTTCAAGTCCATCAACAGACCAGCAGTGGTAAGTTTAATGATGATCTACATTGTACAGTGTGTCGTGTCATTTAAAGCTTTTTTTGACTTGCTGCATTTACAGCCATCATAACACTAGCAACTCATTTCCTATTTGCTTATATAGTTCTTGTTTTTGAATAAAATACTAAATAGAAACTGCTAATTTCGATTAAAAGGGACAGTCATAAATCTTTCCTCACTGTATTGGTTTGAGTTGCTGAGTTAAAGATATCTACCTCTGAAGTTTATTCTGCCATTTCAATGTAATGTTTCTTTTTGTGCTGTTAAAAACATTGAACTATTACATGTATCCCCACGACTATTTAAAACAATGCAATGCTTTTACGTGAAGTGACTTATCTGAATCTGCTCTCTGTCTAGATGGTGTGGTGAGGGTGTCAAATCATGTGCTGCAAACGGCCAGTGAAGATCTACACAGTCTCAGGATGTCGGTATTCAAACTGCTGCAGCCTAAGCTGCACTGCAAGCTGGGTAAGCTGATTCACTGAAGCTGTACACGGATGTGAGGCAACAGCCAAACAAAAACCAATTCAATTCGACAAATGGGTTTGCACAATCTTACTTATTGTCTGTTTCCACTGACCAACTGTGGTAATTCCAGGTAGTTGAAGAAAACAGAAGCGTCCAGTAGAACACATACTTCCTCCAAGGCTCAAAAGTCCCCTTAAATTCAATAAAGCCTCACCAAATTACACTAACTCGTAGATCAGGCTCCCTTAAATTTTAATTAAAAAAATTAAGGTCTTTATTTGCTGAATATTATTAAATTTGCTGAAAATTATTGAATTTGCAGGCGTGCTTTTAAGGCTGATGGGGGAAAAACACAGTGTTCTAAAAATGTCTTTAAAACTTTACGGCTTCTGATGGCAAACACTGGCGTCGCGTCCTTCTGGTCTGAATGTTATGTGTTCATGTGGGAAGAGCAAGTTACAGCGCCACACAATTCCCAGTCTTGCAAGTCAGTGGTCAGCTATGGAACTGAAGTGAGCCATGTAATGCCCCAGTAATGTCTCTCCATGTCAGTTGTAGTCTGTGAACGGCGAAAATACAAGAAAGAAACATTGTGAATCAGTCAGACACAGTGATGTATTATTTTTATTCCTTGAGGCTGTACTGTTGTTTTAGAGAAAACACCATCGTAACAGGAGATCTGCCTGTTGCAAGTGAGCTGATGAATGCTGCCGGATAGCTTTCATGCACACTTACTTTACCTTTGCACTTCTGGTGGTCGCCTGTGTTTATCCCGCTGGCCCGCCGTGGCAAATCAAATCTTTCTCGTGTGATGGTGAGGTGAATGTAAAGGATAAGTGAGCACTTGAATTTTGCATAACATGATAATCATGTGATCGAAAATAGGTTTTATGTTCAAGTCAATTAAGCTTTATTGGCAAACACAACATAACGGGCAAAACCCAAAAAATAAGCAACAGAGTTATAATAATATTATAGTAACAACAACACCAACGATGGTAATAACAATTTTAATTGAACAGGATATTAAGAACAAAAAGAACATGCCAGGAGTGCGTGTAAAGTTAAAACATTTCTTCTAATGTCCTCATATTTTGAGCACTCTGTCAGGAGGTGGTTTTACAATGATGCCCTCACTCAATGCTGTTATTGTGATATCTTATTAATCTTATTAATAGTTTAATGGGGTCTTAAAAAGCATTAAATGTGACTTTAATAAATGGTGCCAGAACCATCAGTTCTCTAAATATGACTGAATTAATCCCCCCGAAAATGGCTTGAAATGTAAAAAAAATATATTAATATTTTTAAGTAAGAGAAATTTTTATAATATTCCTTTGCCTGCTTTTTGCTTGATTCTACACCAAAATCGCATGAGTTCTTTCTTGGCCCATGTCCCATCCCTCCACCCGGTTTCAAGGAAATCAGTTCAGTAGTTTTTGCGTAATCTTGCCTAAACATAAACAAACTAACAAACGGACAGGGGCGATAACATAATCTCTACCTTGTTACCAATTCATGCATGTGTTAGTTAAAACATAACACAACCATAATGTTGGTGTCAGGAATACTGCTGCTCACAGAAACATCCTGAGTGAGCAGTGTCATATGAGGTTTATGTCTTGCAGTGGGCTCTTGTTCTGCTCAGGATACTGAACATTTTTACAGGAACAGAAAAGAAACAAGTGATTCTTTTAGCCACCACTTCCTCATTGTTTTTTTTGTCCTTTCTCTCTGGTGTGGAGATTGTTTAATGAAGCAGAGTGATAATTTCACAGTTCTCTATGTCTTTCTATGCTATAATGCATCGACTAAACAAAAACATTGATTTCAAAATCCGCCGTTGATCCGGTAAAGCTCATTCTTTTTAAATCAATTTCATGGATACATATTTTCCTTTTTGAGGTAAGAGATTCTAGAACAGACTCTCCCGGCTAGATGGAGAACAGTTGATCGATGCAAAGACGCTAATCACGATAAAGAAATAAAACATTTCTTTACACTCTGTTTGTGAAGTCACCAGCACTAATTGGAAACCAGTGTAGATCAGCAGCAACATGCAAACAGTGCCGAGCTACTGTGAGCAAGGGAGAGCTGTCTGAGCGAATGCTTTTCAAACTCCACCACACAATGCTCCCAAGGCCCCTCAAGCCTTCTGTTCATGAATGTTAGATTTCATAAACCCTGATGCCACTTTTTTTGCCAAACAAATAACTGTGAAAAAAGGAAATATAGAATGTACTAGTCAGGTTTTTATTTTTATTTTGCCACATTGCAGCCGCATGAAAAATCCCGATGTAATTCCAAAATATAAGATCTTCAAACAACTACAGCCCTAATTGCCTCAACTGCTGAATCCCTCGATGGAAGCGGGAGACCGCACGAGGCTGGTGTCACTCTTTGAATATTAAAAATACAGAAGGATGGGGATGATGTTTAAATATAGTCAAAGGGACATACTTTTTATTTTCATGTGTGCAGACCCACGTAATCTCTGAACCCCATCTCCTCCACTGATGATTTGGAAGTGGAAGTGTTATTATTATCCAACCGCTGTATGTTTTGGATTTCAGGTCAGAAAGAGAGTCCGGTGTTTGCCGTGCCGCTTCTGCTCTCATTGGACTCCTGGGCGGAGCCTCTCTTCCAGTCGACCTTTCAGTGGGAGTTCAAGTGCAGTGCGTGTGGAGCAGCTTCCTCAGAAAGGTAGGTTATGATTATATTCCATATTTCACTCGATACAATGAAGAGCTTTGTTTTTTCATCCAGGAGTTAGTGGTGAGATTGAAAGAAATCATGACGGGAAGAAATACATCTGTCACTGTTTGTTTGGAATTAGAAAATGAACAAATTAATGAATCATTGAAAACAAGTTGGTCTAAATTCTTTGTTAAAAAACATGTTTGGTTTCATGATTCTGTAACAGTTGCATAAACTGAGCAACCTTGTGAGGAGAAACAGTTTCCCAGAGCCCATTGTAATGTCTTCAGATTCTTGTTTTGTCTTACCAATAGTACACAGCTCAAGGGTATGCACAGTTATATCAGACGGAGGAGGAAAACGCAAACCGTCATGTGAATATTTAGCATTTTTAAGTGTTAAATTGAAATTCATTATGAAAATTAGGTTCAATAATGTTCTGTTATTCAGCCAGTTGATTAAAACGCTTAAGTGTTTGAGCATTAAGCTGGAGGATTGTTGGTCTTTCAGCTGCAGATTGTTTAGTTTTAACAGCACACTTTTGTATTTCATGACTTATGACAAATAACATACCTTAACTAGAATAAGCTTATACTTCTGCCAATAGTTCCATTTTGACACCACATTTAAATTGACTATATCCAGATTCTTATTCTGATCTGCATGTTATTACTCCTGGATATCAGTCCCCTTAATATGTCTGATTCCTTAAATTAGGATTCATGAATTGTTCTCTTGGTAATCTGTGAAAAGGGCAAAAAAAAAGCCCCCTATCTCCAAATGTTAAAAAGAGTGGAGAAAGAAAAAGTCCTGTAATCCATAACTCTGTCCGGATCCTCTCCGAAATGTAATGAATTCTTCCCGGGCCCAAACCACAGCGTTCAACCAAGTTTCATGGGAATACGTTCAGGGCTTTTTATGAAATCTGACAAACAAACCAACAGACGGGGGTGAAAACTCAGCAGAGGAATTCATCAGATAATACAAATTCAACATGGAAACTTTGTATCATAGATGCTACGACTACACAGCCATGGCCCCCACAATGTACAGAAAAAAGTATTAATCTGTAAAATTGTCTCTAAACTGCCATCTTGTTTAAAACCTAAATATAAATCATGCTGTACATTTCAGGCTCATGAAAACTCTTCCCTCCTTCACGAACATTGTGCCTGACTGGAAACCACTTCATGCCGTTCATCTGGCTCCGTGCAATTTTTGCGGCAGAAAGAAGCAGAGGAGGACGATGATACTTGAGAGGTGAGACTTCTTTCTTTTATTAACGTTAAAATGTCAAATGAATAACCTTATGGGAGTTCACAGGTTTTATATTGATTTAAGATGCAACCTATTTACCTGTGTATACCAAGTTGAAAATTAAGACCACTGCATTTTGGTATTGTGTATTTTTTGTCTGTTTGTTTGTTTTTCATTGCACTCGAGTATATGTGTGTTTGCTTGTGCAGCCTCTGCTGTTTTCTTACACTCATTGAGCTGCACCTGACAACTGAAATAGTGTTTTTCCTACTCTGAGAATTGCGAGGCGGCCCCCTCCGTAGAAATTCATGCCGTCTCCGCTTCCTGAAAAAATACTAGTACCTGATTTCACAGAAAGCATTACAATGATATAATGATCAACCAGCTTTGGACAGAATCGTATTTGAGTCATAATTTGGTATTTTAATACACGTTCTGCAATATACAGGTTAATTTACTTCTCCCCCGGCTTAGTCAGTATTTTCTGCTCCTCTCTGTCGCTATCATCCAACCGTATCGAGCTCAACCAAGTGAGCCCCAACATCTCCCCCAGCCCCTTGACCATTATCCCCAGTCTGAGTTTACACAAGTGTCCGATCCCACTGATTGTGTGTGTGAGAGTGCATGTGTCAGCGCGAGAGAAAAAGAGCAAGCAGAGTCAGGAGAAAATCTCTATTTCTATTAGGGGCTGTTTTTTGTGACATAAAAAGCAACACAGCGAATGTGTTTTCTGCGTCGGTCGTACTCAGTTATTTTCACCACAATTCTCAACAAAACATGTAATTTAACTGGTGCCCACACTTTAACCTGTAACTGTACCTTTTAGGAGATGATTACACTGTAGATGTTGAAACTCATTACAAAATTACACATTGTTGTTACTGTGTAAACAAACTGTCCTTTATAATACAGTAAAACTACTGAATAAGTTCTAACTCCATGGAGGTAAAATCGATTATCCTCAGAAGAATCAGTTGTGTGATCGGAAAGGTAGAAACTTTTATTTCAACTGAAATCTAGAGGTTAAACAAACAAAACGACTTGAAAAGTGTTTGTAAATTATTAAATGGAGCACGAACCTAACATCCGCTCAACCAGACTTCTGCTTTGTGTTTTGTTTAGTGTGCCTCCGGTGTTTATGCTGCACTTTGTCGAGGGGCTCCCCGACAGTGACGTCAGAATGTACAGCTTCGCCTTCAGAGGGAGGCGCTACTCGGTCACCACTGTCATCCAGTACAACCAGCGACTGAAGCACTTTGTCACCTGGATTAGTCGTTCTGATGGTGGGTATCTTATGACTGCTTCTCTTCATCTGTTCATTACCTTAATTTCACCAGTGTAAGATGTAAAGAACAACTGGTTTATCTGGCTTAGGCCTGTACCGTGTATGTCGCCTTGGTAACTTATGCTACAAACTTATGCTCTGGAGCAGGTTCGACTTCTGAGGATCAGATTAAAACAAGACCAGATCAGACCTATAGGAACCAAAGAGGGACAAATTAGTAAAAGCAATAGATAGCTTTATGGATCAGGTTAATTGTTGTGCTCTTAAAGACTTTCTGTGCATCCACTCTTAATGAGGAGTCCAACAGGGTGATTTTATTACACTGTAGAAATACACAACTTTAATCACTTCAATTTAATCTAACAATTTTATTCCAACAGGAGTCCTGACAGTGTTAATGCTGTGACTCTTATTCTATCTCAGCAGCTCAGAATAACATGAGAATTTGTGATGATGATGATAATAATAGGAACTAAATGTCTTTTATTAGACGAGTGCTTCACTGACTGTTAAATATAAAAATGAATTTCTGTAGGGTCTTAAAAAGTATTAAATCAGAAATTTAGGTCTTAAATATGGTCTTGATTAATTTAACGTTCAGAATTATTACAGTGCTCTGCCCATCTGTGCTTAAGAAATTATGGACAGCTACTGTCTCTGAGAGGTAATGTGGCCTTTTTAGTGTTCTTCTCTCCTTGGCTCATCTTATCCTGTTAAGGTGACATTTCCATCAAATTAACCTCATCAGACTTTTCTCCTCTTATCTGTTGTCACTTTATCTTTTTGTATCTGCATCAGTTATGCATTAAGACAAAAGCTCAGCAATGCTCACATGATCAGCAATTTGATGAATTTGCCTTACTGATAATAATACCCTTACTTTAGCGACTGGAATTCATTTCTGTCTCTAGATATGAGATCATTCTGCCTTTGCTTGTCACTTGAACCCGATAGACCTGCCGCTCTCAGCGTTTCTTCTCGTATCACATTCAGCGCTTTGTTCAGCAGCTGTAATTAAGAGCAACCCAATAAAATGCAGGGTGAACTGAGGCTGTTGATCGCAAGCGTCGTGATAAAGGTTATTGAGGACGTCAAGGGTTCTGCTCGGTGAAGGCAGGTATTTAAAAGAAATCCTTGGTATGTTGAACTCGTTTTACGGCACAGGCGTCTGGTTTGTCTGCAAGAGAGCAACTTTCATTATTAATAATTTGCTTAGCCATATAGTCAGAAGATGGAAGATATAATTTAATACATTTTCGTGAATCAATGAAATAACATGCCAGGGAACCAGTTTTTTTTTCTGTGCTTCCATATGTCAAACTCTAACCTACATTTTCACTTGTGGTAATAAACCAGGAACACCTAAGCATGCGGGTTAATCATTGAATTACTCTAACCTGTAGTTTCTCAACAGCACATTCTGCTGGACAGTTAATGTAATGTTAACCTTTGCAGCCCTGATAATCTTGATCCACTGTCATATATAAACAATTAGTATTCCTAACTCGTCAGATAAGATTTTAAAACTACATTTGATTAGGCTTTCTACTTTAGATTTTTATTATAAATCTGTTAAGTTATTTAAAATTTCTCTTGTTGTAGGATTATTCTTCCGTTATAGCAAAGACTCTTCGGTGAAAGAAATGATTGGTCTTTGGAAAATAATTAAACCAAATATTTTTCAAAGTAAGCTACTAGTATATTTTTTTATAGGAGCTATGACAAGTCTGAAGCTGAGATGAAAACTGACCGAACCACTTGCATCTACAAGAGTTTGAGGCTGCATCAAGTCTGCTAAAGATCCGCCTGAAGTCCATGTTACTCCCAAGTTTTAGAGCCGCTGAAACGGACGCAATTAGAAACGCAGAACTCAAGATTGATCCGAACAGTTATTGTCTTAGATTGTAACACATCCTGTAAACATGCAGGCTACACATGCTGATTGACTTTTCTAACTGTGTTCCTGCTCCTCACAGGCTCATGGCTGGAATACGATGACTTGAAACATCCAGAATGTAAGACCCATCAGAAGCTCCCGGTCCCTGCCCAGGAGATGCACATCGTCTTTTGGGAAGTGGAGGAGGAGAAAGAGCCTCATCTCTGTTCTCCCTCCAGCACATGTACTGAATCTCCCCTATCGAGAACTGAGATGACCCCCGCTCTAAACGTACCAGCAGCAGAGGAAGTGTTGGTCTGCTCCCCCGACCAGTCTCTACTCGCACATCACGACACTGACATCATCTCTGTGCTCTCAGAAGACGGCAGCAGCATTATGGACACGAGCATTCCAGCCGACACATCCATCGGCTCCACGACGCTGCTGGAAACCTTCGAGGGCCTCAGCCATAACGACATCATTACCCTCACGCTGGTGGAGTTAAAAACAGATTCAGAGACGACGCCTGTAGATGACGACAGGAGGAGTCAGCGTCCGAGCGACCCCTGTGAGAATGAGACGCTCGATGCGTCACCGGACAGCTCCTCCACTGGGATGGGTGGTGAGATGTGTCATGCCCCCGATGAGGGTCCTCCCTCCACCCCCGACACGGAGTCTGGGGATGGCTCGACGAGCAATGCCACCTTTGTGCCGGGCGCCGCCGGGAGAGGACGAGGGAGAAGAACGGGCCGAGGCAGAGCTAGAGCTGTCGGCAGACGAAAAGATCCCAAAGCCTCCTCAGCAGCAGCAGCAGCAGCAGCTCCACCTGTGATCTGTGACAAGCCCGAGGCCGCTGCAGCTCGGGAGGAAACGCCACTGATTCAAACTACCACGCCCCCCTCGCTTTCTACTGGTTCCAGTCAGAACTGTCTCGCAAGGCAATCGGCACTGGTTCGGCACTCCCGCTGGTCCTACCTGCTCAGCAAGCACCCTGCGACCAAGCCTGAGGACAAATTCATCCCCACTCTCCCACCCGCCTTGGCCACACAAGTGAAGCCCACTCCCACACCTCGCTCAAACCCCAACCCTCGCCCTCTTCCCACCCCTCGCTCTACCCCCACCCCTCGCTCTACCCCCACCCTTCGCTCTGTCCCTGTCCCTGTGAAGAGACAGCAGCAGACTCCTGGAGGATTTGTCCCCAAGCTACAGCTCAGGCTAGAGGAGAGTGACAGTCTCCCTCTGAAAGCTGCAGAGATGTACGGCGGATTTGGCAACCAGAGCTCAAACGCACCAAGTCCACTGGCGCCCCCCGCCCCTCCCTGTGGAAAATCAACGCCATTTTCACCCATCACTTCTCTCTCCAAAGTGTCACTGATGAACACAACATTGGTGTCTGCTACTATCGTCCCTACGCCCAAAAAGAGCGGGCACCCTGAGATCTCCTCCAGAGTTCAGTCGTCCAAGGTTCCTCTGGATCTCAGTGACACGGACGCCCTCCGCTATAAGCTGCTGAAGAAACTGAAAGCGAAGAAGAAGAAGCTCGCCAAGCTGAACCAAATGCTGGGTGATCCGCGTGGAGCGAGCCTCCGACCAGACAGCACTGACCTGACCTCTCCCCTCACGGTCACCTCCAGTACCTACGACGGCAGCTCCACCTGCGACGACTTCCTCTCCGACCTGCTCTCGCCCGCGACCACAGCCAGCAACCTATCGCCAGACAGCACCGACTTCCTGGAGATGCTCGCCAAAGGACAGAATGGAGTCACCCAGTTGGACTTCGGGGTTAATGCTGGTGGGCCAGTGTCGCAACCAAATACTTTTATGAACGGGGCCGACACTGAAAGCTTTATGGACGAGTTTCTTTCTCAGGCTGTGACTCAGGGGCAGACGGAGCTGGAGAGCGAGGCTCTAAGTGCACTTGATCTGTTTCGTGTAAACTGTGGTGAAATGTTTTTTTCCCCCTGCTGCACAGATAACTACCACACTGACTTCCTGTTGTTAGGAAATTATGCAAAATGTTCTTATTTAATTATCTGCACCTCATCTATTAGGAGGGATGGGTGCGTGCAGCCAGTAACGATTTGGTGAACACCCAAGATGTGTTAAGATCAGTTGCTAATGAACATCTTATCCAAGTCTTTATTGTCGTTCTTTCTCTAGCTCGTTTGGTTTGGTCTTGATCCTCCCTCCCACACTACAGACATCCTGTACATTATGGTTGATTATTAGAGACGCTGCTATCAAGACCACGCACGGAAAAGTGGTTCAAACTGTTCATCGAAACAACTGTAAAGTTTATGATTTGTGTGGTGCTAGTGGCAGTGAACAAATCTGCTTGAATATTCGGAAAAAAATCATGTTAAAATACGAAATTGAGCCAATTCCTATTCTACGTATTTGGCAGCATAACAGTGTAGGAACTGGTGAAAGTCCTGCATCCCTTGAACGCAGCACAGGGACGGGGTTTAAGTTTGAAAGTGACATATATCACATTCTAAGATCTTTAAGAAATAAAGGGGATAATTATGTATCTTTAAATCAAAAAGAAGAATCAAGTTCAACTCATGAAGATGTTATCTGCTAGTAAAAGTGGTTAAATATAAAATTGCTGTATGTACAAGTTAATAGTTGGTTGATCATTTCTAAAAACTTCATGAAGTTTGATTGTGTCAACAATGTTTGCTATGTTTTGTTGAACAAAGTTTATTAACGGCATCTTGAAGAGTTTTCTCCAACTTTGGCACTTTTGTAGTTTGCGTGAACTGTATGAAAGAGGCTGTATGAAGCCGTCGTGTTTGTTTGTTTTGTTATTCTTGAAAAACTACTTGAAAATTCTTGGGAACGAAGTTTCTTTTTTTTAGTGTCGTTTAATAAATACTATATTTACAAACTGAGAATTGTTTTTTGAAAACTTGCAAACATTTCAATGATTCCACCTTTCTGGATAGTTATGATAAGTAGAATATTTATATTTTCAGTTTTTATGAATAGACGTTACTGTGTCTACATGTGTTGAATCTGTGAATCAAACTTTTGAACCCATTCCAAGTACCTTACTCTTCAAGTTCTGGTACAGATAAACCTGGGACTGTAGCTTCATTTGAGGAAAACATAAAAACTGAATTACACACTGATTGTAAATGAAATATGAAACCAAAGATGTAGGTTATAGAGATAAGTCACAGGTTGAGTTCAGTCAGACAGAGTCTCAATCTTTATCTTTACATGTGTTTGACATGTTGAAATCAGTGTTCCTGCTAGAAATCATATTATAAAATAGAGTCTGTCCACCCCATACAATTTACTGAAAAGTTAAAAACTATACTTCTCTAGTTGACCTGGAGCCTGAGCAGCTGCAGGCAGAGATAACACAGAGAAATACTTTAAATCTAGAACCCCATTTATGTCTCACGTTGTGGCCAGGCTCAAACATAAAGTCTGTTGTATCGTTGATTATTCATATTATTTTGACAGTATCACTCAGTAAAGTGAGGTCATCTGTCACGTGCACAAACATGAGTAGAGACGAGCTATGACTTGTTTATTAACAACAGCTCAACCTGACCCAGCATCACTGAACCTTTGTAAACACCACATGTATGAACAGAACTCTGAATGCTGAGGAAAACTTCCACCGGGCCGAAAAAGAGCAGTTCCCATACCGGGAGTCGAACCCGGGCCGCCTGGGTGAAAACCAGGAATCCTAACCGCTAGACCATATGGGACACCATGGCGACAAGAGGCGACGATCAGATGCTATTAATGATTTGATATGTGACGTGGGTGAGATAAATATAGATTTTGATAAAGAAACAACATAATCTACAACATACAGTATATAATATATATATTAAAATTGTATTAAATGATTTTCTATGTCAACTCATGTCTTGGGAATGAGGCTCAGATTATATCAGATTATTCTTCCCTCTGCTCCTTTTCATTCAATATTTGAAATTTAGTTTTTGATTTTAAATGGTTTTGTTTACGTGATGAATACAACAAACGTAGAAATAAATAATAAAAATAAAAATAAGCAGTCATTTATTTATTTATTTTTATTTAAGCTGTTTATTTGCTTGAGTTAACTGAACACAGCTGAAGTTTGGGGACGGGGCTGTAAGGGTTTTTTAATAATTTGAGCTTTAATTAATTGAATCATTTGAAATGTATTGTATTGGATGAGAGTGAGAGAAATGAGATTAGGAGGAAGCTGCAGTTCCGTTCAGAGCCACAAGCAGGTGCTGTTTGACCGATCACAACATATTCCACTGGACCTGCTCATCAGAATCAGAATCCATGTATGCCATGTCATGTATATTTGCACATACAGGAAATTGCCTTGGTGTGGTTGGTGCACTCTACAGACAACAATATAAGTTAATTACTGACTACATTTGCTCTGACACTAAAACACGGAAGCAGTGCAGCTTAACATAGGCTACAGAAAGAACAGAGGTGCAGAAAAGAATGAATTAACCTGTTAACACAAATACAGAGTTTTACTCCTGTTGAGGGTGAAGGACAGCGGACGTCACACCTTGTTTAGACCTATGAGACAAATTGTGATTTGTGAATATGGGCTATACAAATACAAATTTGAATTGAATACTTTTGATACAAAGATATTTCTGTTATATTTTCAAGTAATTGTGCCTTTGACCTTATTTCACTTGAACTGCCTTTGTCTGCCTTTGGTCAAAAGGCAGTTTTGCCTTTTGGTCCTGTGGAGATTAAAGAGATGGGGCTTCCTATGTCTACCCCACGTATAGAGCCTCACCTGGTAATGCTACCAAAGAGGCAGAAGAATTACTAGTGAGAATACAAAGCTCAGCAGAGAAGCAGCAGAAGAAGCAGCACAAAACTCAGTAAACTCAGTAAAAAATCCAGTGATCAAATGGAAGAGAAAATCAACGAAGATTGGAGGAAGATGACTCCTGAAGAGAATTCCAGCCAAACAGGTGACGGACCCAACGCTGGTAATTCCAGGATCAAACAGCTCATGATACCTGAGGTTGAGTTCCAACAGATCTTCGGCGAGAGGAACCAGAAAATAGCTGATCTGCGACATGATAACAGTTTCTTTATCTACAAGCTGTATCAAATGAATTTATGGGCAGATGCAGTGAGGGGCCGCGCTACCCGTTTGTTGATTGAGGCTGAAATAAGGCAAAGAGAACCTGATCTCAAACTTTATGCAGTAGAGAAGGCTCTCATTGCAGAGAATAAACTGAGGGTGTGGTGCGAGTCACGCCTTGCGATAGAGAGAGAGGAGCTCTCAAAAATCAGATCTGCTCTGGCCCAGGCTGTAAAAGACAGAGAAGACTCACAAAGCCAGTGGCAACGTGACGAGTCCCGTCTTATAGAAGAACATCTGCAGGTGACCTCCAGCCTCACAGCAGTGGATACCATGTTCCAGAA
Source organism: Pseudopleuronectes americanus (assembly GCA_038501795.1). NCBI lineage: Eukaryota > Metazoa > Chordata > Actinopteri > Pleuronectiformes > Pleuronectidae > Pseudopleuronectes > Pseudopleuronectes americanus. Next base: position 16,836,527 of record CM076728.1, on the reverse strand, counting down.
GGAGCTAGAGGCAGAGAGGAGCCTGTGGGATAAGGAAAAGCTTCAGCTCCAAGAATCCATCAGGGCCGCCACACAGGCTGTGGACAAAGAGAAAGAGGAGATCACAAAAATCAGATCTGCTCTGGCCCAGGCTGTACAATACAAAAAAGAATCACAAAGCCAGTGGGAGCGTGACGAGTCCCTCCTTATAAAGGAACACCTGCAGGTGACCTCCAGGCTCACAGAAGAACTGAGCAGGTCTCAAGAAGAGCTGGAGGAAGAGAGGAGCCTGTGGGAACAGGAAAAGCTTCTGCTCAAAGAATCCCTCAGGGACGCCAAACAGGCTGTTGTCAGCCTGGTCGTGCAGAAATGGAGGGAAGACCAGGTGAAAGAGAATCAGATCTTGGAGAATCCGCTGAATGAAGTGCAGAAAACAAAACCAAAGAAGAAATCTTTCTTCAAACGATTCCGCAAGTTTCTGTGCTGCTCTGGAACGAGCTAACCAGCTTCTCTCTGTGAGGCTGTATGCTCTTCCAGTGCTCTCCTGGTTTAAACTGAGTACTCGTTGAATATTTGTTGATTGAGTATTACCTGCGAGCTGAGGGGGAAGCAGAGATCCAGAGGAGGAAGTAAAGTCTACATGAAAGTCTGATTATAATGACACAGTGGTCTGGTGTAGTTCTGCCCGTGTCCTGGTGATTGTAATATAATAAATACATCTCAACAGTGTTTCTGATTCAAGTATTTTCTCCTGTTCGCCTCAGTATATTTTCAGTATAAATCCCTTGAAGTGTTATAACACAAACTTCTGGTTTGTTATTCCCTCCATCCATCATCTACACGTTTTACAATGAGCCAATCGCATGTGACAATGACTTATTTGAGCTTTTTGAAAAATGAAAACTTTGATGACAGTAATTTCACGTCCCCCCTGCAGTACCTCTGAAGACCCCAGGGGGGTCATGGACCAACTGTTAATCATTGTTTATGAAAAATATTGATCATCAAACCTTGAGGAGCATAATAATTCATAATAATTAAATGAGGCTGTTGCTACACACTTGTAGTTTAAGAAAGATAGACCCATGAACATGGAAGTAACAGCGATTTTGTGTGTCATGGATTGATGAACTTTGATGCCACGCCATTAATAATCCGAATTATGAAAAGTCCCAGTAATTTTATGCCTACATTATTAATGTCTTGAGACCCATTTGACACAGTTTGACATGGTGGGAGTGCTGTGATTTTCAGTCACGATATCTGCGCAGATGTGATCAGGTCGCATTTTGTCTTACATGTGTAGTTTGGACTTGATTGGATCAAATATGTCTGAGGTACAGAAGCTCGAGGTGATTAGGATTTCTTTGAAGTTTCTCCCCAAAGTTTATTATTCATACCAAAATGAAAATGACATTACCGAGGCACGTTTGCTTAATTTGGGCTGTTACGATTTTTTATAATGTTTCATCTGAATATATTTAATGATCCACACCCTACAAAATATTACTGATAAACTTACCCACTTCTCCCTTAATAAATTCACTTACTTTAATAAATTTAATACATGGAAATCTCCATGAGTTTGGAAGAAATTCTCCAGAAGCTTTTTTCCATCAAAGAAGAGGATGAAAACCCAAAACTCTCAGAAACAGCTTCTTGAACAAAGCTTATAAATGTCCCTCAGGATAAATTAAGTATACATATATCCATCACACACACACACACCACACACACACACACACACACACACACACACACACACACACACACACACACACACACACACACACACACACACACACACACACACACACACACCACACACACACACACACACACACACACACACACACATACACAGAGACTCACATCAAGAAATTAGCAGGTAAATTCCGTGTTTTTAAAGCCAGGGCATAATTTACATAAAGGGGAAGTTACAAACAATCGGTGTGTGTGTGTGTGTGTGTGTGTGTGTGTGTGTGTGTGTGTGTGTGTGTGTATGTGTGTGTGTGTGTGTGTGTGTGTGTGTGTGTGTGTGTGTGTGTGTGTGTGTGTGTGTGGGTGTATGACGTGGTGGAGGGACGCATCATGTTAATGCTCCGCTCTCGACAGTGAACGCTCATTCACACTCAGCCTCCCTCAGCCTCAGCATCGATCATGGACGCGAACCAAGTGGTGGTGGAGAACATCTACCTCCTGGTCATGGTCACCCTCATCAGCGTCCTGCAGAACAGTGAGTAGATGAAAGAAGCAGGTGTCAAAGTATTAGAAGTGATGAACTTCGTTAATTTTAATTTATTTATGTTTATCTGTGTACGTGTTCAGCCTTCTTTGCCCAGAAGGTGGAGAGGGAATGCTTGACCCACACACCGGCCTCTGACAGAGTGTCCTGTGCCAAGTAAGTTTCTTTTTCTCTCTCACTCTCTCACAAACACTGACCCAAGTGACACACTGACTTTTATGTTGTAGTTATTTCCTTCTAAAAAACTTTGCATTGGGTTTTACACCCCGGTGGTTGTAATGCTCAATAAGTCAAGCCTCATTTGCCTCACACACAGGGGGACATTCAATACACAGTAATACAGATTTGAATATTTGCTGGGAAAGCAACACAGGCCGTTTGTCCACCAGCTTCTGGCTTAGGTCAGGCAGGGTGATTTAATCATTCACAGGTGGAGGAGTGAATACGACTCTGAGGGAAATGTTCACACCGACTCGTCTTTCATATGCAACACAAAAGTGTCCAAATCGTGACTTTCACACTCATTGCAAAACTGGTTGGGACATAAGTGTTAGTCAACTCAAGAGTATGTTTTACCTGATAACTGAACAATGTGTGATGTGAAATCCATTAATTTAATTTATCTGCAGAAAAAAGATTTACAGTTTTATTTTTTTGGTGCAATACTTCAGTGTATTCAGTGTCATTTTCTGCATTAATTCTGAGCTGCATTGGCTATCTTATAATTTGTGTCTTTATTTGATATTTACATAAATGTACCTGTGCAAGTGGCAATAAACATTAATATAACTATGTTCTTTGTTAGATTATATGTGATTGATCAGAGCGTAGGTCACCTGACATTTGAAAGACTATGCAATTAATTTGTTTGTCAGAAGAATATGATAATAAAAAAGGTGCAGGCTCAGACTTGTCTTGTGGAACTCTATTAGTCCATCAGCTGCAACGTACTTCCTGTTTTTAAAAGGAAACATCTGAGCCACATCCTGTCCTGTAGAGGTGATGTTCAGATTTCTTGAACGTGATGCAAACATTAAGTGACAGTTTAAAACGTTTTGTCTCGAACTTTCTCACAATTTTATTTCGATCTGTCAACCGCTTCAGGGAGTGATGTGAAGTTTGAAGCTTTCTTGACAGAAATGTTCTAAACCAGTGGTTGATTGTGAGGTAACAACAAGTCTACTTGTACACAGGTCTGTAATTAATTATTGTTTTTCTTTTTGATTAAAGACTCAAGACTATTGATGTGGTCCATGAAGGAGTAAAAAACCCAAATTCTGGATCTTAACCAGATCTTAAGATAAATCTTGTCTGATCAACTGACCAACTCTATTTTTCTTTATAACTTATTATACCTGAGATACGCTGCAAACTTTAATATGTTCTGGATAAATGATCCATTAAAACTTGGGAAAGGTAAAAGGGACATGGTTCTGTGAACTGATCACTGAACTTTATTGAAAAACTGCTGACTCGAACACTGGCCTCATTTTCTTCCTGGTTTTCCATTTCAACTTTGCCCCTCCGACACTCAGAGAACCAAACTGGCTCCTGTGGCTCATGCACAGTTTGTCAAAGCCACTTCTGCTCTGCAGTTTTCAGAACATTTCCCAACAGTCAGAGGAACCAGGGGCCTGGTATCAGCTGGAGATTGCTTCACTCTCTCTCTCTCATTGCTCTGGACTCTATTGAAACAAACTGTTTACAGAGCCTGTTTACGTTTCTTCCAGTCGTAACTGCATGGACGCGTATCCCACGTTCCTGGCAGTGATGTGGTGTGCCGGCCTCTGTCTCAATCAAGGTAATCCTACACTTGAATCAATCATCAACAGACGCACACCCCAGAGTCAGTGCTGCTTTAGTAAGTCAGGCAGACAAATGAGAGGGTTTTGTCATTGTTGTGATCGTTATGAAACGTGAATCCACCATTAGAACGAATGTGTCGTTATGACAACCTCTAGTCATCTATGAGCCACAACAGTCTGTCTCCAGGCATCAGTGTAGGACGAGCAGGAATGGCTCATAATTTGCATCCCAGGTCAACATGTATGTCCAAACTCTGTAGGATGAACGATGAGTCTGTTGTTCTCAGTTGAACTCAACCATTATGTGTATCATTTTACAGGTGCTACGTATTTCACTTATATTTTATGCCTAATTCCGCTCCAGTATTTATATGACAGATTACCACAGGGGCCCTGGAGCTGATGGGGGTCTTTGTCCTAGGTTTAAAAATGCTGGGAATATTAGATTTTTAGAAAGTTGAACGATCATGAAATTATCTTAATGTTTTGTAAATCACTGGATGTTATACGTTGCATGAAGACCATAGACTGTGTGTAGATGATGTTTTTTCACCAAATTTGTATAGTATTAAATAACTAGAACAAAAAAAACTGAAATTAAATAAACATCCGTGTGACACTAAGGATCTAAAATGTCAGAAATGTTTGGGTATATCATGTCCCGTCCGCTAACATGGAGGAGGCTGGGTCCATGCTACAGCCAGCTACTAGACTGACACTTCCCTTTTGTGGAGCTGTCATGTTGTCGATCTTTAACAGTTTATTCGTACATTTAGTGTTTTATTTTTATATTTATTTATTCAACGTTGTCTTTTCTTTGTCCTTGGTCTGTTTGAAGCTCCTGCCGCCTTCGCTGGGATCATCTACCTTATGGTCAGGCAGAAGTACTTTGTGGGATACCTGGGACAAACCTCTCAAAGGTAAATGGACACAGGGGATCAGGGCTCTGTGTGTGTTTTGTTATGGACGCCGTGTAACTTGAATATTTTCCGTTTTTTCCCGCAGCACCCCCGGCTACCTGTTCGGAAAACGCATCATCTTCTTCCTGTTCCTGATGTGCGTCGTCGGCATCTTCAATTACCTGCTGATGCGTTTCTTCGGCAACGACTATCACGAGCACGTGCAAACCATCACCAACGCCGCGTCGGCTCTTCTCCTCATCCCGTAGTGTCGTGCACGTCACAACACCGGCAAACATTTATCTTCTTTAACTGTTGCATTAAAACGGGTCAATGTCTTTGTTTTGAAAAAAGCATTTATTGTATTTGAGTTTGGTCAAAAATAGAAAAACCTCTGAAACTTCTTCAACATACGATACAATACAAACGTTTGCAAATCAGAACGTGAATGTGTTTACTGACAAAAAAATCTTTCAAACAAATCTATTTAAACATATAATTTCCCTGTATAATCTTCGTGTCATTCAGAAATGCCTTGCCAGTCCCCATCTGTAGTTTCCATCCACTGAGCACAAGAAACATTTGGACCCATGCATCCAACGAGGTAGAACTGGGCCTTCAGAAACGCCACCGAACCCTGAGCAGACTCTTGATTTGTCCCAGATCTTCCTCCACTGCTGGATCATGTCAGTCTCAACTTCAGGGATACGAGCAGAGATGGAGGGTTAGAGAGGTCTGAGCATCCTGACAAATCCAGAAATAGATCAAATATGAAATGAGAAGAATACGAGTCAATTACCTTAAAGTTCCTCTTGCTGAAGCCAAACCAGTGAGGGAAATCAAAGAGGGCGTCCGAGTAGTACTTGAGGGTGAAGGAGGCGTCTCTCCACACGGGCTCCACTTTGAGTAGTTTGTCACTTTTCGATGTGGATGTGTTTTGCCGCCCAGTGTTCAAGCGTTTCGGCCAAGTCGATCTGACAAGAGGAAAATCAGGAAACCATCAGCAAATAAGCATGATGGCTTTGACCAATATTAGGCCCACACAAGCAGTTTGCTCCTGTCAAGTCAACCAAAGGTGGCCTGAGTCAGTTTTGTGCTATTTACACCTTTCAATGTCAGGCCAACATTTGCCGTTTTTACACGTGGGTTACACATGAAGAGGGCTGCATCATCGCCTTAGGTGACCCACAACCCTATGCTATCAATGGACAGGGACAACTGAGAGGTTGGTAAAGTCCTGCTCACATCCACCCTGTAGCTTTCTCCAGCGACAGAGGAGATGGTCCAGTCCAGGCCTCGCTCCAGCTGCCACTTGATCAGAGGGTCGCTGCCATCGATGGACACCACGTACTGCTGCAGCACTGAAACACAAACCGCCCATGTGAGGCAAACCGGCACAGAGGACTCAAGGAAAACATGTTGACATGTGAGCTACGTGCTGGGCTGCCTTTTGTTATTTCTCCACCCCGCCCACTGCAAACTGAGTGTGTAGGCCAGCAGGCTGAGTCACCCCGGCCACCAAACTGCATGCAGAAAGGCCAGTGGTGCCGTTAAAGACCATTTTTCTTTCCATGCTGGAAAATTCATGCTGAGACGTCGTGATGAAAAGGTTCAGTCACCTCTCACTTCATTCGCTGCCTTTTTGTGGCCGGCTGAGACGTGTTCCTGGCAGGCAGAGGTCAGCAGATAGATCCTCTTGGACAGGAGGCTCTTCCTCATGCTGGTGTACTCCCACAGATCGTGCATCTTAACTTTCCTGCCACAAATCAGACAGTTTTTCGTCGGTTTCTCACACAGTTTCATATATATAAATATATCTATACCCTCATGTAGGCAGTCTCTGCTCCGTCTCACCTTCCTGGCGAGTTCTGGAAAACTATTTTCCCTCTGCAGCACTGGAAGTCATCGATGAGCACCAGGACCCTCTCCGGGTCGCTGCGGACTCGGTAACCCGAACCTGGGGCCTCCTCCACGGTGAAACCAGCTGGGGGGTCCCTCAGAAACACCTCCACCTCCGTCACTGTCATCCGGCTGGGGGACAATTTGTCTGGCGCCATGATGCCACTGATGGTCCCTCCTCCTGGAGCCCACAGCTGAGTATGTCTGAGTGAGGAGAGAGGCTGCAGCTTTAATACTCCTCCAACACCACGGTCAAGTTAGAGGTGGTGACAAGAGAAGGACTTCTGCTCTCCTCCCACCAAAATAAACCACTAGATAGATAGATAGATAGATAGATAGATAGATAGATAGATAGATAGATAGATAGATAGATAGATAGATAGATAGATAGATAGATAGATAAAAAGATGGATAGATAGATAGATAGATAGATAGATGATAGATAGATGGATGGATAGATAGAAATATTAACAGCAAAAAGATTTGCTGTTAATATTTTAAGTTGGTTAATCAATAGATTAAGAGGAAACCGATTCAAGTAATTGAAGTTCCTCCATCGTGGAATTCTAACTTTGGTAAAAATAAAACCTGGTTTGAAATGGTCATTTATACAAAAAAACTAAAGCAAATAAACACATCAAAATGTTTTTTTGAGACTTCTGATGGTGGAATATACGAAACCCCCTGAAGGCAACATTTGGCCTTGTGCTTGGAAATAACAGGAGACAGATTCTGAGACCAAGAAGGAAACTTGTAAACTCTGGTGGACGGTGAGTCACCTGAAGGCCTCGGTGCTGCAGGGACAGTTTGTTTCATGTGCTGCGTATTTGACTTTCACACCAACAACTTCTCTGATCACAGTTTGAACAACCAGTGTTTGCTCAGGCCTCGATTTCCTGGATCTGTCGACACCGATTTACAGAAAATCACACACTTCGTTAAGTTCAGACTCATGAATCATCTCTGGTTCCATTGTTGTTTGATAAATTGACACTTTTGCCATTTGTGTTGGATTAAGTTTGAACACACTCTGTGCCTGTGTACATAAGAACTTTTACTTTTCATTCAAAACTCCATTGAAAGCGGCTTTTTCATCTCAACCTACTTTCACATTATTTGCAGAAAAATGTGACCAGTCACAGCTGTGGTTTCACAGCAGCAGCCGCCTGTTTAATTTGTGTGAGTCCATGTTTAGCCGCTGTGACTCATTTGTTCTGGATTTTTCCACTGGTCTGAATGGCCAAGGACAAAAAATACCTTTTTCTGATGCCTCTGCCGCAGCTGAGACTGTAAATGATTCCTGTGCTTCACTGGGAATCAGAAACCATGATGGTTTCACAGACAAGAAGTTTGTATTTGAATTATTATTGACCTTCATACCAGGGCCTGAATAATATGGATGTTTGGTATTAGGGAGTAAAAACATTCTGGTACGGAAATATCGGCTGATGCATAAAAATCCAACATATTTAATATTTTATATTTTGGCAAAAAGTTGATTTTACGTTTAACAACAAAACACAACCAAATACAGAGAACTTAAAAATAAAGTCGAGATTTTATTAAACTTTTCTTTTACGTAAACTGCAACATAAAATGATTTTGAATAAAGTGAACAAAATAAAAAGATTTTTGTGGTGGAGTGAAAGTGAAATATATCCGAAAATAGATAAGTAGAGCACTGATAGGTGAGAAGTGAACTAAGATAAGAGCAAACTTACGTAATAAAACTTTATTATTTAGTAGGCAAATCAGAATGAGGTAGATAACAGAATTAAAAAAAAATATATATATATATATATTAAAAGGCAATTTACAATAAAAAATAACTAAATAAAAGAATGCAGAGTACGTACATTGTATACACCTTGTAGTATACATGTTTGTACATAAACACAAATTTGCAAAAGTTATTTTCTGGTAGTAATAGTGAAACTAGTATAAGTAGAGTGTCATGACCAGTGCAGTATTTGATTAAAGTACCGCAGTACATTAAGTAACGAAGTAAATGTACTTATTCCTTCGTGTACTAATATAACTCTGTATAAAAAGTGTCTCAGCTCCACTGATCTGCAGTGTGATGGTGACCTGGTGTCCGCTAGAGGTCGCTGCAGCTCCACAGTGCTCAGCCGCTGTTAGCATGTAGCGGCTAACCCGTTCCACCGGCCGCCATGAAAACACGGAGACTTTAAACGGAGCCGCGGAGGAGTCATGTCGCTGCGGGAGGTGGCGGCGGGATGTAAACTGTTCACTGCGCTGCTTCTGATTATGGGTGAGTACAGTTAAATCCGACACAGCTAATCTGTTTAGCAAAATTTACAGCTACAGTCATCGGTGTTAGCATGAGGTGCTAGCTAACCCGCTAGCTCCCCGGAAGTGAAGGGCTGGAAGAGACCGGAGGTGGCTTCGATTTGGCCTTCAAAGTAAAATGCTGTCACTAGAGTGTAACAGTACACAGTGTATGTTAGTTTATCAGTTCATATTTTTTAATTAGTTATTTAGATATTCAACAGTGTGCACGCAGTGTTTTGTTTTTGATTAGAATTTTGTTAACAACATTTTCATAAATTCAATCTTTCAGTTAATTTTGTTTGTGTGAGATCTTTAAATATGCAGGAATAATTTACACAGGATATTAACAATAATATAATGTATTCATAATGTTCTATTAATGTGTATGTGTCTATTACTATTATTTAATATTCTGTTTTATTATATTTTGTAAAACTCTTTTTTTTATCTTATTATTACTCCTGTCTGTGATATTGCTTTTTTCTTTATTTATCACCTACTTAACTCTGTATTAATTACTTTTTTCTTACCGATGGAGCTTCCCTACAAAATTATACTATTAATGGTATTGGAGCAAAAGAAAGTTGGCAAAGTTCTTATGCTGCGTATCTCATGCTTATATCCAAAGTTTGTACTTGTCATGTTCAAAGCGAAGAAAAATATATTAAATATATGTTTAATAATGGTTTTCAGCAACAGTTATTTCCATTTCCCAGAGCTCAAGTGGACTTAATCTGTCCAAAACCCAAAACTATTTCCAGTGATTCAAACTCTACATTCTTGCAGATGAATCAATCTGCGCTAAATTTAGATTGTCTGAAAAATGAATTGAAGTTTTGTGTTGACATTGCGTGGACACCACTGCTGCATCTGTCTCCCTGTCTTCAGGTCCCCCTGCTGAAGACAGACACACGGGTTGTGCTCATGTAAGTGCCGCCCCCAGATTCTTCCTGTGATCATTCTTCATCATGTGGCTCGGCAGTGTGTGTCTGACTAAACCAACTCTGACTCCCTGCAGGCAGCGGAGCAGCAGGAGCACGCTGCACCCAGAGCTGCTGGTGAGTGAGGAATGTCACCACAGAGGCTCTGATGTTTTCACCCGAGTAACACACACACACACACACACACACACACACACCACACACACACACACACACACACACACACACACACACACACACACACACATACACACACACACACACACACACACACACTACACAGCCAAACTAATGTCTTGATTTTCTAATAGCCACATTTTGTATTTGACATTGTGCCAGTGAGTAAAATACAGTAAATTATAATAAACAAAACTAATGCAAGAAAAAGGACATTTGGGAAATGTCGTGAGCTTCATGGGATGATTGACATGTCGTGAGTGTGTGCCCGCTTCACAGGAAGCTACAGCCGCCTCTCAGTCAGTCAAATAGAGAAATAGAGCAGGAAAGAAAATCCTCCTGCCAGCAACTTTACAGCTCATAAAACCGGTTTTATCTTGTTTGTTCAATCTAGACAATACCTGAAGAATAACGATGGTGAGTCATAAGTGGTTGTAAAAGAAGAAGAAGATTTGTTATCTTAGATGGGATAGTTAAAGTCAACGAAACAGCTGACATGCTTGTTATTTACTGTAATAACATGGAACCATTTAGAACTGATGTATAATTAATTATTTAATCCCTGTGTGTTGCTTTAACTTCCCCTTGTCTCTTTGAATCACCACAAGTCCTTACTCTCTCCTCTCGTTCATCCCTTGTTCTTTCCTGTGAGTGTGTTTCTCAGAACTCAAGGAGGTGGTCTTTGTGATCCAGAGCCAGAGGAACTCCTACCACGCCCGTCGAGGGGTTCAGAGGAGGGCGGAGATCCTGCAGCAGGCGGCGGAACTCGGACAGGTAACATCTGTCAGGCACTGGGTGTTTAATGGTCATTTGAGGCAAATGATTTAGTAAGATTGGTGCTTCAGACAGGTTCATAAAGAGCAGTGCAGTTAAATATTTAATCACCATTAGGGGGTTTGGAAAGAAGTGCAATCTGGGGTTCTAACGTTAACAGGATAATGATGCTGCATTTTTTTTTGTCAATGTGTGGCAGTGACACTGACCCTGATCAAAAGTCAGAGGTCAGGGGTTTGACTTGCATCCTTTGCTCTTGTGTAATACTGTGGTATTACAATGGTACCAATAGGTGTCCCCCTTGTCATTGCACACGCTGCTTGAGCTGAGATCTGTCTGCAGGGTACCTGTTAAAATCAAGTAGACCAAAGTGAAATGAGGTAGATATGGACGTGGCTGCCTGGAGCAGAGGCACAGATTTGATGATTATCTGGTACCGGGAGAGGAGGCTGTGAAATAAAGAGAGTCCTGCTCCAGTCTTAGGTTCTTCCACCAACATCATTTTGAATCCACAAAACATCTCTGTGCAGTGATTTCTACAGCAACATGTTTAGAAATCATGTCTGAGTCCGTCCTGGATAAGATAAGATAAGTTAAGTTAAGTCAAGTAGCGTTTGAGATCCGATCAGATGAGATAAATGAAGTTTTAGTCAAGGTAAGTTAAGTTAATACGTTGAGATAAGTTTAAGGTAGGAGTCGGAATTGTATTTACCATCGTCTCTGAACTTTGCTGAGTCACACTGCTGCCTGTAAACAGTAGATGTGTTTCGGCGACTCAAAAATAACCTTAATCACATAAAGCCTTGTTTGTGATTGAAGCGACATGGATGTGATTGAATTTGACACGTCTGTGATTGTTTTTGCTTTGAATCCACGTTTTGTTGTTGTTGTTGTTGTTTGTGGTTGGAGGTGTCTACACACCAATTTCTTCCAGAGAGACAGAGAGAAGAGGCAGTTAGTGAGAACAGTGGGGAGCATCAGTTGTGAAATATACAGTTGCCCGTCAACAATCTCTCATTCAGTTGTCGTTTCGCCGCTGTGAACAGCAGTTACTGCACCCAGGTGACATGAGAGAAGAACACAACAAAGATAATGGGTGTGTGTCCCCAGAGGAGGACGATTGAGACTCAGAAATACTTAATTGATCCCCAGGGACGAAATTAGGATTCGTTTTTTTATGTGCATGGTTTTCTTCATTAATTGGTCATAAATTGTGATCAGATCAAAGTCACAACAACCAAGAAACACAATGTGCTCAAGCTAATGACAAAAAAATAATTTGAATCCTGTCTCGTCTTTGTGGAACACATGAAACATTCTCAATTCTGCTACAAAGAACAAGTGAACCCGCTCGACTGCTGCTTAAAACCCAAACTCACAAGAGAAGGAGAGATTTAACAAGTAAATTCTTAGTGTTAATCTTCTTGAGTGCTTCGCAATATCAAACGGCAAGTTTTTGGAAATGTCGCATTTGAATGCTTCCATGTTTAAACTCATTAAATGTGTGTCGTCCGAATAAAGAGCTGGACGAATCAAAGCTTTCTTTGGATTTAATAGAGCTTGATTGTGGAAAGCTGTTCTGAACAAGGCCAGATTATGCGTCACACGTTTTCTCTTTTAAATACATCTCAAGAAGATTAAAGGTTGTAAACTCTGAAATGCTGCTAGTTTTCTAAGTTCATTTCTCTTTCCCACAGCCTGACTTCATACTTCTAGCTAAAGGTTAACATTTGGTTGGTGGCACAGGGCGTCTGTTTGTTATTGTCCAGTAGTAAAAGGTTTTTTATCCCTGAATGTCGCCGCCTGTGGCTCTTTTTTTTCCGCCTCATCATCCAAACTCATTTCAGATCCGTCTCATTTGGTCAGCGCTCGCAGCTTCGCCTCTTTTGCGCCACATGACCTTCAACAACCCCGCAGCAGGTGGAAAAAAGGTCCCATCAGAATGTGAACTGGCCCGTGTGTCGGCACGCACACACACCTGTTCCCAGATTTTCATCTTTGCTCCCATGTGTTTCCCATGTAATGCAGTTTGCCTGTTGCCGCTCGTCCGCCTGTCTTTCTCCTCATCGGCCTGTTTAGCCGCCATCTGCCAGTAAACCTGTTTCTCTTTATTAAAGTCCATCAGAGCTGCCTTGTGTCTGCACTCGGTTCTTCTTCCCCACCGGCTTATAGTGGCCCTCATGGTGTTTTATTTCATGCCTTCAGCTTTACCTCCAACAAGTGACACGTTTTTAAAACTTGTTTTTAGATGTTTTGTTGATAGGACAAAGTTTAAAAGTAAAAGGGGGAGAGAGTGTTTTATTAATAGGACATTTTCATCAAGCTGTTCACTCAAGCATCATGTGGAAGTGAAGCAGCTCTGAAGTGATAACATGATGAATGACATGAATCTTCAGATATCCAGACACAAGAATTCAACATATTTTCCTCTCAGTAATAACTTTATTGGGCAAAAGCCAAAAACGCTCTGTCTTATTTTGAAAGGCTCATTCTGTGTGTGACAGGTTTATTTCCAGCTGCAAGTTTGATATAAAGTCTAAAAATAAAACTGGACTATGGAGGAATGTCTTCTGTTGCCAGAGGAAGAACGTCAGAGGAAAAAAATAAGTCAATTTCCAGACAAATGAAGATGCATAAAAAGTGTGCACAGCATTGTTGTGGTTGTGCGCGTGAGGAATGCAAGGAAAGAAAGTTGTGTAACAGGGGTGAGGAACGTAGAGAAGCAGCGACTCCTTCTATGCACAATCTATACGTCAGAAACCATCGTGACTAATGCTGCTGTATATTCCAAACACGTCTGAGAAGGTGAGTCTGAGAAGGTCGTGTTGACACAACGATTCTGCCGTTTCAAACACCTCATTAAGAGCTGCTTCCTCATCGTGGTTACACACAAACCCTCTAGTGTGACTCCAGGTGAAATGGATAGAACTCACAAAGGGACTTGCTCGGCTAAGACAAGAAGGGAAGCACACATTGACTTCCTTGAGCTATTCTTTGCTACATTCATCCTCACGACTGTGTCTATATAAATAGCTCCATGGAACAGAGTTGTGAGTTGTTCTGCACGAGTCGCTTGGTGAGGAGGTGGGACCTCAAACAGAAGCTCCTCACTCGAGGCTTTCTCCTTGTTTTATTCCTCTTCATTTTGAGCCAATAAAAAATCAATTAAAAACAAACCTTGCACGCAGCAGGTTGTGCAGATGTTGTCACTCAACGTGTTGTTGATTAAGGTCTCGCCCCCCCACCAGCATCTTCAGGTGCATTCAGTGGATCATCTGTCAGTGTCACTGCAGAATCTTTCAAAGAACAAACATGAGATACTTGCTCTGCTCTCATTTATTTCACAGCTATAACAACTTTTTATATTAATATTTTACAGTTAAAAACAACACAACATAATTTGCATTGTTAAAGACTGAAGCAAAGATATTTTTAACATTTCTTTCTTGTTCCCACTTATAAAAAAGCAGTGTTAAGATGGGGGCATGTGTTTTGTCCCAGATTTGAGTGAGTTTTTAGTAAAGAGACAAAAAGATGATTTTTTTAATATTATATAATAATAATTATTATAAATGTATGTCAATTTTCTCCAGTTATAGTACTTTTAATGCTTTATTTGCTGATATAGAGATGCAGATGCATTTTATTGTCCCAAACACATGCACAGACATGCAAAGGCACACTCATGCAGGTAGGGAAATTTAATCTCTGCTTTTGACCCATCTGTGTGCAGGACACACAGAGCAGTGAGCGACTATGTACAGCGCTCGGGGAGCAGATGTTGGGGGAGTAAGGTGCCTTGCTCAGGGGCATTGTTCAGGGGAACAATATGCATTTGTTCTTTACTTAAGTGGGGGTTTGAATGCAGGACTTTTACTTACTAAGTATTTTTACCTTGTTGTAATAGTACTTGTACCAGGAAATACAATATATCCTAATTGTATGTTCTTCTTCATGTTATTTCACTTCCATACTTGTCCATGACACCATTGAAACCTGTTTACCTGAATAACTGCATTGAGTTTACATGTAGAGTTTTTGATTGCTCAGTGTTGATCACCTGCTCAAACAGACACACATAGAAAGAGAGATTACAAGATATTTTAAAAGTGTTTCTGAAGATGTTTGGCAGTGTATTGAATTAATCTGACTGCAGGATGTCGATAGTTTCTTTTAATTGACTTGTTTCAGGGGGTCCCGGTTGTTCTTCTTCTTCATGAGCTGTCGGAGTATGCAGGGGATTGGAGTATCCTCCCTGTGCTTGCCCAGTGAGTCATGAACCTGCATGTGGAGATTATTACCAAACAATCGAATCACAATTCTTAAAGCTTGATTGAATGAGGCATTAATGATGAGCTAATGGTTTCTTATGGATCTTTCCAGTCTCTCTGCCACATACGGCCAATCAGTTTCCTGGTTTTTCTTCATAGAAGAGGAGACCAGGGTCTCGCTGTCTGCTCTGCTGCAGGTCCTCCACAGGTTTCAAGTCCACGAGGTGAGACGCAAACACACACCCTGAAATAAAAACATAAAACCAACAAAACTAACGATATTCAGCTTTATGCAAAAGCTGTTTTGGTGATTTTGGCTCAGTTTCCACCTGATCTGACCGCAGCACCTGCATGTTTCATATCTCTGACTCTCTGATGCGGTTACAGGTTTCCCTCAGATGACTCTGTTCCAAATCAATTCTGCATAATGTAACCGTGCACCCCCACTCCTGTGATCGCTTAAACCTCCTGCAGGCACTATCTAAGCCTGTTGCCACATCTGGCATTGTGGGTTGGGCTGCCAACACTAAAACGTACAACAGTCCTCGGCCAAAGGAACTTTCTATTCACATACAACTTTTTTCCCTTTTCACATGTCACAGGAATGGTTTCTGGGTAAACGTCTCCATGACAACGAGGCTTCCATCATCCACCATTATGCTTTCTCTGAAGACCCCAGTTCCTTTGGTTACCCTGACCCTGCAGCAGGCTGGGCTCTCAGCACCCCCCTGCTCCACAGGTGTGTGTGTGTGTGTGTCTGAGAGAATCATTGTGTCACTGACAGGATAAATAGGCCTGAACTCAAAAGTGTCACTCAGTCAGTTTTATAAAGGTTTCTAAAAGGTCCTGGAGTAATTTATCTTCAGAATTACTTTTTAATTAAAGGGACTCTTACCTTTGTTGCATTTTTACACTTTTTGTGGATAAGGTTAAATTGGTATTAATAAGGTAATGACACTCTAAAATGCAAGACAGACCCACCAGGAGTTAAAACAAACAATTATTTCACTCTCGTAATATTTAGTGAAAACTTCAACCAATAAAATTCTTCGGACCGAAGGACCTTATTGGCCGACAGACCTGTCTGTTTGCTGCATGGACATGCAGGTTTTTTTCGTCTGCTTCTTGTGGCGCATTCGGGCCCGCGTCATCAAGGCGGTGACGGTACCGGTGCTTCTGAATCCGAATCCATTGCTTTGGTAAACAAAAACTCACGTGCGTGCGCGGAGGCAGTAGGTTGTAAATCTGCTTGTAAATAAAGTTTCTTCAAAAAAACACCGCGGATGGGAACGAGGGGGTGGGGCATTGGAGGAAGGCGGGATGATTCGAATGTGCTGTAATTCTCAAATGCAACAAAGGTAAGAGTCCCTTTAATTGAATATTGACTCGTGATGAAATCTTTCAAAATTAATTTATCCAGTCTTTCAAATGAAGAGCTCAAGGCGCTTTCCATTGCCTGTGTATTCGTACCTAAAAAAACACAACACGTATTTAATTTAAAACATAAAACAGGAGAAGAAGAACTCAAATGAAAGCAGTTAATCGAATCAGGACCTTCTCTCTGTGCATCCCCTTTTCCAATCTGCTCTTCTCCGTCTTTCAACTTCTTTCCCTTTTCTTTTCAGACTCACTGAGCGGATCCAACACGGGAATCTGAAGTCAGACTTTACCATCGACTTGAAGCATGAGGTAACATTAAGTTTTGTGAATCGTGTGTGTGTGTGTCTCTCCTCCACTATAATAAATAAGTTATGCGTAAAACTTGGATCATTATAATTAGTGTCAGAATTTTTCCGGTCCCCTGCTGGCGTGATGTTGACAGACTGCACTGCCCCGGTGACTGATGACTCTCTAGTTGAAAAGCTCTCAGACTCAACGCCTGCACCTGCTTGTGACAGAAGCTGTTAATTATATTACTAATGCAACATGTGTTTTTTTGATTGCATGTGGGTATGTGAAATGCACACGTTTCTCTATTTTTGCATTTTTTTCAATGGGATTCTGTAGAACAGGTTGAAATAACATTTAGTTTCCTGCGTAGGACTTTTAAAATTCCTGTGGTTCCCAATTCGACAGTAAAATCGAGGTCAAACCAAAGTTGTGTCTCGCTTTTCCGTTTGTGGTTTCCAGACCCCGCAAAGTTATTTATTTATCCTTTTTCAATTTGGAATTCGTAGCCTTAGCCTGAGCGGCCCCCTTTGAAATCCTCCAATGACTTATGGGTAATAAAAAACAAATCAGTTGCTGTCTGGGTGTATACGACCCAGGCCGAGTTCTGAGGAGCTCCAGAGCTGTCAGGAAGTGAGAGCCTTTCACTGTCGGTTCAGTGTTGTACTCGTCCGACACTGAACCGACAACTTTACGTTTACAGGAAAAAGAGAACATGTCACTAACCACTGTTCCCTCATGCAGCCGATGTTCCTTTTCATGTGTTTTTTAGATTGCTTTGTGTATTTGGGAGGAAGGAAAAGGTCCAAAGCTGACAGCAGTCCCAGAGTTTTGTACAGAGCCGAGAGACAACTGCGCTACCACATTTACAACCTACATGCCTAACTGTGTAAGTACAGCTCTTATTTTTGACCTTTACATCATAAGACTTGATTCAATCATTGATCTATTTTAGACATTTTTCCTGTGTTTACAAAATCCTGCTCATACCCTCTAATTTGGCTATTTTCAGAGACATATTGGACCATTAGTTTTTGGAACATATCTTTGACGGCTCTAAAAGTCATTCATCTGCAGATACCCTCCCAAGATCAATTTACTCCAAGTTCGCCCATACATTGTTAAATCCATTTTTCCATTTATTCACCTGTCACATTTTCCTTAAAAAGAAAATGACTCATACTTTTCCATCACACTTTGAGACCAATCACATACAAAGAACATATTCATTTGTACCGAATATTCTGCGGGAGGGTAGCAAATCGAAACTGAAAGCCGGAATAACATTCTGATTACTATCGGCCATTTTCATACCTGAAATGAGAGGTGGGTGAAAAAAATAAATTCACAGATCTGTACAGAAAACCAAAATGGAAAAAATTGCTGTGAGTCCCCTTTAATACTGTTAGAACTGAGTGTGCCTCATTTTGCCATTCCGCCTCAATTTTACAACTCCATTACATTCTGTATACGTAAGCTGCACCTCATTCTGTGTGAGTGCTCCTGGGCACCTTATACCATCTTCTACATGTTTGTTCTATGCAGAGGGGCATTGACTTTTTTCTCTTCCGTCTTTTCAGGGAGATTCGGTCTCGAAGGATGACGTATTTGTTGCTGTGAAAACTTGCCAGAAATTCCACAGGGAGCGAGGTGTGTGTCAGTTTCGACCCATCGGTTTTAGATGGACACTGTTTCATTAATCACCTCCAACATCAGCTTATGAGCCGAGAGGGAAGCCAGAATAATCAATGGATCTTGATGAGGGGAAGTAAAATCAGTCTTATTCAGGGGACTGATAACTTTTAGAGAATTTAATTTGGCGCAGTCTGATTGATTCTGAGGGGAACTGTTGGGCCTTGGTTGATAGTTGTGCTCGTCTGAATCAACCAAACCAGCCAACATCACCTCCTGGCTGGAGTTGATGATATTCTGCAGAGTGTGATAATTTACCTCAATTAAAGTACCAGTGCATGAGTGTAAAAGTAATTGATTAAAGCCGAATCTCCAGCATTCATATTCTAAATTCAATAAACATGGAGGAATATTATCAACAATACGCACGTGGCATAAAGACAATGGTTCCTGTAATTGGTTATTTGATGTGTAAGATTTAGTTTATTTTAATAAGAGAATCAATTAGCAATAAATATAATTAATTCATGTCCATTTACTTGGTTTCCTGTTTAACTTCACAACCTCATCCAGACTCTCGGTTTGTGTAATTATCTAAAACACTGATGTCTGTTTTTAGAGTTGAAACTAAACAGAAGTTTAGGATGGACTCACTTTGTTCAAGATGTTTTCATCAGCTGTTTAATTTGAGGTTATATTAGAGGTGACTATACATCAATTAGTTTGTCGTTATTTATGTTTTTAAGGATAAAATAAATTAATGATTGGCTACCACATATCAGGGAGGAGAATTATTGATGTGAGATAGTTATTGATATTTATTATTTACTATACAGAAAGATACAGAAAGTAAGCATATGGTTAACTTGTGTTATATACAAAGACCTTCTGATGGTTTTCGTCCCTCCAGTCAATATTTCCTTTATAATTAAGATTATTTCCTCCCCACTCCTCACAGTGCAAGTGGTGAAAGCAACATGGGAGAGTGACGCTGGGTTTCTGGAGTATTACAGCGACGTCACTGACGCCTCGATACCCACCATCAGCCTGGGAGTGCCCAACACTGAGAGAGGTGAGCCGAGCAGCAGCAGCGTTCATTGATTCCTGCAGCACAGATCTACAGCTCAGACATGGGAGGGTGGATTGGGATAGAGACTATCAAGAGATGAACAGACCTGCACATTAAAGGCAAAGATGCTGTCTCGCCTGCAGTGTTTTTTTCAGTATTTAGTATGAACTTTGTCCACAGTTCACCGATCATCAAGTTGCTCTTCACCTTCTTTTGTCCTTCTGATTGGAGGTGACTGTTAGTGAGAGAAAGTCCTTCAGCCTCCTGAGTGCTGAGGGGAGAGGCCCCTGACCTCCTCTCTCACACACTTGAAGTGCACCACAGGCGGATGAATCACTGCGCGGACAGATTCACGACTGATTCTGAAGCCAAGAGAGTCCAACTGAATCACAGCAGCACATGGCTTATACTCTCAAAGACAGCTTTTCTCTGGCTTTGAGAGTATAAGCCAGAGAAAAGCTGTCCTCCCGGTAGAGGACATTGGAACTTCCTCAATATGCTTTATAATTGGAAAACAATAACTACACTAATGAACAGCTTCAGTGAGAAGAGGACACACAGCGATCAGCCACATTGATAAAACCCGCGGCAGCTCTAACTTGTCGAGACGTGGAATCTACCAGACGTCTGGTGTCGAGGCGTTAGCAGAAGATCGCTGCAGATTGGGTCTTCTATGGATCGGACTGGTTTTTCAGCACATCCCACAGATTATTGGGAATTTAGCAGCCAAGTCAAAAACCTTGAATCCTTTGCCATGTTCCACACACAATTCCTTTTCCCCAGTTGATAGAGGCCACTTCCAGGGCAGCCACGCGACCAGGTGAGCCAGCAGATACTGATGCTGTAGGTTCGGTTCTGACCCGGCCCTTTGCTGAGGGTCTTCTCTGCTCTCTCTCCCCATTTCAAGCTTCCACCAAATCGGTAAAGGTGAAATACCATCAGAGAATACCCTCATGGCCATATATGGGTGTAAATGTTGGTAATTGGTCCGTGTCAATAAAACGCGAACCTGATTCCCAGAAGTCCGAGCACCACACTGACTCTGCTGGCTTGCCTTCCTCCCACAGTACATCCTGCAGCAGCTCTTCTCCAGGTTAATGACGTGCACGCCCCTGGCTGGAGCACACATCAGCCTCTGAACTCTGACAGATTCAAGTCGCTCACACCTTCACATCTGCCCTTTTTTCCCTCCTTCCATCACCTTCAAACACTCACTGCCTAATATGCCTCACTCCTCCACATGTGTAAGGAAATAACCAATCTGAGGTTTGAACATTGTACAGACATCAGTGTGTGTCTGTATTAGTTGTGTTCTTGTCTGAGCTGACCCCTGATTACAGCACACATCCTCCTGCGTCACTCCCTCTAATGTGCCTTCACACAGTGGGCGAGCGCCACAGTGTCAGCGACACCTCCAGCTCTTCCTCGTGTTCCTCTTTAAATTCTTCTCTCTGCTCCTGCTCACAGGCTGATGTGAAGTGTCATAGAGCCTCTTCTTTCCCATCGTCCTCTTTTGTATTTCCATCACTGATTAATGCTTCCCCAGCTTGTGCTTTACAGAAAGGAAAGAATCAGCACAAGAAAGATTGCATGTTGTATTTTCTTTTTCTCTCTTATGAACACCTACACTGATTTGGTTTATTAGGTTCACCTCAGTGAGACAAAAACAGTCCTTTAATAAATCCTGACTTCATGATGGTTGTAATGTCTATTTCTTATGTGCGATAGTATTTTATAGTAAATTGTATGAATATTTTAGAGGCAGCAGTTTGTGTTGCTGATGATTTGTATTGCAGTAAAATAACTGTTTCTATTATTTCTTTTTATATTAATAAGGATGGACCATAACATGTCTCTGAAGTTCATAAAACAGGATTATGGATTTATTGCAGGGCTGTTAAAGTAGATTTCTTGATTTTCAGTCTTGTTTATCTGAATTCGTTTTACCACATCCCTTCATCTCTTTACTTCCATGTTTGCACACTGTTCCTTCTTTCTTTTTTGTCTTGATAGTTTCATTATCTTCAAAATCATCTAATCGAGATTGTGGGCATTCAGCTCTCTCTCTCTCTCTCTCTCTCTCTCTCTCTCTCTCTCTCTCTCTCTCTCTCTCTCTCAGTCCTTTGTGAGGTGTCTGCTCTTCTGTGGTTTTATGAATCACAACCCTCCGGGATCAGAGCCGGTGACCTTCTCCATCCATCTCACACTTGACGTCTTTATGTTGTGTCCCTGCAGGACACTGTGGGAAGACATTTGCCATCATGAGGCGGTTCCTTAGTTACACTGAACCAAAGGCTGACTGGCTTCTCATTGTTGATGACGATACACTCATCAGGTAACTGGCAAAAGAGTTTCTCTTTGTCTTATGACTCCAAGATAAGATGTTAAGTTTTGCACATCATTTTGATCAAAAGTTGTCAAAGGGAGAGAATGAAGTTTGTAATTGTACTTTTGGCTCGTGTCTCAAAGCGCTGCTGCTGGGAGAACTGGCTCTGTTCAGGACTCTCCAGCTCTCAGTCCCTTCAAATGTCTCCAGCTTTTTATTGTTCACATCTGCGAGGGGTTCTTTGCGCCTCCTTGGGTTGATCCTGTGATTGTGACAGGTTGATTGGAGTGAGCTGCAATCACAAGTAGTTTTTCCAGGTCTCCAATCTGACTAAACAAGTGGCAACCTGTGGAAGGTGTGTGTAGAAAGTGTTTTGGTGCGATAAAGAAACAACAAAAAAGAAACAACAAGAAGAAGTTTGAGTTTAAATCTGCCTACAATCCCGGTAACTTGCTTTAAAGGGTGACATTTGACCTACTCGCAGTCTAAACGATCTATAACATGCACATATCCAACTCACTTGTTGGTCTTTGCCTGTTTCAGTTTACCAAGGTTGCGGCGACTGCTGCGCTGCTATGATCCAAAGGAAGCAGTGAGCCTCGGGGAGAGATACGGCTACAACCTGATTAACCACGGATACAGCTACACCACAGGAGGAGGAGGGTGAGGCTGGTTACAGTAAAATGAGGATGAGGCTGCTGATGATATTGAATGAAATGGCACATTTAACATTTTAGTGTGGTTGGAATCAAATACAGTTTTAAAGGGATTGGATGATATTTATTTACCAGAATAACATAATTAAAGAGCTACTGAGTGTGTTAGAGAATCACACAGCGGCAAATAAATCCTCTATCAATCACATTTTGGGTAAATTACATCCCTTTTATAGTTGAAAATATGTGTGTTTGTGTGTGTGTAGGATGGTACTTAGTAGGCCTGCAGTCTCCAGGCTCATCTCCAGTGGTTGTAGATGCTACACTGATGATGCTCCTGACGACATGGTGCTGGGCCGGTGCTTCACTTCCCTCGATGTCCCCATCACACACAGTCCACTGTTCCACCAGGTACAGACTCACACACACACACACACACACACACACACACACACACACACACACAGTACCCGTAAACCTTCAGATGAATTCAATAAAAACAAGGTTGGATGATCACGTTAACTTTACAGATGTCATGTTTTTTGCAGCCCTCTGTAAAGAAACACATAAAACGTTATGTGTTCAAACAGGGGCTCCTGGAAATAATTAAATAACTTGTAACTTATAATAAGGGAAATTAAAATGTGCTAACTTGCAATATTGAAAATGTAAAAACAAATCCCTGTACAAGTTTACATACAGTTCCTATATGCATTCATATGTAATTAATCAAAGACTAAACATCTATTCTAGCTTCTTGTGGAAATGATCTCCTTTTATAAACTCATCACAACCTCTTTATCTTCATTAACTCTCTCTGAGCTTTGTCTCTATAAAGTTCTCTGGAGAAAACTCCTGATGCAGCTTCTCAAGTTATAGACGAGTAAAGAAAGATGCTGCCAAAGTGACTCCCCCGTCCAATAAGTGTAAAAATGGCCAGTGTTGAACCTCTAGAAAATACAGCCAGTTTGTGATTTAAACAGAATTCATTGTTGTTTTGTCAGACAGGCACTGACGAACTCAGGCTCCTGGGATCAATGTGTCAGTGCAGTAGTTTGCAAAAAACAGTAGATTTACTGCTGTAGTCCGTCTTCAAAACCAATATACTGGTGATAACGGAATTTGGTGAAGAGAGGAAAGTTCAGACAGGGTCTCTTATGAGATGACACTCGTCTTCTTGTTCTCGACGAAGGATATCCTGAGGTAGAAAATTAAAGCAAAATGTGCTTTATTGATCTTTGTTTTCAGATTTTCTACCATTGAGATATAAATGGGGGAAAATGGCACAAAGTGATAAGATGAAAATGTCCATTCGCTCCAGACAGAAACCTGCCGAGTTATCTCAGAGAATCAGCTCTTGTTTTTAATGTTGAGCTTCTGTTCAGGGCCCTGGATTGGATAATGATTTTCCACTAATGAGTATATATTAGGTATAAACGGTTTTCAGATAAGACAGCTCAATGTTTTGTCTACTCAACTTTCAAAATACACTACACACTGCACAACTTGCTGTCTTATGGTTCAGAGTCTTGCAGTCGTCCTGAGTTCATACTACAGGGCCGACTGACAGGGGCTCCCAGACTCCAGGATCTTTCACCTGCAGAAACACCCGACTAGTATGACTGGTCCCCGCGTCCTGTGCTCTGATTGGCCATATTTGTGGCTGATTCATGTGGATATTCAACCTGCTAGAAGTGGATTTGGAGCAGCCATCTCACGTCTTGGAAGAGTTCTCACTTTGTAATTGGCGACAGTTGATCAAACGCCAATTTGGCTCTGATCTGGGGCTTTTGTTGGCAAGTGAAAAATCTGACTAAAAATCATGGGGTGTGAAGTAGACTGGAGTTTTGGAACTAGAGACTTTTGAAAAAAGGTGCAGACAGATGTCTTTTGATGTTAAGATGCTATTATTGTGCCTAATAGTTGCTTGTACTGAAGACGAAGGCAACTAATCATCAACTTGACCAAGACACAGTGTTATTCTGCAGTGAGGGAGTCAGGAGGAAGCAGGTCTGTCGGTCCGTGGAACAGGATGAAGGGCTCATGTGTGACGCTGTCGTGTCACCTCTTTGTTTCTGCTGCCTTCCTGAGACGTGAAAACAGAAACTTCTTTCTGAGCCCAAAATGCTCCAAGTGTTGATAAGAGCCAGATTCAGAATATTGACCTTCTCACTCCAATATCAGGTGACGCGCTGCACGATGCTCGCTTCATGTTATTCTTCCATGAGTGTCGGGGGTGGTGGGGGGAACAGAAAGACTAGCTTGTGGGTTACAGAGGCTACGACAACAGAACCTCGAGCTGCGCTACCCTGAGGGGAGAGTGTAATAGTTTGCAGCTGTGGGAATCCTCTCAATACATGAAACGTGAAACATTAAGCGGAGCACTGACACTGACCAAACAGCTTGTTTTTGATATCCTAGGCCCGACCGGAGGACTACAACCACACGCTGATCTCGTTGCAGCAGGCCATCTCCTTCCACAAGCACTGGAACGTAGATCCCGTGGCCGTCTACAGACACTGGCTGCAGGAAACACCCCCACGAGATGAACTGTAGAAACACGGCACAGTAACAAACTGTAGAAACCTATGTTGCACTTTAGCGTAAAGTTAACAATGTGCAAAGTCAATCAATATTTTTGATATCAGTATTAAATCCAATGTCTTTGGGTTAGGTGGAATGGGTTGCAGAACATTTCTGCCCGGGTACTTGTCTCCAGACGTTTATCTCATCTTCTTGGACAAATAAACTGCACATTCAAATGACGTCTGATCATGTTTACCCTCGAAGGAGTTTGAAAATGACTTGAAATGCAGCAACACGTGTGTATGAGGCTTTAGATATTTAATTTATTGAAGAGTGATTATTTCAATGTATTATTTTTATGTTTGACAAGCACCTTTTTGTTTGCTAACCAGATCTTTGCATTTTTCCTTTTTGTATTTCTGTTTGTTTTGTATCTGTGAAAAAAAAACTTTACCAAGTCTATAACAACCATGTGATTGATTCTCTGAAGGAGGATTTTTCAATAGAATTTATCAAAATTTGTATATATTTGTGAGGCTGTCTGTTTGTGTGTGTGTGTGTTGGGAGGGAGGTGTCTGTGTGTCAGTGAGTGTGGATGCGTGTGGACGGGTGTGAGAGTAACTATGACCACAGCTGGCGAGCCTGTATGAAAATGCCATTTGACACCTTTTTTGGAGAATATCTAAATGTCTGTGTGCTCTTACTGAAAACCACATTTCCTAGAATTATATGGTCAGAAAATAAAACATTAATCTAGTTGGATAACAAACTTTTATTTTTGTATTTTTATTTGTTCTATGTCACAGAAACACGCCGACAGGAAAAGGGCACCTTTTCTTTTCTCTGCCTCCGCCTGCATGTTTTTTTCATTTCTCCAGACGTGTTGTCCTCGTTGAGAATCCTGTGTCATTGTGACTTCAGTTACTATAGCAACAGGGATATTAACTGTGACGATGACGATGTCTCTATCAAAGCTCCGTGTGTTGACATATTGTGTATCAGCTTTCATTACAGATCATACAAACACATCACTGACACATAGCAGACGATCTTAATCGCTTGATTTGTTCTGGTGTCAGTCGATTTAATTGGCTTTCATGTGGTTTGTTCTTTCTGTGTGAGCGCGACAGAGATAAATGCTTTAATACTTACATCACATCAGGATTGATAGAATAATAAGTCTCCTCTACTTTGCTCTTCACGAGTCTCAGAAGTCCCATTATTACATTTTTTAATCCGCACGGTCGCAGGCCTATCATTACATCGCTCTCCCTCCATGTGTAGATGCAACGTTTCCCACTTCACACACCTCACACACACACACACACACACACACACACACACACACAGGAGTCAGAGTCATTGGTGCAGTGAGGTTTCATAAACCTCAGAGAGCAGGAGACTCATCCAGCTCTGCCCCTCACACAGTAAAGCTGTTGCTTTGGCTGCTGAATCAGCTTCAAATCTGCAGCGGCATCCATCCGGTCTCTAACTCTCCAGCCATCAATGAGTAGTAAACCGGTTCATTGAACACACACACGTTCCTGTTAGTGTTCTTCAAGCATCTCATAAATCCAACACAGTTAAGTCATGAGGACGCTGAGTCGGTCGACCATTACTGTCACTTAGATCTTTTTAGCTGTGTAACATATTTCTGATCACATTTTTATTACTTATCCACGCTCATCCTGTAAGTTTTTTATTGCCAGAGAATGGCTGCAACTAATCGAAGTAAATCCAGGAGCGGAGCCAGAACTTGTTGGACGGTGGTGAGGAATTTTCTATGAATCATAAATAACATTTAGTCAAAACACCCTCGGAGCACAGGACTGGAATCTGCGATAACAAATTGATACAGGAAATTTCCCTTTGACCAATATTTTAATTAGTGAGAAGTTATTAAGACAGCCATTTGGGAACAATGTGCATTTTTAAACATAGGAATATAAAGTGCATATTTTACACAATATATACTAGTTGCTGTCGCTCCGAGATCACAGCACCAATATATGAATAAGAATGTTTAATAAACCTGTCATAGGTTCCATCAAGGAGAGAAGAGCTGAAAGACAGTTGGGAAAGTCTCTGATAAAGCTGTGATATTAAATCCAGCTCGGCAGCAGAACATCCATGATGCTTGTATAAATATGAACGACCGACACCACAACAGGGGGTGAACATGGCTAAAAGGCACCTAAAGAAATCAGAGATGCTTTTTGAGACATATCTAAATCAATACCATCGATATCTGTGATCCTTTTAGTCTCCACGAAACAAAAGGTTTTATATGTGTGTGCTAGAAAATACAGCGAATGTACAACAATTCAATCAAATACTAAACAAATGAAATGAAAAAACGTTGGTCCAGGTACTTTGGAGCTGTGGCGCCAGAGATCGGGAGGGTCGTCCACTGGCCAGATGGTTGGTGGTTCCATCCCAGTCCCCTGCATTTTTGTTGCTTAATCGTCCTTGGGCAAGACACTGAACCCGAAATGACCCATAATATGTGTGATGCAGAAAGGGCTTAACATAAATGCACAGTGTGGAGTTAAATACCGACAATTCACTATGTTACTGTAAATTAAAGGTTAAAATTTACTGATTTGTTTCATAGACTTTGTTTCCGTGCACCGCTACACCCAGCATCCACCACTAATCTTTAGTTTAGTTCCAGGGGCCAGATTAGTGGTGTGTTTACTCAGACTACAGATGAAAATGAGCCTAATTGAAATTCAGATTTGTGGTGAGTATGACAGTCATAGATCACAGTGTCAGCCCGTGGTTTTCTGTAATTATGGCTGCTGCTCTGTAGGACTTTTAAAATCCAAATTATGCTCTGTGCACCAGCAGTGTCAAACAGTGATGTTCATTGAATGCAAAAGTAACAACACAACAGCAAGAGCAACACAACAGAAACACAACCACAACGGAGGTGAGACAATGAGACAAGTAGAGCTACTTACTGAGGTTGAGCTTTTAAAATGTTAGGCGTGTCTATTTCATTTATTACGGTACAGGTGATCGCAATGACCAATTGGAAAAAACGCACCTGTACCGTAACACCCGTAATAGACCAGCATCATATTTCCGCTAGCTTGAATGTTTTCACAACGATGGATCTGTTAATAACGATGTAAGTAACTTCACTTACGTTTGTGGGTGTGTGTCCATTGTGTGGCTTTGTAGTTGTGTTGGGGCTTCTGTTGTGACTTTTGACATTGTGTTTTGTCTTTTGTGGTTGTGTCTTTTGAGGTTGTTTTGAGGTTGTGTTATGGCTTTTGAGGTTGTGTTGGTGCTTTTGAGGTTGTTTTGTGGCTTACGTAGTTGTGTTGTGGCTTTTTTTTGCGTTGTAGTTGTGTCTTTTGAGGTCATGTTTTTTCTTTTGTTTTGTTGCTTGGTCGTGCTGAGGCATTTGCATACGTGCTGTGGTAACACAAATGTTGTGTAGTCCCCAGAGTGTAAAGTTCCTTAAAGCTAATTAAGAGCAGGAAAGAGAAGAGAACATTATCCTTAACTATGAAAGAGCAAACAGACCATTGGGGAAACAGTGGATGTGCTTTTACTAAAATAATGTCTTATGAATCTCTTAGCTACGTTGCATGTATGAAAACTTCCCCTGATTAAGTTGTTCGATTTTCATTTCCGGACACTTTACAGCAGCCGGCCCTCATGGAGTCATTCAGACAAGACAACACACACACACACACACACACACACACACACACACACACACACACACACACAGCACGTTAACGGCGTCCAAAGATCAATACCCAAAACTATAACGTCCCAGGGGACACCCGGGAAATAGGAAAGATTAAATTAAATAAATGGCAAACAGCAAACCCTATTATCTTCATATTAGATGTTGTCCTTGCCAGACGTCTCATATCCTTGCCAGAGTTGCTCCGAGGTAACGATGGGCGAACAAACCCTGACTAGGCCCATCCAAAGCACAGTGGCCGATGCATTATTCAACAGTTCCTTGCAAGTATACAGCAGTCTCCAAAACCCACTGAGGCCATTTTCCTATTGGTCTGACTGGCCCATTCAAAAAAAGGATTCCTCAGACTGCTGGTCTCTTATCCTCTGATCCACTGTTGTGTTCCAAGCCCCTATAAAAGATCTTGTGTAAAAGCCTTTGTTTTGTCGTGGAGCTCGCTGCATATTGTTTTATGG
Organism: Pseudopleuronectes americanus; assembly: GCA_038501795.1. Lineage (NCBI taxonomy): Eukaryota > Metazoa > Chordata > Actinopteri > Pleuronectiformes > Pleuronectidae > Pseudopleuronectes > Pseudopleuronectes americanus. The sequence goes on along the minus strand of CM076728.1, from coordinate 16,807,189 downwards.
TGTCCTGAAGTGGGCTGTGCGCCAAGCTTTGCAAATCGAGCAGCCTCTGGAGCAGAGAGGGATTTATCTGTTTATCTTCCAGCACTTCCGCAGCTCAGGCTCTTAACTTCCGACTCTTTGTAAACTGCTGAAGATATAACGGCCGTGATACGTCTCCTCGCCATACTCATTAAATCTTAGAAGAATAATGAAGCACATGTCCCCAAAGCTGTCATGTCACACATTCATGTCCTGCAGGGATATAAACCAAAGAGGATGTGTCACAGTTTGAAGAGGAAGCTCTCATCCTTTATTAGTCTTCAAGGACTCTTGTCACTTATCTGGCCTCGTCTGGTGATGGGAGGGAAGGAGGGTTTTATCAATCCATTCGAATGATTCATGCGGACGCCGGCTCCAGAGGGAGGTGACACACATTTGTATCACTTATGAAAATGTGTTCGTACACCACTGAAGGATTTTGTTCAGTTTTTTGAGGAATAATTCACAGCTCTCGAATCACACTCAGATCCGGTGAACCGATCACTGCCCACTTCACTCTAACCACCAATGCGGCACGGATTTATTCATTCATTCGGTAATTTATAGATATACAACCGGTCGTGTTCGCGGCACTATCCAAGGAAGGTGGCATTTAAAAAAAAATTTGGGCTTGTGGTAGGCTTCTCATCTCGAGACTGTTACGTTTATAGTTTCATCTCTCTATGCTCGCCGATGGAAATGCATTTATTCCTCTCTTTCAAGATGTGGTAGCTGGAGGGATGAATGCATTTGCCCAGTTAGAGTACGTCCTGGTGCTAGTGCTGCCAGTAAACTCATAGTGAACTAGCACTTTATATAATATATTTTACGATGTGGAGTTGTTGAAATTGATAAAAATCACTGTTTTGATAATTCACTTTAGATTAACAGTTTAGAATTCCAATTTGTCCCAATTTGAGGTCAGATATTTAAATGAAGCATAGAGTCATAATATTTAATATTCGGTTTTCACAGTCGATAACTGGCTGAAGTCCACGGCCATAAAAACATCCATGTTTTCTTTGTTTGTTTGGAACAATGTCTTCCTTCCAGCACTGATCTGAAACAGCGTGTGTATTAATTACTCAAACAAGAATCACCACTTTAATATTATTGATTAATAACTAGTGGGCTTGAGACCTGAGCTGAATCTATGATCCACTTTATATGGTTGTCTGTGGATGCAGGGCCTTTTCTCATTGGAGATAAAAATCGATTTCTATTACATCTATGTAAGAAGCTTTCTCCCCTGCATTGCTTCAGCATATTCTGTGGAGGCTGCCAGACGATAATACTGCAGGTCAGAATTATCTTTTGGAAGAGAAGTAATAGAGGCAACTGACCCAAACAGATGAAACCCCACGATATCATAGCCTCAACAAATTAGCTTATTTCATTTTTGTGATGGAAAACATAGACTTTAATTAAAGATGGAAAACATGGCAGCTCCTCGAAAGTGAAAGCCAAATCCTGAGATAAAAGCAGCCTTGAGCATTAGCATGTCGTACAGACGGAACGGCTCCATCCAAACCATAAACAGAGACAGACAGGAAGGTTATCCATGCTGGTGTGCAGACAGGAAGAGAAGTGCAGACCTGAACATGGAGAAACTCCCATGTCTTTCTGTTTGGGCGGATTAAAGCAATTATTGGCTAAGGGGAGGATGGAGAAATGCACTAATCTGTTATGACAGCTTTACCAATGTGATTGATTGTACATCGGACTTTTTTGTTCTTTCTCCCTATGTCAGAAAATATTTTCCTTATCGGTTCTAGTGCTTTGATAAAAACTATTCTTCACAGTCTTTAGAAAGGAAAAAAGCCTGGGCGACAACTGAAAGGTTAATCCATGCTTTACTTTAAGTGTCCTTTGCTTAACTTGCCTCATTGTGTTTGTGTCCTCAGCAGAATGGCTGCTGAGAATTGAGGCTTATTATTTATGCCTAAAGATTTCATGACAGTCATTGCAGAAGTGACCTGTTTTCTGTATTGCCCCATTCTTGTGAAGGTGATATCTCAGTATCTTGAGGGGAAATTTCCTAGAAAAGAGTAGACGGTCAAAGCTTATGGTCACTGTCACATTGCAATATATCAAAATTACCTGGAATTTTATTTCATCTGGCAAAGGATGAACTGGATGAAAGAAATGGGTCGTCAAAAGTCCAATAGGCAGGGGCAGATCCAGGGTCAGGGCCAGGGGGGCTTTGGCCCTAGCTCAAATCTGACTGGCCCGTTATTTGCCCCTGTCCTGTCAGTTGTCTGAAGGTTTATTTTATTTTATATATTTCAATAAAGTAACTAACAATAAACATGACATTTTGTTTAGAATAATTTGGAACCTTGATTGAGGAACAAACTGTACTTGAACTGGGAAAAGCTTTCAAGATATTTTTCAAAAATGTTTAGCTTTGCTCAAAGCTACAGTGTGATTGATTGAACTGCGCACCATAATGAATCATAGTTTTTTTTTGGACATATAAATGCCCTCTGTGTGTAAAATATGTCTCCTGACTTAGAGAAATCATAAATCCTCCACCAGTCAATTGTTTTCAACCGTGACAAAATGTATATATTTTGTTAAATGTTCTTGAGGGCTTTCACTATATGTTATTACAAGAGTGTGGGCAGACGTGGTTGTGAATTGGAGATTTTCTGGGAGTCATTTCTGGTCACTCCAGTAGTTGTTTGTAACTCATTCAGCGAGTCTTAATCTGCTTGGGAAATGTCAGGCTGTCTGCTCGCTGCTAATTTATGCTCTCAGTCTGCTGAGGAGTATTTGCATTGCTAATCGTGCTCGTTGGAGACAAGCTTATTTGTCTTTTTGGCTGTTTAGCTTGTGAATTAAGATGCTTTCATGACTGTAAGTTTATTTAAATTTGAATTAAGATCGCTCATGTTTGAGTATAATTTGTGATATTTCACTGTAATCGGCTGAACGTGGTTTTTTGGCATACTTCATCATCACATTGTTTGATGGTGTAACAAATCTGACATTATGAGAAGCATTGAAATGTCACTTTCCTGCACTCACAGCTTGTTCACTTGATTAATTCTCAGTATTACTAACGTCATGAAATCCTAACAACATCATTCATTTCAAAGAACTTTCTAGATGAAGGTTAAGACCTTCATATGGAACGGTGATTAACTAGGGGTTCCTAAACAGGTCAGTAGTAATGAAAAGGGAGATGTTTGATGCAGAAAAGACAGAAATTGAATCTGCTCACTTTGCATGTTCAGGCTTGTTGATAATTGAGAAGCTGTTGGAATCTTTTTTACAAATTGAGCCAATTCAATTTCTGGCAATCTCCCCTGTCTGTGTCACGCCTTCACATCAGAGAAATATTGTCTCCATCTTGTTCTGTTGATGTACTTTAGATTCCAGACTAGTGCAGATGGGATTTTGGTGTTGACTGCAATATCAAGGTCCTGCCAATACATGTGCTCGACCAATCATGAGTAAGTCTCAGCTGTCAGTCGTGATGTTTTTCCTTATTTTTATAACATTAAAACCAAAGTTAGGACACAAGGACAACAATCAGTACATTAGGAACTACCTAAAATGACAGAAACCATCTTGGAGGAAAATGTATTTAATGGGCACTTTAACCTTTTATTTTGGTCCATGTCCATGTACAAGCCGACTCCCAAACATTAACTCTCACATGAGAACATCTTGGTCCGGAGCTTTTGGCATTAATCTACTGCTCTGACAGCCTCCGCTCTTCAGTGACTGCTTTCCAAGAGTTATTGGAACCTGGCATTCAGCCACAAGAGCATTTGGAAGGTCAGGCACTGGATTTGGACAATAAGGTCTGGCCTGGTTCCACATCATCCCAACAGTGTTGTGTGACGTTGACGCTCATGTGCCTCATTATTAAGATTGACCTTAATTTGAACTAGATGAATAAAGGACACAAATTTATTGTGTATAGATTCCACTAATATATAGATTTTTGAAGCCTGACTCAAGACTGCGCTGCAACTCTGTGCCATAAAAAGCAAGTTTGATGACTGGATAGGTGGGAAGATGTTCCGCAGACACATATACTTCAACCTGTAAATTTATGATTGATCTGATAAAGAAGATCCCTGAAGTATTCCCTGTAAACTCAATCTTGTGATGTTAAAGAAAGTGCCATCCTTCCACCAAGCCTCGTAGAAATCTGTTCGATATGTTTGTGTAATCCTGCTGCTAAACAAACAAACGAAGCATCAAACAAACAAACACAAAACGAACAAAGCCTCAACTAAACAAACAGACAGACAGACAGGGATTTAGGGGAGGTAACAAATCAAGCCTCGCTTTTCATCTTTTCTAGGCAAACCTCAGTTTTTTTCCGATTCTTACATTATTGAAAACCTTTTAGTATTCATGTTTTTAATCTCTTCATCTCTGTGAGTAGCTGAGATTTCTTTTACAAAACACATGTGGACATTTTAGAGACTCGTTGTCCTCTGACACTGTAACCAATCGCGTCAACAAAAGAGGAACAAATACAACCTGCCCTGAGCTACTCAGACTATCATGAGACCCATAATTCAGTTAAAAATGGCACATTATGCTCCGATTATTCATTCAGAGGAAGTATTCATATGCAGCCAATTATGCACACTTGTTAGCGTCTCTTTTTTCTAGGTTACTGTGCAGAATTGTATTATGTCTAACCAGCTGCATGAGGGGAAGCAAACCACTAAAGTCTTTAGAGGCCTTTTGTTTTGGGAACTTTCCGTTGTAGCTCTAAAAGGTTTTTTGGACTTGTGCACTCTATGTGCGTTTACATCTGTTAATGGAAAGTTTGTTCTATGGCCTTTGAAAGGATAAAATTCAAGCTTTTTTATTTTATAACAACAAAAATTACAAATTGCCTCACAAAACAAGTATGAATACATATTGAGTATTACGACTACTGTGATAAGACAGCAGTGGTAGACGGGCAGACGTGTTGTATTTAACAAAGCAGGGAGCTTTTAGCTAACTGTGATAATTTCCCTCTCAGAACAGCACAGTAATCTAACACAGCTCTCTAAAGATGCTTTTGTAAAGACGATTCTCCCAGGGTAAAACTTATCAGACAAATTTCTTTCAAACTATATTAACTTCCCTTTGTACGATAAAGTTTTTTTTTGTTTTCTGTTCATCTGTGGCTTTGGGACTGTGGGTTTCACAAATTCTGCTCTGCTCGGCACCAAGCTAGGTTTGGAATTTGAAGGGGTTTTAAATTTAACGACTTTCACTTAGTTATAGCCTCACTTTTCATGTTTTGAGGACCAACTGATTATCCATCCCCTGAAAGTCCTCTGGTCGATGACAAGCTCTTTCCTGTTTGTCAAAGACTGGTGGATGAACCTAATCAAACCCTTTAAATGTATTAAATTATGAATAACAAATGTCTTTGTCAAAAACAGACACATAATTGTACTCACATTAGGAGGACCAGACGATATGCTCATATAAGTGAATATTGATTATTATTATTTATTTATATTTAATTTCAAAGCCGCTGAGTCAAACGTAACGTAATAACCTTTCTGGTTTTGGGCAATGCATAAGGATTATATCAATGTGTAATAAACCTTTGCTAGATTGCATAAAGAAAAAAAATATCGCCATAATTCTTGTTATTCTTTTATTGCGTGGCCCCACGTAGCAGGAACTAAATCATGATGATGATGCTCTGAGCCATAATATACAACACTGTTTTTTGTCGGGTCCATGTTGTTACCACATTCTGACCTATAAAGCACACGTATACACTGAAGTTGGGGGAATTACTGTCTAACTCGGGTTGGAAATGCACCACCTGAGCAGCACATGGGTGCAGTATAACTATAAAACCATCAAACATGGGCTTTTTACTGTGACAACGATTTTTAGGGTTTTCACCTCATATTTCACTGCTTTGTGACCTTTATTGCACTTCTCCTTTCTCATTCATCTGTTCACTGGGGGTTTGTGCGTCTGCAGTCAAAACAACAACAGAACATTTTATTTATTTGACTTCTACTTTTCAGAGAATGTTGTTTGTCAAAAATTGCACCATGCATGCACAAACGAGACGAAAAAAACACATTAAAAATGGAACTAACCATCACAAATCAACAGTAGTCAGGCTCTATCTGAGAGTACTACTATTATTGAAAAAAGGTTCAAAACTGACACGGTCAAACCACAGATGTCTTTTTTTGTATAACATGCATTGTTGTGTTATGCATGTAGGACTAAAATGAGAGAGGTCTGTGTAGAGTTGTGTGGGAACATCTGTCTGAAACTTTATGAGCTTGTTGAAAAGGGGAGAGAAAAATCTTTCTACAAGATGATATATCGAGCATTAACATGTCAGTCCACCACTGCTCAGGAACAAAGCTCTGACTCACTTTCCATATGATTTTTTTTTCAAAATTGGTTTTGCCATCCTCCTATGAAAAAAATATATCGCTACAGCATCATCCCAAAGAAGACACTTCAAATTGTGGGTTAGGGCCAGTAGAAGATAAAGTTCCAAACAGGACAGGACTAGTATAAATGTGTGTGAGCAGATGGAGAAGGCAGATTTTGCTCTGGCCGTTACTCTTCTCTTTTAGCTTACCTAGTACCTCCTGTTCCTCGGACTGAGCTTCACCATGTGCCGCACTGGGGCTGTGTATTGTTCTTTGTCAAAAAGCTGGCACGGCTCTGCTCTCATGTATCCCTACCAGTGTTAATTTCGTTGACGAAAACGATAACGAAAACTATTCGTTAACGACCCCTTTCCCATGACTAAGACGAGACGAAGACGTAACGAAAACGGATCTTCGAAAATAAAAACTATGACTAAATCTATTTTAACTTTCGTTGACGAGACGAGACGAGACGAAAATGTTGGTGGTTGACTAAGTCACAATAATTTTTAAAACATCATCGTATCAGGCCGTCATGAAGTATCAGGAGCGGGCGAGTGAGTCTGTGTGTGTGTGTGTGTGTGTGTGTGTGTGTGTGTGTGTGTGTGTGTGTGTGTGTGTGTCTGTGTCTGTGTCTGTGTCTGTGTCTGTGTCTGTGTCTGTGTCTGTGTCTGTGTCTGTGTGTGTGTGTGTGTGCTCCGTCTGCTCTCAGATAGTTTTTCGTGTTCCAGGATCACAGAGAAATGGATTTCTCATTAAAGCTCACACAGGATAAACAAATACTGTTAAAGAGCGAGACAGAGACGTTTGAGTCAACAGGTGATGGAGGCAGAAAGTCACAAATTGGATCCATGCAAGATCACCTCATGTGAACTCAGGTCAAGAACTGTGTTATTCTGTGGGACACTGACGTAATGTTGCGGCATCTTGCAAAAAGGACTTAAAAAGACGTGATGCAGGACAAAGGTCTCTATGCTCAAATTAATCTAAACAAGTTATTCTGAGTCAGGTTGATCTGGTTATGAATTGTAACCAGCATATTTGTGTTATATCTTTATCTCTTTATTTTCTTAAATGATCTTGGACATTATTAGACTCCACTTTTGTTGCCAGTGAGGCTGCATCCATACTACTATATTTTTGTCAGAAAATAATCAAAGGCGTCCACACTACTCTGAAGTTTCAGAGCTTGTAGACAGTTTTGAAAATTCTGCTGATCCCTCTTTTTGTTTGAAAACTGCAGGGTTGTATTTTTTGTCTGGACGGGCAAATACATTTGGAATGATGATATAGACACTCAGAACCCGCTTGCTGATTGTGTCTTTTTGTTCACATGACACTGAAAACATAAAACGTATAATGGTTGGAGTCTATAGGCGAAGATGGTTGCCAGGACTCTTTTATGTGTATTTTAATGGGAAGTGGGTAGGAAGAAGTGTGGGAATCTGAAAACAGTATTTATCTACTCAACTGTTTGTATTTCAAACTGTATTTGTCTTTACATTTTATTTGCTGCTGATTCATTGAGTAGATCCCATTAGAAACCCCCTGCAGGCTCGATGCTACACAGAGCGTTGGTGCCGCAACACAGTTTGGCCTACGGCAGTTTAGTGAATAACAATGAGCAATAACTCAAAGCCAGGACGATTTGATATTACCATGGTTCGTTGATTTCGTGAATTATTCTGATGGCATAAGTTTTTGGTTGTAGAAAAGTGAGATGTTCTCTGTGAATAATCCTTTTTAAAATCTTCTGAGAGCCTAGAATCATTCACGTATTTGGTTCCATAAATTAAATTTGAGTTATTACTTTACAAAGGTAATCTTCAGAAAACACGACACTTTCATCAAACTGTCCATTGTTGCAGCTCCTCTTTTCAGCCTCTGTCGGAAACTCTTGGTTTTAGCTCCTGTCTCTTTAAGGAAGCCCAAACTGCTCTTATTGGCCAGCTGGCCCACTCTGATGTCATTCGTCAACCACTTCCAGCACATGTAGAAATGTCAGCCTCTGTTCTTGCTCTACTTGACTTTGTTAAGGGGCGTGTTATCTATGTTTGATCGTCATGTGACATAACCATGACCCAGAATTGGCCACACTACTGATGAGGTGTTTCAGGCGGTGTCTGTGGGCAAACAAGCTTCTGGAGACTTATAACAACTTTTAACTTCACATGCAAAACCATAAGAAAGAAGCAAAATATGTCTCAATTCATGCAGTTACAAACGTTAACGGCACGTTTTTCTTGTCATATTAATTTGTCGCTAACACATCAGTTTCTTACCAAACCTGCTGCTGTGATGTGTCTGAGACAATCTGACAGAAAATGAAACAACCTGTGAAACAACACTGACATATTATCATCTTCTGAAGTTGTTCATCTTAACTTTTTAGCGGCAGTTGCCTACTTATATACACAGGACATGCAGAGCAACCTTATTATCCTCTTGCAGTCATGTCCTTTTCCTCCTAACTTATGCAAGTCCATAATGTACTCTTCCATTAGCTCAGACCTGTGAACGCTTGAGGGAAATATCTGCTTTATTCTTAATATGCTTTATCCGCTCTAGCTGCCAAAGGCTCAGTTTGGTTGACCAGCTCGTCTCTGACTTTGTCTGTGTGCATGAGCAGGTGGCGCTCACAGTATTTCAGAACAGCTGCCTCTGGAAACCACTGGATTTGGGCACTGACTCAGAATGAAAAAGTTTTTGTGGCATCAAAACCAAAGTGATGAGCAGAAAGCTGCTGCAACGCTGTGTAGAGCGAGAGGAGACTGGTGGTGATTATACACATTGATTTAATCTATCGTAAATTACAGTAGCTTAATGTAGATCTCTGCATCGTGTTGGTTGGCACACACAGATGAAACACAACATTGCGGCATCGTGACTTGCAAAAAATACATTTCTTTTTGAGAGTATTATTCCTTTGAAACTAGCAGGAGTTTACCAGTCAGAGCTCCGGATTTGTATTCCTTTACCTGCAACACTGCAGAGCTCTGTTATATCTGCTAATGCTGTTTTGTTACACATACAAGGTTTGCACGTCTACTAATGTTAAATAAAGGCTTTAGAGCACTTACTGCAGAACTTTAATGAGCGTGAAGTTAGAACACATCCTTTTTAGAAGAAAAAATAACAATAGATGCTATACATAATGGATGATAGATGGATGTATTTTAAGAAAAAATGGATGGATGGTTTAGATAATAGGTGGATGGAGGGATTCTATATACAACGGATGGTAAATACAAAGGATGAATGGATAGATGGATATATGGATGATGGATGGGTGGGTTGTATAGATATGGTATAGATGATGGATTTATGAAGGGATAGATGGTAAAGAAAAATGATGGATTGTTTAGATAATGGATGGATGGATGGATTTTATATATAATGGATGGATGAGTCAACTGTCTTTAACAATGTCATGTAACCACCATGGATCCAACCCTTATAGAACTGGGAGAATATGTCCCATGTTTCTGTTTTCTGTCCCCGCAGGAAGAACTTTGTTTTAACTTAAGAATAAAATAGCGAGTGATGCCATATTAATGTTCAACATGATTTGGCTTTCTGCCTGTAGCCTCCCCAGAGGACCAGAATCCAATTTAGCCACGGGCTATTTTAGGGACCTGACTCTGATTCATTCGTATTTTCCCCATCACAACTGATCACTCCACCTACATCTGAGTTATCCCATCACAAGGTAGGTAGGGTATTGGTCCTAACAGGCCCAGAGGTCTCAGGGTGAGACACATTTATGCCAGGAGCAGCTGTTTTGGGATGGGAAAGTAATTTAATCTCCTCCAGAATTTGGGAGAGCTCCAGGTCTTGTCCCGCTGGGTTAGTTCCGTCACATCACAGGTAGTACTGATGAAACTATTTGTTGTTTTAGGGGGATTTAATTATCATTAAGCCTCTAACACCTATCTAAAGCTTCAGCATCCATTAAGCTTTAATCTTCCTGCCGGGAAATCTGACACGGAGACAGTGCTCATTAATAATCAATATATAAAGTTACAAAAGTTAACGCAATTGTTGCTGGTGTCATTGTTGACACAACTTCTTATTCCACAAATTTGTGTGTTGGATATTTAAGTGGGGTTTTACTGCTCCTCTGCGGCTCTGAAACAGTCGTAAGTTTGTTTGATCATCATTAGCCAGTTTCTAATCAACTGTATTAATTGTTGTCGGGGGAACAAGCCGTGAACACAACATTGACATATTATTATCTTCTGAATTTATTCAGGTTTGTTTGTAAAACCAAGATTGAATTGAACAAACTGTGACTCTTGTGTAGTACATTTTTTGTCCTGAAATGTGACCAGATGCCTTTCTCATACTTCATGTCTACATTCCTCTACTTTTGTCACTCATATAAAACCCACCTTCCAGAAGCTCAGCAACCACCAAAGCTGAATTGGTTATTTCCAGACTTGTACTTGATTCTTCCACAAAGTTTCATGAAAATCCCCTGAGTTGTTTTTGTGCTTACAAACAAACAAACAAACAGACATCAGTGAAAATATTACCTCTTAATATTAATAACAACCTTGACCAAGAACACCTGCATTGAAGAAATCAAAAAAAAAGATTTAAAAAGGTTCCTTGAAGTGAGGTGTATGTTGGCCTTCTTCTGTCTATTAATAAAAACTGTCCACAATAATTTACCAGTCCGTCCATGAGGTTGTAAAAACAACTGATGTTTTGCCAGTGTTGTTCAGAGTTTACATATTATTATTTTTATCATTCCACAGGGTCTATTCTGGGTCCCTTATGCCGCCCCTGGTGCACATCATGTATGGACTTATTGTATTCCCCTGAAAATAGGACCAAACATCACACTTTTCCAACATCTGTTTTCTAGAGAGAAGCGTTCTAATAGTTTCCATGAGATGCCGTCAGGAGAGAGAGAGAGAGAGAGAGAGAGAGAGAGAGAGAGAGAGAGAGAGACCTCTTCAGTGAACTCACACTTCGTCAGTCACAGACTCACTCTCTTAACCTGCAGATTTTATGAGCTCATTATATGTAATAGCCATAATCTCTGTGCTTCATTTCTGAAGTAATGATTTATTTCACCTGTCATGAATCCATTTCCTCATAATGCAGCTGTCAGAAACTCCTGCAGGTTAAAAAGGGATGACACAGCGTTTTCAGAGCTGATTATATTTGAAAAACAAACTGTAAGTGGACTTTAAAACACTCACGGGTCAAGCAACATTAAGATATGGAATCCCATCATGCAACACTCTGTAAAAGGCTGCATGCAGTAGCTGATGTTGTGAGCACGTAATCGCCCTGTCCTTAGATTTAAGATGAGAAAAACAACTTTGGGCCAATATAGTATAATTAGGTTCTATGTATCCTGCCTCGCCGAACTTAATTCGTCCAAATTTTTCCTGCAGTTAAATGACTCCAAATCTGAAATAATTACAACAAAAATGACAGAAAGAAGAGAGCCTTACTTCCATTAAATTCAATCATACTGCACCAAATTACACACACTCACATCAGTCGCTTTATTGTGCCTGATATTGATCAAGATCCATGAAGTATTCCCTTGGAAATTGGTGTAAATGTCAAAAAAACATCTCACAATGTTAAAGTAAGTGAAAAAAAGTCCTTGAACTGCCCGATTGTCTGGATCCAAACTTTGATGGGTTGTTTCTTGGCCAATGTTCTGTCCTTACACCAAGTTTCACTGAAGTCAGTTTTCGTGAAATCCTGCTGACAATGCAAACGGGGGGCAAAGTCATAAGTTTGGTCTGGAAAACATCTGAGCACAGCATGTAGCTGCAAGTCTTTGGTGTGATTCACTGTTTATCTGTGAGTCTATGAATTGAATTTAATATTTTAAGGGTGTTTTTTAAAGCCTTGAATTATCTGAGTCTCCTGAGATCATTTTCTGCTTCATTTATTCAAATAACTGTAAATGAATTTGACGAGTGAGCTTTGAGAGTAAGAGATTTTTTTGTAAATATACCTCAAAGCTCTGTCCCAGTCCTGCCTGCAATATGTTAAATGGATCCAGATATTTTAACAGGTTTGTGTTAATAGTCCATGATGTGATAAAACGTCAAGCTGCTGCACAGATCTTATAACTCTCTCTTCTTTCTCTCCCTCCTCTCTGCCTCTTCCTGTCTTACCTCTGTGTTTGCATAAGCCAACATCCTAGTTTGGTGTTATAATAAAACTCATCTGCTTTCCCACAAGTCAGGGGAAGGATTAAATCATGTTTAATTAGAGTGATAAATAACACGGGGCATTTACGAAACCACAATCTTGACAATTTTCCCTCAGCCTACTCATATATGGCAGTAATCGTAGTGCGCTCTGCGGAAGTCTTTTTTTATTTTTTATTGGCTTTGGTGCCGCTGGTTCTCTCGGACACATCAGTGAATTATCCGACTGGGAGCGTCGAGCGAAACTGTATCCCACACAACGATCCCCTCTGAGAGGAGGAACAGCTGCTGTGGAACGGGCGACATTTTGTTTGTGTTTGGACAGAAATGCTTTCCTGAAATAACAAACAAACAAAGAGTTTATAATATACACAACTCAACCTTGACCTGACTTTAGACAAGTGAAGGCAGGGGCGTAGCAACAAGGTAGGCACAGCGGAAAATTGCCTGGTTCCCCGGGCTAAGAGCCCCGACTATTGCTGGTTACATTGGTCCACAGTCAATCTCGGAGCCCATCGGCTGTCGTCAGATGATGAATTAGCCTCTCGGGGCAACAGCTAATATTTAGGGGCTTCCGGTGTGGTCAGTGGATATCCGTTCCATGATCTCTTCTTCTGTTTGCCAGTTATCAAACGTTCCATGATCTCTTCTTCTGTTTGCCAGTTAAAGGTCAAACGTTTCCCTATCGCAAACGGAGAAACTTTTTCTCTACTAGCCGCTGTATGAACTTGAACGCAGATATAATAAAAATGATGATTGCTGATGCATTTGAGTCAATGTGTTTCTGCCTCTTTTGCTCTCTACATGAACTGTACCTACCTGCGGGCAACCCAAGTTTGCTGAAACACGATTGGTCAAACCAGAAGGTTTCTACCTGCAAAATCTTGTCCCACAGTGATAGACTGCATATTCCCCTGAAGGATCTGTCTATATTTATCAAAAGCTACAAATATTTTGTGAGAACCTTCTTAAATTCTACAATTGGCTTAGTTCAGGAGCCTGGAGCATCATCGCAGTCAGAAATCCCCATGCCACTGGCTTTCTGACAAAAGATTCATACTTTTAAATTAATTATATAAAGATTGGAACGACGTGGTTTGGTATCGTGTATACCTCGTTGGTGGTGGTGGTGGTGGTGGTGGGGGTGTGTGTATGTGTGTGTGTGTGTGTGTGTGTGGGGGGGGGGAATTACTAAATTACCATCTGATAACGGTTGAGATACTTTCAACATTCAGGCTGTGCTAGCAGCAGCCGTGTGACAAAAACAAACTACTAAATACCATTTTGAAATAAATAGTGACACAGCCAAGTTTTCTGTTGTTGTAGCTGTTTGAGTAATTATGTGACAGCAAATAATTGCTGCAGTGCTACAGGGACGTGTGTAAGTTATGCCCTGGCTATAAAAATAGAACTTCTTTTAAACAGCAGGTCCATTAACCTCAGCCGTAAGTAATGAACAGAATCTGCTGCCGTGCACTCCTTAAAGCTTGTCTCTCTCTGTGTTTTATGTGATGGTTGCATATCTCAATTCATTCTGATGGCATGATTTTTTGTTATGTGAAGGAAAATGTACGGAGGAGTATTTATGCCAGCCTTGAGAAAGAAAATAAGAGGTGGAAGATAATTTTTTCCTTTAGCACCTTGAAAATTCAATTTAATAGTCAAGATTAAAGTCAAGTCCTCACATCCATTCAGAGGAGTGAGTGACAGCTGCAGTGTGTGACCTGCCAGGGCTGCATCTTCTCAAGCTGAAGTGGTTTCTCCCATAACAGTTTAGTCTCAACCAAACTGACAGGTGTGAAGGTTGCCTCAAACCAGCAAAGGCGTTCTAAGCCCGGATCAAACTGAACAATCATCACAAGCATCTTAACAATAGAAGAAGAGTATTTGTATGACAAGGACACTCATTTCGTTGGTAATGACTCCATAGTGATATTACAGTAGCAGTACAATTAACAAAGTAACCACCAAAATGAGCGTCCTTCATTAATGTATTCCATGCAGATTGAAAGACAACTTTTTTTCTATGAACTCATACAAGGGCTGAATTGATAGCACGAGTTATTGACAAAGGGACATGAGTCATACAAATGTCTTACAGACTTACAATCAAATGCAAACATAGACGTGAAGCAGAGTTCTGACTATCAGGGGTCAAATTCACCATTTCCCCACATAAGGCCTTTATGCAGATGCTCCAATATTAGTTGTTTGATTTAATGTTGAAATGTCTAATTTAGTCTCATCTCATCCGACTCTTTTCTCCACTTTTGTTTCAACGCTGGGGATAATCGCAGTCATTAGCCCAGTTACAATGTCCTCAGCACTGACAGCCAAAGACATTAACTGACATCTGTGCTGTGTGAGGGACGTCACTCTGGTTTCTGCCTACCACAGACGTTTTTTTGTGGAAGAGGAGAGTGACCTTCATGATTTGTATGAATTTGAGCACTTTGATGTTTTGCTGTTCATCATCATAACCCTTCACCAAACATCAGTGCCGTACATATTCCACATTCACTGTATAATAATCTATTCCATGTGAGTACTGAAATCCTCTAAGGTGGAGTTCCATCTTTTACTTCACCATAAATAAATGCAATTGAAGGATCCCATTTGGCCGACGTGTCTCACCCTCCAGGATCACACATCATTGTTGTGTTTTTCCATTACTTTGTAAGTCACAGAAGTCGAGCATTAAAGCAGGGATGGTAGCCAGACAATAAGGATGAATTAATGAGTGACTGGAAAGAAGCCAGTATCTCAGTCTGGAGAAACTCTATTTGTCTTTTAAGGAGAACGACTCAACAACACAGCACACAAAACAATCTGTAAAGTGTGTTCGATCCTGTCCGTCATATTGTGATGGGGGGTTAAGCTGCATCGTGGAGGAGATTCAGAGGAAAGCCGCTCGCAAGTGCAAACGTGGAGAGAAATGGTTTCTGTACAAAGCAATTCAACAGCTTTTTGTTAAATGTGCCATTTGTAGCTTTGGCAGCTAGTGGTCTCTAAATCAAATCCGCCCCCTAAAAAATACATAATGTTAACTGATGAGATAATGTAAAAAGCTTTTATTCACATTATGCAGCAAACGACAATGTATAACCGTAAAACATTACGAGTGAAAAGGAAAAAAATGTGTGTTTGTTCTTCATTTGTCATTCGCCTCAGAATTCTCAGCGTTTAAACATTTTGGACGACAAAAAACATAAGAGGGTCCAGTTGAAAAATGTTCACATATTATATCTTTAATCTATAGCTAATTTCACTTTAAAAAACGACATAATCCATAGTTAACACTGCTCTTTACGATAGTGACGCATCCCCACTGCTGTTCAGGCCAATAAGAGTGTCCAACCCTGTCTTCTTGAAATAGAAAACTTATATTGAAATCAATCCCTGGTCATTTTCGGACATCTTCCGTAGCTGCAGAGAAGCTGAAAAAGTACAAAATAAAAATAGGTTCAGTGTCCCCACTCAACTACAGTTTTGATCAGAGCAGAGGAGCAGAATTAAATTGCCGTCTCCACACTCTGTGAGTGACACACTTCAACAAGCTCTTTGTAGTTGTGTCCATGAGTGAAATGACCTTTAAGTGGTTGTGGAAATAATTTCGCCCCGAGAAGTTACAATGACAAAAGCAATTTCCACCACTTGACCTACGGATAAAATCAATTGTTGTGTGTGTGTGTGTGTGTGTCTGAGGGGGAGACACAACTCTTGTTCAATGACACATACTCAGACCTCCCATTAGTCCCCCATAGAATTGTTGGATCAATGTGTTCAGAGAGATGTGTTGAACCCACCATTACACCACCTATTTGTTCCCAATTTTCTGCCCACCTAGTCCAGGTACCTGCATGGACACGATTCTTTATCATCTATTTGTCTATTTATGAAGCCACGATTTTGGACATGAATGAACGTCATGCTTTAAAATGACTTGAAACTACTGCTCTTTTTTATTAGTTCTTGTCCATGTCTAACACCCTTATTTCTTATTTATTTTGCATAGTTTCAATGCAGCTCTGTCCTGACTTTACCATCAAATGTAATAGTGTAGATAATCAGCAGGAAGTTCCCTTTACTCCTCTACTCAGACTGAAAGCAAAGCCTGTTCCTTATCCTACAAAGTCAAGGGGGAAACAAGAGGATGCAGGTTATTTCAAGGCCATATTTTCTGGAACGGGGAGATAGAATAGGATCTTACTCCGTTCAGTCCATGCATCGACCTGGTATTGCAGTGCCTCCAGGAACAATGAACCACACACAGCAGATGGTGGTAATGCACCTTGACGTTGGATGTCACCAGCCAATGAAGCGAAGTAGAATAAAATGATTTCATTTCAATGTCACCATGTCAAAATCACCTGTTCAGAGCTGTATCTGAATAGACTACTATTGGCATCTGATGAGTATTTAAATTTGTGGATGTCTCTGTTAAAGTATCCTAAAGTAGGAGAGTTCTCATCTTTTCCGTGGTACTGGAAACAACAAGGTCCTGACCAATATGTTGTCTTTAATACTGTAGGTTTACTGGTATTAAGTGCACCTACATCCTTAAGGGTGTTTACAGGTAAAGAGCTGAAGAACCAGTTGTATGTAGAACTTTCACGGTGACATAGGACAAGCTGAGATAATCCCTGCAACAAGTAAACTGATTAAACCACTGGGAGTTATCAGTTGAATTCCTCTGGCGTCAGATAACATCTGCTTTGTTCAAATTGTTCCTGTTCTAGAATGTGTCTTTTCTTTTTACTTCCCCATTGCTTTGGATTGTATTGCAATTTGGCTGATGGGCAGTTTGGAGCTGGTTCTCTCTCCAGGTTTTAATTCTCTGTGGAAGAATGGTCTTCCTCCTCCTGCACATTGGCGCTAACACAATCACCTCCCCTTGGTTTTGACTTTGTGTGTTCTGGTGGTTGTCTGCAGCTGTAAGTAGCGTCCCCTCGGTTGGCCCATCCAATTTCACTCAACGTTAATAAGAAAATGTCAGTGTTGATGTAAAGAGAACTGGTGTCTGTCTCTGAATGGTTTTGACACATTTTGTTTTGATCGCTTTCCATCTTAGAGTGAAATCCACATCACTCGTGAAGCTTTGAGGAAAGTTCAGTGGGGAAGATGTTCCTCTATAGATGAACATCTGCTCATAGGTTTCCTCCTGATCATATCTTCATATCAGCCGTACCAACGTTCCCATGCTGGCACGGCTTAGCATTGGCGAGCACACACCCTCAACAGTGGTATATTTCTTCTGACTCTACTGAAGGACCATATTGTCAGATTCACCTTAATCAAAAGTGCCTCATGACAAAACGTGAGTTTTGAGTTTGTCCCACAGGAAGTTTTGCCCCGAAATTGTTAATTAACACTGCTCCAAACTAGGCAGCTATTTTGAGGAGAAAACCCTCACTCTCAACTTTTAAACGTAAAGTTCAGTCGAGGCAAAACATTTTTTTTCAAGTCTGTACTTGTCAAGGTGTCTTTAAGCTTTAACTTCACGGACAAATTTATATTTTATAATTTAAAGTGAAGACATTTAACCCAGTCCTATAAAGGGTTGTTTGAAGATTAAGAAATGATAGGTTGAGTTTAGGTAAAGTTTTTTTTAGGTATTTAGGTTATATTGTTAAAGGCTTGATTATGTAGAGACACATTAAGTGACAGAAACATAGACTGAAAGGAATAATTAGATATGTTAAATGAAACACAAAGCTCTAAACTTTCTCTTTAATCATCTTAAATGAAATCACAAAGTTGTCTAAGTCATCTCTATTCGTCTTTCACTAACTCATTATATCCTCCAAGTACTTGGGATATTTGTAATCATTATTTTCATATTTAATAATTAATCTGTTTCCTCATTTCCCTTAGCAACATTTCTTATTTCAGTCAGTTTTGTGAAGTAAATTAAAAATGAAACGAGGTGGAAAGATGGAATATTGAAATAAATCAAACCTAATTTATTGTTGGTTAGAAGCGAAGCAGCAGACTATTTATCTTTCCACTGCTTTTGATTCATTAACGTTCAAATAGTAATATTGTGTTACTGTATATTTTTGACTGATTATCTGTTAGTTTGTCAGCTTCAGGACTCTGTACAACACAAATCTCTTCACACTAACAGAAGCACATAGTAGAGGATCTAGACTCAGTTGTTTCCATCATTACTTTTCTGATGATGAAGTAAATCGATAATGAACTAAACGTATTTGCACATCCATTGTTCAGATAATAGAGTCTGACCTTGCTACATATGTACATTAAGTGTTTTCCCCCAATCAGAATGAGACAAAGGATGAAATAAGGCGTCTGTTCACGATATTGAATAATAAATGAAGTGAACAATAAGCGATCAGAATGGTTTCGATTGATCTTCTCAGCTCGTTGATAAATGCAAATGTTTCTCTGAGCAGAACATGACACGGCTCCCTCCTCCAGCTGCTGACAGCCTGCTCATGAATAATCATCAGTACAACAATGTTTGTCCATTTAATCTTTAACTGCTCGATTATACACCTTTGAGTGCAATGAACCTCTCTGGTCTGTACAAGAGTATCTGCACATGTTTGCTCTTCCAAATGTTATCCACTGCAGATGGCGAGGGGCCGATCCCGGGCAAAAGTTAATTTGCCTGTTTTCATTCTGTGTGATGACTGTGAAGCAGCCGACGCTTTTTGTTGTTCCTCTGTTTTCTCTTTAGTGCCCATGAGCCTCTATGAGCTGCCTCTGATAAATTATAATGGATTTTCTAATGTGATGTAATTCACTCATCCAGTTTTATGTCAAGCTTTGACTTTGTCAAGCTCAGGCCACAAGGACGCCCGTATTTCAAACCTGAATGTTGTGAATCATGTTGACATTGAGATTTCAGGAAAAGCCTAAATCTGGATTCTGGATTTAAAATGAAAGGGCAGTTACAAGCTGACTTTAAATTAAAATATTCAAGTGGCAGGATAAATCTGAGATGTATCTACATGGTTTCAGTAACTTGATGTGATGGTTACATTTGGTTTTCTCTGATGGGTATAAATACAAGTCCGTGGCCAAATTCATATTACTCGGAACACAGCGTTCTTCTTTTTATTAGCCTGCCCAGTGAATTAGAATTCATCGCCACCTAATGGGCCTGTATGATTGTTTAGGCCTTTGTAGTAATTTTCTCTTTGTAAAACAAAGGTTGTAAAAATGAAGGGTAGCTGTAGTATAGGTAGCACCT
The DNA here is from genome assembly GCA_038501795.1 of Pseudopleuronectes americanus. Classification (NCBI taxonomy): domain Eukaryota; kingdom Metazoa; phylum Chordata; class Actinopteri; order Pleuronectiformes; family Pleuronectidae; genus Pseudopleuronectes; species Pseudopleuronectes americanus. The sequence goes on along the minus strand of CM076728.1, from coordinate 16,787,387 downwards.
ATAACCGGTTTATGATCAGTTTTGGTTCATGTTCCCCAGAGGAGGATTTATCGTTTTAATGACCAGCACCTTTATTCATTTAAGTATTAATGTCACAATTCATTCTTTTCTCTTCCTGCTTCGCCTCCTCATGTCCCAGCTCGCTCGTGTTATCATTACATGACTTCACGCTATCCAAGCTGTGGCCTTCCAGCCCTTTTGCAGTTTCAGCTGTGTTTCCCTCCTAATTTTGACCTCCTGCCCGTTTTGAGACTTGGTTTCTCCCTTTTCACTCGACTGTACAAATGTAGAACATGTGCGAAATCAATGTGACGTAACTACTGTGATTAAATAAAAGATATTGGTTCGAGGGTGCGTGAAAAAACTAAATGTACTAATCTCCTTTCATCTAAAAAGGAACATGGTGACATAAATGGGCGAGTATTAAAAAAGCAAATGTCTCCAGTTATAAGTTGGCAGGTTTTTCAAAGCGTTAATGGCCGAAATTTACTTTTGAAAAATGTTATTGTCCTCAACTTTATCTCCAACTGTGCTGTGCTGGGCAGAGAGCAATGAAAACTAAATCATCCAGTCAACCAAAACTTTATCTGGGTTCTTGAGCTTTCATCTATATTCCCCCCCAAAAAGCTGTCATTGGCTCGGCTGTAAATCAAGATGCGGAGCTGCACTAACTGGACGTGGTTTTTTGTTTTTTCTCTCGGTTTGTCTGAAAATAGGAAACTCGCGAAATGTATCGGTTTGATTTATAACCTCTTGGACATGGATGGCAACTCAGTGGATATTTATGCGAATAGCTGGATATTTTTGTCTTGATCCTGACGCATGTTGTTTTTAAATCTCTCTCTTGCCACGTCATGGTTGAAGTGCTTCCTCAGGTCAGTGCTGCTCCTTGTTCCTGGCAGCTGCAGCGGGTCGATTCGATGTGCCCTGACCGGCCTCTCTGGAGAAGGAAGGTTGGTTCTCTCCCTTCAGCCAAGATCCCAATTTAATCTGACTGCAGATGTCTAATAATAGAAAGGGATCAAGTCCACATGGAGGATTTCCCAAAACTAACAATGACTCATTATCAGTAACTTACACATATCTCTCATCCGCTTCTGTCTCTCTCATTGATCCTAGGGACCTAACATTGACCTATAAAACTGCTGATTATCAATATTCTTAATCATAATTAATTTCTTTTTTGAGGAGCTGAAGGAGCGTTGAAGGATTTGAAAATTTGCTCATACATCAGACGTGGTGAATCAGATTATTAATTATTCTTATCGGTTTGCCAAAATGTCTCTGCTGGCACTTTTGAAATCACATTTCATCCATGTACGAACCTCAATAACAGGAAATCTGATATTTTGAATTGCATTTCCAACTTTGACCCAATCTCTTTTGGCCATTTATAGGTAACTTCTTTTTTACTAACTCCACTTGGAGAATGAACCCTATTGGCCTGATCACATGAAGTTACTGCAATCTAAAGATTTAAACAATGAATATGAATTATGAACAATGAACTTAGTGGCCCTGGCGACACATATTTCAAGGTTTCGCTATAAAACAGGAACCTGTGCTTGGCGCACCTGTACCGTAATACCTCAAATAGACATTAGTCACAATTGTCACCGACTTCCGTGGTGATTATGTTTTCATTGTGGGTCTTTTGTAGTTTTGCTCATGTTAGTTCTGTTAAGTGGTATGGGTGAGAGGCCTCGGTCACAGAACAGAACCAGACTGACTGTTTCCATGTGTTTATAGTTCTTCAGTGAACCGTATCTATGCTGCAGCTTCCTTGAACGGACACAGACTTAAATAACATTGATATCAATCGTCTCATTTAACACAAATAATAATAATAATACAGTATACTCCACTTCCTTCTGCTTGACCTCTGATTTCTAAAACACCCCATGTGTTTGCTGCAGCTTGATTTCGAGACACACGCAGCTCAGAGTCCCGGTGTCTTCCCCCGGGAGCTGAGCTGAGGCGTCCGTCCTGCGGTCCAGCAGATACAATACTCCTGCACATCCTGCACGCCAGGGTGGGTGGGTGGATGCAGCTCCCACTTTTATCCCCTTATTCACACTTTGTCGTGCTCGGTGCAACATGACTGAGCCTCTGCAAGCGAGTCACAGAGAAAGTGAGGGGGGGGGGAAAGAGACAAGACTGAGGATGAAAATATCTATTTAAAGAAAGAAGGAGAGAGAGAGAGAGAGAGACAGCCGAGGAGGAGGAAGTGTTTGGGCATCTTGTTGTGCCTTTTGTGTGTGTGTGTGTGTGTGTGTGTGTGTGTGTGTGTGTGCATTTGTGTGTGCGTGCATGCGTGTATGTGAGAGAGAGGGAGGGATAGAGAGGGAGGAGGGGGAGTCCTTAACAGACCTACTAACAGAACAGGGTTGGAGAGGATGTGGCTGTTTTTACGCACCGGCTCAACGCTGCTGCTGCTGCTTCAGCGGATCCATCGGATCCATCGGATGGTTTAGCGCCTTTTACTCGTCGGGTATGTTCTTTTCCAAGGCTCAGGACTGAGTGGGTCTGCTGCTGCTGACTTGTGTGACGCTTATTGTCACCTGGAGGGGACAGACAACAACAACATCATCCTTGGTTGAGGTGCGGCGGCGGCACGGACACAGAGCGACATGAGGGCAGGGAAACTTGTGAGGCTCAGGATGGACGTACCCGTCATCATGCTGCTCATCCACTTGACCTACACTGAGATCAGAGGTAATGAAAAGTGGAGGAGGGACTTTCTGTGATATTGATCACATACGCTTTTTTAATTTTAGGCAGTTGTTGTTGATGGTCAGTGTCCATAGTGCAAACATGTGGCCCTGTATTCAGAAGGAATCAAGTTTATAATGTTGGGTCATCCTCATATTTGCATTTGTGAATTAGTGGAGGAGAGAATTAAGCAGAATATAAGGAGCTGAGGTCTCGGCAGGTAAAACCTCATTCCAACAATGACCGGAGGGTTTGAGTTGGACGCCAGTCTTGATTCTTTGGGGAATCGTCTGCTCAGCTGCAGGAATGAAATAGAAAATCCCTCTTTGACCACGGTCCTGGAAAAATAATCAACTGTTAGGTGCTCTTTAATTAAATGAGAGATTGTGTTCCATTTGAATTACAATGTTTCTGATACGGTGGATAACAAAGTATTCCTCTGAGATTATTCAGGAATTTCGTTTAATTCCTCTCGCGCCTGTGATTCATCTCCTATTGTGTCCGCAGCTACGTGGCTGGATGAGATTCTGTATGAGCATTACTTTGGCACACACACACATCAAACAAAAACACATATACACACACACACAGTCACATACACACTAACACACGCAGTCACACACACACACAAACACTGCTGCTCTGTTTCACACTTTAATTTAGAGCCAATCACACTCTGTTTCAATCAGGCTGGAGGAGTCTTTCAGGAATTGGGTGGGACTTTTGGCAAAATGAGAAATTAAAGCAAAATGAGAAATGTTGATTTTACAGAAAGATCAAGATTTTGTTCAGTTTAGTAAAATGTAACACATTCGTACCTAATCACAGCTGTGACGTATATATAATTAAAAGTTTACATAAAATTAACAGCAACACAATGATATCATACAACTGAAAGTCTGGCTTAAGTAACAGATGTAAAAATGCATTGAAAAATAAGACTGTTTAATGTGCAAAATTGACCCATTCAGCAGGTATGATAACAAATTCATTTAAATTATTAGAATTTGTATTAGGTGACAGCAATCTAATAGCTGTCCTGAAAAAAAAACTGCTAAATATAAGAGAAACTGAGTCAAATCATTACAACAAAACGAAATGAATCAGAAAAGAATAAAACAAAGACTTCATGACTCTCATGCTGTGACTGATGCCTCTCGACGCCTCAGTTATATCTTTAACACATTTTCAATTCCAGGCGTCATATTCTGCTGTTTGAGAAGCGATTCGCAACAGGTCAGATCTTTTTTTCCATCACCTTGACGCAGAGTAAAACTTGGAAAAACGTTTTGCACTTTATCCACTTATCAATGTCAGTGATGGAGCAAATCCGTTTTAAATACTGTGACAGTTTCTGCAGCCCGGGGGGAGGAATGGGAATGACTGGGGAGGCTCCCAGCGTTAAACCAGTTAATCTCTCTCCCAAGCATGTGAGATGATGTATTCACGCCTTGTCGTCACTGTCACATCAGGTCCTCTCTGTCCTCAGGGAGAGGGGGTGAGTAACAGAGAATCAGGGCTCATTACCAGAGAGATTGTGATTGGTTGTCGCCAGAGTGATTTATTGTTGACTGTAATAATGAATAATGCTGATGCACAATCTTGATTCCATTCCTCACTTCAAAATCATCTTCATAATTTTACCTTTATATGGTAATTTAAAGATAGCTCTTTGCTTTTAATTTGATTTAATGAATGATTTAAATGATGGACACATATTAAGATAACAGATAAACACATAGGATCAGAGACAAACTGGCCTCAAACACTGGCCTCAGACACTGCAGCTCACCGGGAGCCTGAAGGGCACCTTCTCCAGAGATCTTAAAAAATACTACGAGGACTGGTATCTAGGCGCGTGAGCAGTTTGGTGCATCTTGATTGAATTTGCGGGAGCTGTTGGGCGATGGCGGAGCTCTCTACCACATGCCATCCGATGACTCTGATTTAAATCTTGAGGCTCATGATCAAAACAGAATTTGTAGTTCAGGTCTTTTCTGTGTCTACGCAGCACAGATCGACTAATCTTCACCTTTATTAAAAACACAGTGCATGCACTTTCCTTTTGGGTAAAACATGATGTCAGCCTGCATGTCCTCTTGGTTCTACTCTCTGTGTGTCAAGGTGTGTGAAGGTGTGTGTCACCTTCTGAGGCAGCGAACAGTCCGATGAGAGTCGGCCTGAATCTGCTCTTTACATCTGGGAGGACACTCTACTGACTGCTCCACTGATTCAAACATGTTCTCCGTGTACGCAGCAGCTCGGCACCACGGTTTCAATATCTGTCAGGTTTAATCTTGGTTTTTCTTGCCCAGCTTTAACAGTTGGTTTGTGATAAAAAACTAAGGGAAGTGGAAGCTGTGGAAGTGGCTCTTAAGTCACTCACTCACCCGTAAGGTTTAGGTGGAGCATGCTGCAGAGAGGGGAGTTTGTCATTCTGTCACTGCTGGACCTCACGTAAATGCAGGAGACGTTCCACCTGCACTGGAAGAAAAATTGCAGCTGAAGTTTTAACACTTACACGGGCAGAGTGATATCCGTGAAATACGTTCAGCAAAGCTTCATTTGTCTCGGGCTTATTTTCATTCAGCGCGTGAGCCCTCCTGTGAGCGATACGTCTATTTATCCACATAATGGCCCTGTTTGTGCTGAGCTATTCATTTGTCTACTCAGCTCGGTGGCTCACACCCGTCCATACGCTCCACACCACATGTTCCAACACATTTATCCTCGTATAACTCTCTCTCTCCATCACACTGAGTTCGAAATAAAACACTTTCCATGAGGGCGCAGTGCTGATGTTTGGTCTCGGGTGTTTGTTCACACATTCCAGGACTATCAGTCAAAGTGAGCTTCATCTCACACACTGCAAAGATTTTAGTTTGCAAAACTCCAAATGTACATACTGCACATTTAAAAAAGGAATCGACAGTTGTGCCAGATAATGATCTTTTATTCTAATAATTTATTTGTCATTTGAAATTTGTTAATATACACGGACTGTGAGGAGCCAGGGTTCGAACCACCAACCTTCTGGATAGTGGACGACCCGATGTTCCCCTTGGGCCACAACTGCAGAGCCACCATTTCCAAACTTTATTCAACCAAAACACTTAACTTCAGGACGTTAGGTTTCCCCTGAGGCTAGATGAGAGGTGACTCAGCATGTGGATATTAGTCATCAATTTATTCACACAAACATAAAACATGAATAATATTATTAATATTAATAATATTGTCTGGCATCAATCTGTCACTGTCATAGGTTAAATAAGATTGAACTCTTCCCTCTTATAAAATTCAAGCTTTTTTGGGGTTTTAGAAACTATAGGTTCTGTCATATAGAAACATTGTCAGTGTTTATGGAGCTTTGAGTTGTATATATGTATATTTCTGTTTGACTTCACATGAGAATAAAGGCAGGAGCTGGTGTGGTTTGTTCTTATGAATTTTGAATTGATGCCTCAGCTTTTCCACCGTTCGCCTCCTGCTCCTGTTTTTTCGCTTCCCTCAATGTGATTGTTTATAATATTTCTTCTGACATTTTCTGGTTTGCAGAATTTCCTGATATCCTGTTGTTTGTTTCGTCCAAATATAAAAACACAAACTCCAAGTACTTTTAGGAGAGTCACATTCTCTAAAGTATTGATATAACAAATTATAATCAAAACCTAAGTAAACATTCAGGTCATAGTATAAAAACTTATTTCTACAAATCAAAGAAATGAACATGTCATCTTGTATCAAACCCTTTAAAATGGTTTGTGATAATAAGCAGTTTGATATTGATTTGATCCAGTGGAACTCTCTTAAATGAGCACAATCGTTCACACCATCGTCCTTGCTCTTTTGGTTTTTCAGTTAAAATTGTATTTTTTCCTGTTTCCACCAGTAATCTGCAATAAAAACAAGAGGTACAACAAACAGCTCCTAGGTCTGTGTTTGCTAAGTGGCCACAGCGAGGGATCGGAGAGCTGCATGTGTCCCTTGCAGATATGAGCGGCTCCTCTGTGTTGGCCGGCGGGCGATATAGAGGGATTTGTTTCCGGGCTTGTTTGACAGGCCAGAAACTGCGACGGGCTAATGTAAAGTCTTGTCAAAATGTCTTTTGAAGCGTCAATAAATGATGAGTCTTAAAAGGTTCATGGGAAAACCTTTAGATAGCCTCTGTGCAGCCACACCACTTTTAAAGTTTTGCATAGAACCAAATCGATTCATTATGAGGAAATGGGCCCCGCGGCAAAAACATTAAAAAAGGCCCCCCATCGTTTCTACCATACCCAGACTGAAAGAGCTGCCAGTTTATGACCCTTTTTATGTCCCTATTGAACCTCTTTTAGTGGTTGTGTGTCTCTTTTTGGTCCCTTTGTCTCTCATTGTGGCCATTTTGCATCTTTTGATCGAGTTCCATGCTTTTTAAACGTGAAATATCAAACATGAAATAGTAGTCCCTTCACGCAAATAATGTAAATTCATATCCTGATGAAAATACGGTTATTGCCAATAGACAAATATCCTGCCAGGTTCCTAGTGAAGTATTCATTTTAGTGCATTTGTCTGTGTATATTTATTATTTATTTTTGTCTGTGCTAGATGAGCTTGTTATAAAGTCACACATTGTTCTCTGATTTTAACAGGGGGGTAAAAAACATGTGTCTCATCTCACTCTTTCTCCTTCATCCCTTCCTCAGCTCTGGTGGCCAGCAGCAGGGTGGAGGGGGAGGACAGATGCCCCCTTGGCCAGTTTCCATGTGGGAACCTGAGTGAGTGTCTCCCTCAGGTGCTGCAGTGTAACGGACACAAAGACTGTCTCAACGGAGCGGACGAGCGACGCTGTGGTAAGTGGATTTAACTTGTGTAATGTAAACTGGGACAGTGTTAGAAGGCAAACATGCTCCTCTGAGACTGGGTGCAATACAAAGATAATCTGCCTCTACGGAATAATTTCACGGGGTTAGGTTCTATTTTATTGTTTTCTCTTAAAGAATTCAATTTATTTGTTCTCTCTGACACACAAATAATAATCATAATTACAACAACTAGAGTAAAATAAACAATGGGGACGTCATCCAGCAGTCATGATCATTATCTTAATTTAACACTGTCAACCAGAGGATAAAATATAAAGATTATCACTGTTATCTCAACCACTGCCTCAACCACATTGTGTCCTCTGTGCAAACAGATAAGATCCTCTAACGTGATGCAGCAGAAAGGAAAAATGAGTTGGTCAGAGGATAGTGTGAAAAGTTCACAAATTCAAGTTATCATTTTCAATTTAGAGTATATAAATGTCAGGTTGAGGAGTAATTGCAGACTTTATTTTCCCTTTTATGGCTTTATATAGCCACATGTGATTGGGCAACACCTCTAACACATCCACCAAAGGAGAGAAACCGTACCTCAAGCCAGTTTCACACAGTCACACAGAGTTCTCCAAGCCAACATGGTGTCAAGTCCAAACCAACATCATAACAGTAAAGCTGAGTTTTTTTTACAAGTTAGTAATAAACTGGACTACCTAGAGGTGACTGCGCAAAATCGAGACCCCTTTGAAAAACTTGGGCAGTCGCTCAAAAAACATAAAAGCAATAACTTTGCAAGTGATTTGGCATGTAGGTGTAATAGCACCCGTCGGCCATAAAGTTTGAGACATCATTTTGAAGACCTTGCCAAAGACTGAGCCATAATGTCTGGCTTATTTACACCCTCAAGAAGAAGAAAAACCTCTTTCAAAGATGCTGAAACTTGCTGAACAACTTTCATCAGCTAATTAATGAGGCCGTCACTGGCAAACTCTTTTCCACTTTCTCCCATCATCCAGAAATGAGGCCCAAATATCCTGGAGATACTGACGCTGGCATGTTGGGATGTGGAGTCGAGGCAGTAGCGATCAGGGATGTTTTTAAAGCATCAAATTTGTAATTAAAACCAAACTTCCTGGCAGCATGCTAAGATAAAACAGGGAACAAAAACAACCACAACCATGTTTGGACTCTAGAAGGTGGAGGCTGGGGTGGGGGAGGCCAGTTGCCGTCAGCAGGTCGTGGGCAGCATTGTAGCCGAGCAGGGATCAGTGAGGAGGAGGTTATATTTAAAGGAACTGCTTTGTTGAGAGAACGGGCTGTGATTGTCCAGTAACTGACAGCTTGTGAAAGCAGAGCACAAGACTCCGTGGCCTGCATGAACTAACACGATGCCTCATGTAGAGTGACGAGAACTAATCTGAAATGACAGAAAACTCTGGACGTGTACTTTTCTATTAGTCCATGTGTGGAATCCAGAGAATGTGATGACTCAGCTTTAAGCTTCACATCTTCTGGAGGGGATCACAGCTCTGTGTGTGTGTCTGTGTGTGTGTCTTAGTAGAGGAAAAGGAACTTTCATCGGCCTCAGTATTTCTAAGAAATTCCACTTAATTTCTACTTAAAGTAACACAAGCAACTATAACCCCTGGTAAAATTTCTTCATGATGACATTTAAAGGCTGTTTTTAAGTTTATTGTTTGATAAAACATGTGATTAAATAATTTATGCCAGAGCAATGAAAGTCATTTGTATATGACTCTGTTCCTAAAGTTAAGCAATATTTTATGTGACACATGCACAAACAGTTATTTTTCATGAAAACACCAGAGCAGCCGCATGGAGCTGTTCTCTCCACAGGAGCATCTGAGGAACTTTAAGGGCCCCTAGATAAAAGGGACATCAAACCACCACCCCACTCCCCTCAACCACCACATAATACCAAACCACATCATTCCAATCTTCAAACGATTATTTCTTTGAAATTGTCAACATAGAACATACTGTGCAAACACATAAATAAAGTAGTAAAGTATAAGTGTAAATCCTGGACACATCATACAAACGCAAGTAGATGTTCTAGTCCTCAACCAAAACTCGACAATTACGAACCTTCCAATTTAAGTGCGTCTCACAAAGTTATTGTAGCTGTGGATTCTCAGGGGGAAGCCTCTCAGCTCACGGCCCCAAACGATTCCCCTTCTTACCGACTCTGTTGTGACTCCCCTGGCTCCCTTGTGACTTCCCAGAATTATATGATATCTGGAGAATTGTTTCCAGACATTCTCTGGAGTTTTTCTTTCATGTATGAAGAAGAGGTTGTTTGGGTCAGAAGCTTTCACAACATCAGGAAATGTCTGGAGTGTTCAGAGGGGTGGAGCCTGTAGAGCATGCAGGAGGCAGGACATTTAAATTCTGCCGTCACATGTTTTTATTTAAAGCAAATCAACACCAGCGTCGACACTTATCACCAAATGTTCTCAAGTTAACATCTTCTGCTGTGTCCTTCTCGACTTCTTTCATCCTGACATGTTTGGGATTTTTTTCAGCACAGACTTTCTCTTTGCTGTATAATTTCATGCAAGTATTCTCCTCTTGGCTCAGCATATCAATTTCCACACTTTTTACTAGGGGGCTGGCAGGCAAAGCTCTGGTGAATGTTTGACTGGGACACGTTGGCTCTGACATACAGCCCCTCCAGATAATTTCATCAGAATGTCCAGAGTTCAGTTTACGTCTGAAAGGAGCTCAGGATTGTGAGCAACTGGAAAAAACCTCCTCACCACTTTCTATATTCACTATCAACTAATTTCTCTGCCAATTTCTCTGCCAACTGTGTGATTGAGCGTTAACATAGAAACACAGTGACAGCAGACTAAGCTGATTCAATATTTAATCTTTTCTATTATTTAATCTATTGTTGAAACATCTCTTATAAATCACGAAAGACATTCACTATACAATTTTTTCCCCCAAAAAATATTTTCTTCAGGGTTATCCAGTTTTTTTGAGGGATCAAAAAGTAGCACAAATGGATTTCAGTCTGTGTGGTCGGGCCTTCATGCCAGTAACCAGAAACTCCTTCTGTGCTGTATTACTTCTCCTCTCTCCCATCATCACCGTCAAGCTGTTCAGCAAGGAACAGCGGGGTCAGAAAAAAACCTCAAACAACCAGCACCAGCCTTGTACTTGTCAGATCTTGTTTCTTCATTGTTCCGAAGGTGAAAGTTGAGATGCTGAACATCTTGAAGTTTACAGAATGTTATTAACTCGACTGCCAGCTGCAAACGCGTAGATTTATGATCACAATCAAAAGGGGATTGTAAAATAGAGCAGTTTTTTATGTACCTGCTAGGAAATTTCCCATTGTCTTTATTACCTCTGACAGGAGGCTTTGTTCTCACCCTGTCCGTTTGTTTATTTGTTTGTTTGTAAGCAAGATAACACAAAAAACAACTGAACGGATTTCCACGAAACTTAGTCGAAGGAGAGAAGGGCAAGAGAAGAACTTTAAAAAAAAAGTTATTAAACTTTTGTGCGGATCTTCAATATTACACTGCAAGCGTTTTTTCAACATTCTCACTGTTTTCCGAGTGAATAATTTATGGATTTTGATAAAAAAAACAATAACTGGTACTGGTAGGCCTCGGCGGTGTGGAAGTTTCAAAATGGCAAAGTTCACAAATTTAATTAAAAAAGTCATAGGAGCCAGTGCCCGACACGATTGTAGTCAAACATAGCTGGGTCACAAACAGAGGGGAGATAGGGATGGCTTGGTTTATCATTCTAGTAATGTATCACAAGTAGAAATGAGAATCTGACCATGAGGCCGGCTCCCTCCTGTTCTGCAGCCGTGCACCTGAGCTGTGATACGTGATACGAGTCCCGACATGCTGCTAGTAAAATGTCTCCAGCACCTTTTTAACTTCCATAGATTTCAAATGTCTTGTGATTTATCATCCATTATAAACACAGATAAGGACAAATCTGTTGCAACATATTGATCAGACATTAATGTGCATGCACCTCAGGCAATGTTACGTTATGTCCTGTGATAAAGTGAGTCGTCTGCTGTCGTCTGTGGAGCTGCTACATCTGCTGAATGCCAAGTGGCTCTTTTTATGAGATGCAGGAGCTCTGATGTTTAATCTATATGTGCAGATGCAGCCGATGTCTGGAGCTTTTTCTGTGTGGTTTGTCAAGTTCAGTTCAAGGTGCTGCTATGATATTTATGCATAAGAGGAAACCTTGAAGCCTGTCAGTGAGATGAATATAGATATTTGGGTCCCACAGAAGAAACAAAAGGAACAGGTTTCCCCCCCACGTGTGTGTGTGCGTGTGTGTGAGTGACAACAGAGACAAAAGAAGCAGACACAAATCAAACGGATAAGATGCATGTGTGCTCCACTTGAGCATCGTATTACTCATAACAACACTCACAATAACAATGATGATGGCAGCTTTTCACATTTGTAGTGGAGTCCATTATTTCCATTTGTTCAGGCTGAGGGGGAAAAAAGAAGTTTGTAGAACTTAGAAAGCAGCTTAACCCTGATCTCAACCCACTGCTCAGTTCTCCAGAGACCTGAGCGAGGATGACGAGTCTTCAGTCTCTGCCGATTGTGTGTTGGGCCGTGAGCGATGTCAAAAAACCGGATATGTGCAAGTGGAGCGAGTGACAGTAATTGAATGGGAAGGACAGATGTGTGAAGCCGAGCAGACTCTGGCATCTAGAGGAAACTGACAGATACGATGTGATGTAGATATAAGCCCAAGTAAAGCTGCTGAGTGTCCACTCTAAGCTTGGGTGAAGGTAGGGTTCATTTTATGAAGTATGTTATGTGACTTGTTAGACGGGTTCTCATACACACAACTGCATCGTCTCATTCCCACAGTTTGGCCTATTGTTCAGTTCAACACAATTTGCCGTATGTCCATTTCACAGTCTATAAATCCAATCTCACAGTTGACATGTGTGATTTTTTTTGGAGAAGCTATTTTTGGGGAGATAACTGAAAATAGAATGTGTTGGCATGTTTGACAGCTGGCTCGGTCATATGCAAAGTCTGTCTTTCGTTAAACATCTTGAGCTGATCAGACGGTGCAGACGAATAATAATACGAACCATCGGTGTGATAAGAACCCCCTGAACGGACTGAATCCATATTTGAGTTAAATTAATTTGGTATGTGCTTACTTAAGGACCGCATTCTTCTCCGTGGAACCTCCTCTCCGGGCTCCACGGAGAACTTTTCATGCAGCTCAGATTTTTCTAACTACAGGTCGGCATGGTGGAGAGCCTACGGATAGCCCTTGGCTGTGATTGTTCCGCTAACGCCAGCATTTCGGAACAACATAACTTCCGGACCTCAAACATTCCCTATAGCACAATAAACCCCAAAACACAACTACGACTCTATGATTAGTGTGACAAGTGTGTTAAGCCAGTGGAGTTGTCCGGCTGACGCTGGCTGGTTAGAGCACTAACGGCATGTGTGTACGGTCACAAACGGATATAACGCCCTGTCATATCGGCGCTAGCCACCATGCTAACCGCGATGGTAACATCGCAAAAACCCGCTGTCACGACTTTAATTCCACGGCTATCATGACACTGTTTCTCAAACACCGTCAGGTTAAAAGCAAACACTTGGTAGTAGTTAGTATCGGGAGTTCCTGCTGACTGTGTGTGGAAGCTGGAGGGGGGGGTGGGGGGGGGAGCTAGCTGCCTCCGTGTAGCTTCAAGCTGTTGAATTAGCAACGCAGTTCAGAAACAAGACCGGGGAACCGCTGCGCTAAGACACGATAACATAAGCATTTTGGCGCTGGGTGTCATATTATTTCAGCAAATACTGTCGCGTCATCAACAGCCTTTTTCTGTTAGTTGCCATCGTTCACTGTGTGTGAGGAAAGCCTGACGTAAATAAATAAGCGTGGACTTCTTCTACATACCTCATGAGGTAGGCTTCTCTTAGCTAGTCTTCCGTTGCGCCACCTACTGTTCTTGCGGTGAATTGTTTTCAGCACAAACAGCTCGTGCGTAACAGACTCGGAGAAGCATACTTTAGCCTTTTCACGGAGGAGGCGGGTCTTATCACCTTTACAGCAGCCAACCACCAGGGGGAAATGGAGACGTTTTGGCTCACCTTAAGAGGAGCAGTCATGCCGTCCATCTTTAAATACAGTCTATGGTTTGCTCCATGTCCCATCCAGTGACAGGGAGGAGGCAGGGTTTATGACCTATACTGCAGTCAGCCACCAGGGGATGGTCAATGTGATTCAGCATCATGTTTGTGGAGCTGTGATGTCATCCATCTTGTTATACAGCCTACGATTGCTGTGTTACAAGCATCACATTACATCGGCAAAAAAAAATATAATAAAATAAATAATCATAATAAAATAATCATTGTTTATTTACAAAGGTAGAACATTTTAATACTTAACGTGATGATTGCATTGCATTGTCACATTTCCACTATAAATAATAACTATAACAGCAGCTGTAAGTCAAGTGAGTTCTGATCTAACTGTGGTGAAATTGTGTGGCAGTTGTTAAGAGAAACCTTTTAAAGTGTAGAGTTGTGTTTTGATGACATTTCACAGTTGATTTTCCCGTAGCCCGGAGCCCACTGATCTAACAACAGCCAGATTAGATTACCTTCAGTAATATATACAATAGAACCAAGTCCCTGCAGGGTTTAAACGGTTGGTGCCTGTCAAGTCTTCTTAAGTGTAGCTGAATTTAATCCCTGCCCGGTCTAAAAGAAGAAGAGATAACACACGATTCAAGGGGCAGAGATAGGTGCTGCAGTGAGTTAACAAAGGAGAGTCTCTATGCTGCTGCTGATCACTTATCAGCTTGGTCTCCTCCTGTACTGTGCTTACATTGTACACCATCTGGAATCAACACCACCAGCTCCGTCCCTCTCTGGGTTTTTATCTGTGGTGCACACCTCACTGGGGCTCCTTGTTTGTCTTTGCAGGAGACAACATCGGATGGGCCGACTTGTTTGGTCCAACACTACAGAATGCCAGTCCTGTGGACCAGTACTTCCTCAATGAGTGTTGTAAGTGTTGATATCAGTGTGTCTCAATGTGTGTATTTAAATTGATAATTTACAGTTTATCATGTGTGTACGTTCATGATCCATTTATCCATTCATACTATCTAGACTACCATATCTTGTACTTTCCTTTACTATTCTATACTACCCTGCACTGAGCTGTAGTATACTATACTATACTACACAATACTATACCGTACTTTACTATCCTACACTACAATGTATTGTTCTATACTATACTACATTGCACTATACTGTACGGTACTGTACTATACTTAACTGTACAATATTATACTATGCTGCACTATACTTGACCATATACTGCACTATACTACATGATACTATACTGTGTGTTACTATACTGCACTGTACTAAACCATACTATACTATAATGTACTATTCCTTACTATACTACATGATACTATACTACACTGTACCTATAATATACTGTGGAGTACTTTATCCTACACTGTGTTGTACAGTGCTATGCTACACTATGTTAAACTATAGGTAAGGCAAATGTATTGATATAGTGCATTTTAATGTACAGAGGTTATTCAATGTGCTTTACAGAAAAATAAAAAGCATGAGCCTAAAGATCAGAAGCATAAAATAAGGAAAAAGTAGGGTTTTTTTGTATTAAGTATTAAAGCATGAATTCTAAAACAAATAATGTTTATTTGAAGTGCAGGATTAAGATTTTTAGTTTACTACGCATATCACACTGAAGTGTACTAGTCAGACACCAGTGCTTTCCTTTCCCCTCATTAAAAAGCAGCATACGACACTGCACAGATCCACTGTGATTTGTTACATAAGGTTTTGCGATACAGCTGCTGTGAGTCAGAGGCTGAGTCAGAGCTCTGCTGTGACTTTAAGAAAATAATTCAGAATAGAAACATGTATTTTTTATAATGATACCGAAAATAATAAGTGTTTAATGAGGACTGCCCATGATGAACTTGAATTGTTATAACAAAGAAAGAATAACAAATTCATGTTCTTAATGTCTGTGTGATAATCTTTGTGTGTGTTTGTGTGTGTGTAGTTCTGCAGGAGTACCCAGAGAGTTGTGACTGCATACAGACAGATGTGGAGTGTGTAGAGGTCAACCTGAAGGACGTCCCTGCCCTCTCTCCAAATGTGACCTGGCTGTAAGTTTCCTCAACTGTCTCTGACTCTGTGTACAAACATGTGTGTTTGTGCCTCTGACTGTCATCACAGTCTTTATTCCCTTCGATCCTCAGCATTAAGGTAGATTTAGCAGATTCTTCTTCTGATTCTGGAAGATATAGAAAGAGGCAGAGGAACAGATCATTTAAAACATTAATTTTACACATTGAAGTGATATGTAAAAATATTTTCTTATAGAGACAGAGACAGAACTCGCACGCAGCAAAAAATATACTGTTGTGTTTTTGTTAGGATTTTTGCTAACAATGTATTTTTATAGGAATAATTCAACCCTACTGCAAAGTCGGCTGCCACATAACATTGTTTTTGAAAAAAGCAGACATGTTGTGTCACAGGCGATAAATGGTGGATTTTTGCGCTTTCGAAACATTCAGACAAGCCCTCCTCCTCCAGGTTTTGTGCTATTCACTAAAAACATATCTCATCAATTAGATTACATTCTCTCTTAAGGTACATTTCCACAAAATATTACCTGTAACCAAGTTGATCAACCATATAATCCAACTTTGCTATATAACATTAAACCACTTTAATTTCTCTCCAAGGCAAACTCCAGTGACTGAATGTGAAATGTAATCTGTATACGTTTTCCCAAATGCCTAATGTAATTTTGAAGTTTATATCATTTAAACGTAACTATGGAATTTTTTTTCCTAAAGTCGAATTTACCAGGATTACATTCTTAAATGTAATTTTCTTTTTGTTCCCTCATGTCTAAGCAAGAAATCAAACAGGACTTTTAAGTAAAATGCCAGACATCAACTCCAACGCTCTTTTGTCACCAGTTTCCACAATATTCATGATTCTGGTTACAATCCTAAACCTAAACTAAAATTGTACTGTCTCCTCTGTTACGAGATGCTTTCTGTTGGCTGTGGTTTTATTTATTGTCTCATTTCCTTCTTTTATTTAGTGGGTTCAGCTGCTTTTTCGGATGAGTTAAGTCATTTTAGTTGGAGGCCCAATAGCTTAATTGAATCATCACCTCACACTATTGATCCCTTACAAAATCCAATAAAGTTGTCCCAGATTACCCATTGAGCTTCTAAATGATGAACGATTTCCCTAATAAGAGATGCATTACTTACAAAAAACTGGCTCATAATCAGTTGATTCATTCATTTACTGAATCCAGTCTGAAATGATCTTATAGTGTGGTGTGGTGGAGCGGCCATTCATAAAAACAACCTTTTAACTGTAGCTCCCGATCTCCCTTGTTTGTTCTTTTCCCTCTGTGGTGAGTTATCGGTCTCTCAAAGCTCCCGAGCAGCCAACAACTCATCCGACTCCGTCTCATCGTCGTCTCGTAGTCCACAGCCGACCACAACAAGCTGACGGAGCCTTTAACAATAACGAGCAAACAAGAGGATCTTTGGGGACTTTTCTGTTTTTAACCTTGTGCCGGGGGTAATTGACTTACTGACTAACCTCGGAAACTAGACTTTCCCAGAATGGAAAACAAGTCTTAAGGATCTCACTGTAATTCTCAACACATCCTCGACCTTTAAATGAAATTTCAGTTTTCCCAAGAGGTATATAAATCGAGATATCATTAGCATATTCATATTAAAAACGGAGAGGATTTGTCTTGAACTGTGAGCTTGAGAAAGGTCATTTTTCAAATTCGTTTTTCTCCAGGCAGTCACTCGGGTTGATAATATATATGTGTTCATGTCTTCATCTTTTTAAAAACTAAAACCACTTCTGTATCTGTTTTCAATCATTGTTCAAGGTCCAGTAACTGCAGGACTGTTCCCTTCTCCGTTCTCTGCAGAGGCTGCTTATTTATTTATAATATCAATCACATGTCCTTACTGATGACAGTTAAACCTGGCTTAGATATTTATTCAAGATTATAATATGACACTTAATCCACTTCTAGCCAAAACACAGTTTGAGATGTTATTGGAATCACCAAAATATTTTTTAACCAACTCTTAAGAACAATCTCTGCTACAAATTAAATTTACCTGAGACTGAGATCGATCAGACGAGTGTGTCTGGGGACTTTAATGTGTTGTTTTCACACACATCTGGAGTTTTTCCAAGAGACAACTTCAGAGATTTTGAAATAGAATCTGTGAAATCACCCTGAGGCTCTCCCTGGAGGAGCTTTGTCAGGTCTGACAGCCACCAAGACACAGGGCTCATCTCGGCTTGAGCTTGGAGAGGACCGGTTTTAACAGGAAAGCCTGAGAGGGTTTCTTCTGTTCTCCCCGGGGACTAAAAGTCAGGGTGACTCCGCCCGAGCTGCAATGATTTTCCCACGCCTGTTTTTAGATGAGTGTCGAACAAGTCCTTGAACTTTAAGTGTTCCTTCAAGTAGGTCAAATAGACCATAACGATGAAGGGACTTTATGACTGTAGATTAACAATAATAAATCAAAGGTGCTGCACATTTTCATTTCTGCTCCACTTAACGTACACTTGTCTGAGTCAAGCTTTCTAAATATTAGCCAACTTAAAAATCTGCATTAGTAACCAGCAGGTTCAGTGCTTTTTTTTTAAACCGTCTAACTTTAATAAATAGAAAACACACAGACTTTTGATTTCTTGTGAATGTGATATTTAAGGAATTCCATCAGGGAATACCTTCAACAAACTTTCACTCTGACTCTGGGACAAACTCATAGACTTTGATTATCAAAGGGTTCTGTCATTGTGACCCCACGTCGATCCCATACACATGAACATGACATATCAGGAACGCCTGGTGGAAATTTTATTACATCTGGAACAGATGTGCATTTAGACTAAAGGATGGATGGTAATTCTATGGTTAGTGATACGTGGCCTTTTTAATGGATTTTGGTAACGGCCATTGCATAATTTGCTTCATTTCAGTCTGACCTTCCTCAGCAGAGTCTGTTTGAATATCCTTCTTTGTGAAAACACATCAGATGCCTCCCTGCCTGGGACTTAATGTCTCCTAATTATCTCTTCTTGTAAACTAAGTATTCAGTATTCAGCTCAGTTTTTCAGTCTCTTACTGAACTCGGTGAAAACCTTCGGCTCAGACCCCGTTGGGAAATAACGTTTACCATTTGTGAATAATTAATTTGTTGCCCTGTTGAGCTGCTGTCAGAAAAGAGGAGCTAATATAATCAGTTCAAATGAAATCGTTGAGATGAAGATAAACAAAAAGCGGTTGCCACCTCAGCTCTTCAGAGATTGAAATCATTCACACTACATCACTGATCGTCTGTTTCTCTCCCGTTCAAAACACATTTTTTTCTCATTTCCCTTTGCTGTGAAAAAGCAAATCTTGTTCTTTCTCTTGCATCTTCAATTGTTTGAAGAAAAGTTGCACTCTGCCGGTTTTGTTTCGGGTCTTCTCTTCTGCTTTTAATTTTATCTTTTGTGAATCCCTTTGTAATGAGACGTTAGAGAAAATGCTGTGTAGATCACATTGAAAATGGGTTTCAAGTGACCCTGGTCTCTAGTTAAATCCTTTGTACAGTGAAAGTCTCGTAATTATCTCGCTGTGGGGAGGGTGCTGATTTATATCCGAGAAGGGAGGATCATTGTAGGACAAAAAGAAAATCACTGCTATCTTTGTTGTCCTTGGTGCCTATTTCCTGGAGATTTGTTGCTCACTTTATCTCCACTCTGCACACGGGAAGACGTTTTAGAATTTACCACCAATGTGTTGTGCTGCCCATCTGTTATAAGTGTTGGTACAAATGGTCAGTTTGACACAACGATGGACTGATTTTTGATTTCAGTGGTCAAAGCTCAAGGTCGCTGTGACCTCACAAAACATGTATTTTGCCTTGTGAATGCAAAATTTCAGGAACAACTCCAAGGAATCATTTCAAATTCAAATGCTCAGTTGGACTCATAGATGAACTGATTAGACTTGGATGGTCAAAGGTCAAAGTCATTATGACCTTTGACCAGAATTGGTCAGAATTTATTTATTCATTACGAGGTGGTAATTCTAGTTTGGCTCGATGCTGTGTAAATGACACTATAGGTTACCTCTCTTTAAGAAGGCGTGTGATTGTGTCTGTGTGTGTATATTTGTGTTTGATCAAAAACGTATATACATACTAGCTTGGTAAGCTAGTGTTTGTAAACGTTACATGAACGTTATGTTCATGTCCTTTAAGTGAACTCCCCATATTCTAGGACTTTCCTGGACTTTAACTTTGCCGACTCTGACAGATGATGGTTCTTTTACTGCAGAGATCTGGCAGCAAGAGCTTTTTAAAAGCTATTCCCCGATACAGCAGCAGGAGCTAAGAGTGCTGCTGTTTTTGCCCGTAATGCCTCAGACCTTTAGTCTTCGCTTCTTAACCGTCTGAATGTTACTGCACTCCAGATGTCTGTTTATGCAAAATGTGTGTTGTGTTTTTCCCATAAAAAGTAAGTTTGTCTGGCTTGTGTTCCAGGTCGCTGAGGAGCAATGACATCCGAGTGTTGTCGGATTTTGTTTTCTCTGAATACTCTGCTCTACAGAGACTGTGAGTATTAATCTGCTTGTGCTTCTCTCCTCATCCTCACAATGTTTTACATCTACGATATTATTTTTATTGAAGTGTACTGTCTCATTATACTCTGTACTGGGAGAGAGCAGTTGTTTATACTCATGGTTTATTGATTATAACTGTGTGTCTACTTTCCGTGTGTGTTTGTCTGTGGCCTGTTCATAATAATTCCATATACTTTTTGAGGGATATACAGAAAGTGAGAGAGACAACAAATACTCAGTAGATAAGAAAAACATGAGAACAATTTTACCACTACTATAATAAAGACAGGTAAATACAAAATAAAGATGAAAATGTATGTGTTCCACCAACAGACTTTTTCAGACTAAACTCACAGGATACGACTTTATCACAATGAAATTCTGTTCAAATTAAAATATTGATCCTCAAGGGGACAACTTGAAGCCAGTGAGACTCCAAAACAAAGTTCACATCCAAAAACTAATCTAGAAAGACAATTATGACAGAAATAGCAGAAA
Source organism: Pseudopleuronectes americanus (assembly GCA_038501795.1). NCBI lineage: Eukaryota > Metazoa > Chordata > Actinopteri > Pleuronectiformes > Pleuronectidae > Pseudopleuronectes > Pseudopleuronectes americanus. The sequence continues at coordinate 16,766,637 of CM076728.1, read as the reverse complement.
TAAAGAAAAGACAATAAACTGCATCAATTAAAAGTGATATAGAACTAAACTAATCTGCGCTGCTGTATTTAGAAAATAATAATGAGCAAAAACAAAAGTGTTAAAAATTATTAAAAAGCTCTGTCACATTTAAATGTGTGGGGATATAAATTCCCCGCTGATGATCTGATAGATGTTGGATCCCCTTTCTGCATAAATGTAGATGTCATTGAGAGAGCCGTGCTTTCTCACTGTTCTAACTGCTGGAACCAGACACCCAGCATGCAAACACAAACATGTGGGTATAAATAAATTTGCTGCTTAATGAGAAAAATTGACCAAATTAGGGGGTAATGATAATTCAAAAAGAAAGTATAAGCATCGTTAATTTTCATATTGATGAGGAAAAGCCTCGGTACTCTTGAAGAAGAATTAGTAGCACTTTGAGTCGCATATTTAATTTTTGTCATGGAGATGAGGTCACACAGGATGGAGCCTATTATCATTAATATCTCTGCAAAATCATAATCTATCAAGTTCTAGAAAAAGAACAAGACAGAGCTGTTTTCATGTTAGATCCACGAGCCTGTAAATGGTGTAGTAATAAGAATTAAATCAGTGTGTTTATTCAGTAAAATAATAGTTTTTATCTGGCAGTCTATGCAGAATCTATAAAATAACAGTTGCAGGCTGATAAACATTCAAAAACACATTTGTTGTCTTCAAAGTTCACGGAAAGTTGCCCATTTCTAAACTTTAAACACAGATCAAAGGTCAGTAAGTGCTAGCTTGTTATAATTGTGTTTTTAAGTGTCATTATTTGCATCCGAGCATCTCATTGTTCCCTGCGGACGACTGTCCGGTGCCTGTTGTTGTGGAGGGAATATGCTGATTGGTATATTATCCTGTCATTGTTGTCTAAAAATGAAACGATTGTGCACCGGATGATAATTATGATATTACACTAACAGCATGGTATTAATCACTTTGACATTATGTTTGAGTCAAGAGCGTGTGTTTGTGCGCGTGTGTGTGTGTGTGTGTGTGTGTGTGTGTGTGTGTGTGTGTGTGTGTGTGTGTGTCTGTCTGTGTGTCTGTCTGTCTGTGTGTGTAAAATTATGTTTATATTCATGAGTTTCAGGAGAGAACAACTGAATAATTTCCCCCAAATTACGATTACATCATTTGTCTTCTTTTCTCAGGTTTCTGCAAAACAACAGCCTCCATTTCATTTCCACACACGCCTTCAGCGGCCTGCACAATTTAAAGCGTCTGTAAGTTTCCTACTCACTACATGGACATTATGGTCCCTCTACACACTTTTTGCTTTCCTTCACTTGAATCTCGGATGTATTTATCTCAAAGGTGTCAAATTAAGATGAATGAATTATAAATGTTTATTGTAACAATTGGTCTAGAACATTTTTTACAGCATATGGATTCTGTTTAGTATTATTAATGATAATGTTTTCATTTCCTCAAATTCAAGAGATCATTTTCTGGTTTCTGTTAATTTTAATGTGATGTTTGCAAATGCTTTCCAGTGTTAATGTTCAGACTGTGACGATAGGTATTTTAAATAGCACGTGCCGTGAAGGACAAAGTAAAAGGAGTGAGATCAATAATCCTTTACAGATTTTAATAGGGAACTGCAGTTTATCCTGGCAATAACAACAATGCTGTTGAGTCAGTTTTAAAGGTTTCAACCAGAGGGAGAAACTCTGAGGTGTACTTTTCTGTAACTGTGTGCCAAGAATGCAAGAAACCCTGTTTTTCATTATAGACTGAGCTCTTGTTACTGTTTTAGAAAATGAATTGTCAAAATGTCCACCTAACAACTTCTCACAGTCTAAGATGATGTTTCAGAATCTGTCAAATAAACTATGCATTTTTTGTGCATCTCAAATTTTGCATTAATGATAAAACTAGCTGCAATAATGAGCTAATTGATTAATGAAAGTATTTATTTCTGCTCCACTGTATTTAACATATTACTTAACAACATAATGAATGTTGGTTTGTTTTTGTCCATTGTATCGATCAGGTTTCTCAGCGAGAACTTGATATCCTCTCTCAGTCCTGGTGTGTTCAAGGACCTCCGCCGGCTAGAGTGGCTGTGAGTAACACACACACACACACACACACACACACACACACACACACACACACACACACACACAATCTCTCTCTCTGTTATGTGTTGTTGGTGTTACTACAGTTCGATCTTATGCCTAGTCCTATTTTCTCAACAAAAACACATTTGAGGCAATTGCACTTAAAAACCTTAAATACATCTTGTTCATCTGTTGAGATCAAGAGCTTAAGGGAAGTGGATTGTTTTGCTATGAGTTCATAGTTTATTACTGTGCCCTTTGTTTTTGGCCTGTTGGCTCAGTCTCCTGCCGCCAGCATCGGGTTGATAAACCATCAACCCGCCTCCATGACTCCTCTGGGGAAATTCATATATGCCAGCAAGCTGCAAAATTGACTTTGCTTCGTAACTTTAATATATTTCCTTTTTTTTTCATGTGTGTTCCAGGATCTTGGATCATAACCCGCTGACAAGTTTGTCCCAGGACACGTTCATCGGGCTCAAGTCTCTTGTGTATCTGTGAGTTTGATCATTTCTTCCTCTGTTAATAATCTGTTTTGTTTAATTTCATGCTCAGTCATGTCTCTGTATTCTGATGGGGATCATTAAGGAATTTTTATTTATTTCACAGCCCGGTTAGCAAAGTTATCTATAGAGCACAGTTTTTAATTTGATCTATAAATACAGTGTTGACCTGAATGCTTTACAGAGAAATGTGAATTACAATTATAATAATTTTAATTGAATAAATGAATAACAGACAATGAGACCTACTTTACATTATATTGCACTTTCTAGCTCTTACTTCCATTTTGTCCTCTCAGATATTTAATACAAAGTTCATTCTCGATCGTTTCAAGCCACGTCACGTTTCTCTTCCTTTCTCTTTACTTGTCAAGTACTTGTTTATGTCTAGCCGTCTTCTGATGTGGCTTCAGATCAGCTCGATATTATTCTTGGGACAACATGAAGATATTGTTCTGCCAGGCTTTGCTCATGTCTGTCCTTTTTCCTTTCCACTTGACTCATTCTCTTGGCTGTTTTCTTTGCTCTCTTACTGTAGGTACGCAGCAGGTTCCATTTCAATACAAGTCCTCTCAATATTTATGTGTCAATAAGAGATAATGTTAATGTGCCCCCAGTCTCTCTGCTTGGCAGGAGTGACAGTATAGAATTATGTGGTATGAACTAAGACTTTTTAGCTTTACCTATGTTCTTTCTGCTAACATGGAGAAGGAGAGCTCGATGACCTACACTGCAACCAGCCACCATCCAGATGTTATGGAGCCTTATGTCATCCATTATAGACTATGTTTAAGATACTTAACCAGTTCCACTTACTTTCTTACTATGTTCATTTATTTCCCATCAGTTTTTTAAAAGCTGGAAGTGCTTTGCTCTGTAACTGAAACTCCGGCTGCAAACGTTTAATCTCTGTTTCTCTTGATGTTGAAATGTTCCCCTCTCTTGTCAGATCCATGGTGGACGCCTCACTGCAGCAGCTTCCTCACCCAGCTTCTGCGAACACATGCCTGCCCTGGACTGGCTGTGAGTCTGCTCTGACAGTGTACTTGTGTGTGTGCAGGTGTGTAGTGCATGTGTGGGATTCAGTGACTGTCGACAGAATTTACCAGGCAGACAGATGTGTATGTGTGTGTTTGTATGTGTGTGTATGCATGGGTTTGTGCTTTTGTGCATACCTAAAAAACGAATGAGGTCTGGTAGATAGAGGTTACGAGGGGTTGCATAGTTTCTGATACGAGGCTGAGACGAGTGGTCCTCCAGACTACATGAGAGCTGAAGTTCTCCTCAGCACATGTCACCGCGGTTGGTCAACTCAATTGGCTATTTTTGGGTCTGTGTTTAGCTTGAAGCGCACCAGCCAGATGAGTGTGAAAGTGTAACGACCTCATACCATCTGTAGCTAATATGTCTTTGTGTTAGCAACTTGCTGCCAATCAGACCTCATACAAACCTATTTAAATTCCAAAGCAAACAATGGCTGTCCATCTTTCCCCCGTCCCACACTGTAATTTGATTATCTTTTTATTTCCCTTAAACACGAACTCCAGACAAATCACGTACAGTATTTTAGCATCTCCGCCAAGATGGTTATTTTTTTTTCCCCCTGTCTTTTGTTTGTTGGTTTGTTGCTCAGCAGGATTACACAAAAAAACGACAGCACAGATTTCCTAGAAACTTTGCAGAAGGATTGGACAAAGGCCAGGAAAAAAAACACATGCATTTTAAGGGATGGATCATGACAAAGAGACAGACCCTGGAGCTTTGTATCACTTTCTTTGACAATGCAAAATATAGCATTCTCATATTCATATTTAGGGGAATGTTATCAATGAGTGTGTGTAATGTTGTGTAGATGCAAATAATAATCCAGTTCTAGTTCATGTGGTTTAGCAAGGGGACTGTTGGGCCCGGAGGGGATCGTCTACTCAGAGTTCTAGTTCCTACTTTTGTGCTGATTTGGAGGAAAAATATTTGAGGAAAAAGTTATTTTTTACCGAAATCTAATAAACTCAAACAGCACAACAGATGGTGTTTTCTGACTTATCTCACTTTTCAATTTATTTTCTTGCTTTTTAGGGATCTTGAGGGAAACCACATTCAAACTCTCAACTTCTCCATCCTGAAGAGCTGCAGCAAGCTGGAGGTTCTGTGAGTATCTTAACTTTAAAACATTTGAAAAAACACACAGCTTCAAGCACAGTTGTTTTTAAAAAGCATTTGAAATGAGCCTCCTGTCTGTCAGCTGGGATGAATGAGATGGTTTCCAGCATGTCGCCACGTTGGACCTCCACACGACATCGGTTATTGGGCGGTTGTGTTTCCACTGTTATTCATGTAGTCCATATTGTCTTTACCTTCCTCATGTGTCATCAATTTTTTTGCAAAGGAATGCATTTGAATTTAGATTGAATTCATTGGCTTTGTCAGGTCTCCAGCAGACTGTGACTGTTGCCACTTCAATGTTAAAGCCATTGCATGTTTAGGACAATGACTCTTCTGTGTAAAACACACAATTGGAGCCACACTAAGTCAAATCTTAAATATTCAGAGTTTCTGTATATAGATAGAAATTAATCAATAAAACTTGTTCTTGTTCAATGTATCTCTGTTGCATAAACACAATCTGGTTTTGATGTTCCTGTTCTGTTTCATATTTAACACAGAGATAAAAATAAGATAATATCGTCTTTTATCATCATCATGAAGAGTCTGGTCAGCCGAATATTTCCTGCTCTACTAACAACTGGATTATCAATGTTCCAGACAGCCCAGTTGAACCTTAAAGTTAATTTGAAAATTTACATCAAATTGTTCACTCTTGCTGTCTCCCACACAGACAGACAGACACACACACACACACACACACACAAACACACGCACACACACAGACTCATTTGTCTACTTTTATTTATTTGGTTAGGGAACATAAAAAACAACAAATGCGCTGCAGTATGTCCTGTTTCATCATCATTAGTCAAATGACGACCTCAGAACTTTGCCACCAATTCATCCTGATGTAATAACATTTTTTCAGCACTTTTCAAAACAAGGATAAAAAGTTTGCCTTGCAAGGACAGAGGTAAAATTAATAAGAGCCATAACTGGGTCTTCAGAAAATTATTTTTATCTCATCTATTCAGCATTTATGGATGGCACTTAAACCTTTCATAAGTGATTTATAGCAGAATAAGTATAGCTTAACTAGAACACATATTGCTCCTTGTTTAAGCACCAAAGTGAAAAAAAAACCTCAGATGGATGGTATATAAATATAAAACCTATAGAACAAGTGTGGCAACAAAAAAACACACTTACATTCCACAAGTAAAAATAACACACACAACAATATATATAAGTTAACGTTTTTGGCTGCTGTATATTCTATTAAAAAATAAAGTTTTCATACCAGCAAACATATTTTTATCCCGATATGTTTGTGAAAGGCTAAGAACGAGGGATTTTTATCAGCCAGCTGATAAATCTGCGAGGCTTATAACCAAAGCATAAAACAATGGAAAACCAAACATCACACTCGAAAGAGATTGGTGTCTTTTTGAGGCTCAATACATTAATATATCTCACCTTAAAATCCTTCTGTGATAAGCTTAGCAACCTAACAGCAGGTCCTCTCAGCAGAAGGGTCCCTGCACGCAGAGCTCAAGCAGTGATGAAGCTCAAAGGAAGTTAAGCTGAGATGTACTTGTAGATATTAGCACCATCCCATTCAAAGCTAGAGGACAGCTGCCGTTGAAATAGTTTGCCTAAAATCAAAGTTTGTTCCAAGGAAATGCATGAGTGACTTTATTTTTCAAGCACTGTTGATAGACAGATCTTTTAAAGGTATGCTGCTGCCATATCACTAAAGTCATGGCTGGGAGCAGAGAAATGTATTTCTCCTTCAAGATATACAATCTTTGGCTCCTCCAATCCGCATGTGGATTATGCCGACAGTGTGTGAATGATGTGTGGCACATAAAATCTGTATATAGAAGTGCTGTGTAAATGCCAACAGTGTGTGAATGTGATAGTGTAAAGCACATTGAGGAGTGAGACTAGAAAAGTGCTGTATAAACCCTTTAACAACTTGGTGTGTGTTTGTACTCCAGACATTTCTGATCGTCCATGTTAAAGCTTGACAAGATAATTGTTATCGTAAAGAAATAGACAGAGAGCGAAGTGAAAAGTGAGACCTCGACCCCGGAGATGGATAAGTTAAGAGAAAAGTTTGTGCGCTGTGTGTGTTAATAGGATTCTGACAGGAACAAAGTTGGGTTTTCCTTCAATGCAACTGTTCAAATATGCTGTAAAAAGACTGTTGCTGCCATATGCTCCAGTGTTGCTCTGTAGTTCGAGGCAGCAATTAAGTGTGAATAAATTAATATGTGAGGGCATGACAACGCCAAAAATATTTGATATGCAACGTATGAGCTCCTTCTTCTCTTCAGGCAGAGCTTTTGAGTCGGCATTGGATGAGTGGTGATGGACTGAGCATTCTGCAAATGGTTAACCATATGTTCAGATGGCGCCAGAAATAAGAGTGCATCCCTGCAGGGATTCACCACACTTTGTAACATGGTTTCTGACAGCAGCTCCTTCCTGTGCAGATTGCTGATGGAAAACAGGATAAGAAGAGTTCCTGAAAACACCTTCCAGTCCCTGTGGAAACTGGCTGAGCTGTGAGTGACGCACACGTTGTACATGTCTCTTTCTGTTCTGTTCCCATGATCAATTTGGAACTGATTAATAAGAAGCCGTCTCATCGATCACTGAGTTTCTGTGGAAATTGAAAGGTCTCTAAAAGCTCCGGTGATGTCAGCGTCTCTCGTTGCTGAGTGAGAACAGAATTGTAGAATATTTTTCAGCTCGGATGAACCAATCATGAAAATATGATGTTTTATTTTCAGCTATTTACATATAAAACAGACTGATCAGAACTATGGGAACTACTGTTTATCAAATCTTTCGTTGTTGATGTGAAGACACATTGTCAGGAAAGAAAAGGGCCCAAGAGCATGACTCTGAAAAAAGTAAAGAGTCTCTACTTAGATTAGAAAAACAAAGAACAAGAATCCAGATGAAGCAAATTCTAAACAAAAACCCACAGCCAAGGTTAAGTAACATGATCATGAAAAGAGAGAGGAAACTAAACAGAGCCCCGAAGATCAAAGGCACATGGCACAGGGGGGGAGTGGAAACGGATGAGAGTTAATGAAAGAATGGGAGCAGATGAGAGGGTGAATGGAGGAGGAGGTCAGCTGGGGGGGAGCGACAGGGTCTGAAATGAACAGATTCCCACACACAACTGACAGACAGAACTCGACACCATGACACCACATTAAATCTGGATTACTGAATAATGTAAATTAGATTCTAGCATTTTATTAAGTTAAAATTGGTTATGTTGATCTCTGGAGGCATCAAACATGAACCACATAGCAACAAGAAGCAGGTTTTGATATAACTCAAATAAAAATGTATGTTGCTATAGTGTGGATACTCTTCCCGGGCCAGGTTCGAACAATAATCAGGATTTATTATTTATCATTTCAACTTTTTGAAATGATAAACACTCTGGGCTGGTTAGATTCCATTGGCTCGGCCATTGATTTGATTTTTCACACTGCACGTGCCTGTAATCAGGGAAATCACACAGGTCAAGATCGGCTAGTTTTCTATCAGGCTCGGACAGAAAATTGCTGCCTGAGCTGCACTCTCATTCAGACTGAAATAATGAAATATAATTTAAATAATCTGTAGCGATCATAATCAGTGGCCTTACAAGAAGAAACCTTGGTGTAACTGAAGGAAATGGACAAGGCAGGAGAATTTCAAGGGATTTTTTCAAATCAATCAGTATTTGTTTTGGATAAATCTCTGCAAAGCAAATAAAACTGTTTTGATGCTTTCACCTGAACAAGATGATCAATAGTGTTTCTGTATTTTGCAGTTTTCAAAGAAAAATTAAAATCAGTAAAGAAAGTGGTGTAGTCAAAAGAACCAGTGTTATTATATGTTCCTCTTAGTATTTAGTATTTTTCGTATTCCTGTTTGGTAGAAAAATAATAAACTACACCTTTGACTTAATCTGTCAGTTGTTCATTTTGCTTTTATCTCATTTCTTTTGTGTGTTTTATCGTGTTTAGGAATCTGTCCAGCAACAGGATAAAGGAGCTGCCAAAGAACACCTTTAAAAGCCTTTCCAAGTCCCTCCTTAAACTGTGAGTAACTGATAGTCTGGCCCCGGGGAGAGGGGTTCTTCATTATCTGAGGATTATAACAAGAAGGAATTAGGCCTAAATGGATTATAAAACACTCTTTGGATGTCCACGCTGTCGGAGACCATAAATTTATCTTACTGGTGACGCCTCCCATTGGAAAGGAATTCAGAACATTAAAGGGATTATTATGCTGAACAAAACTTTTTAGCGATGGCCTTGTTGACAGAAATGTGATCATGGGGTTTTTAAAGCAGAGACGAAAAGTGGTTCACAAAGCACGTTTGAAAAACCAAAGAGTGTTGGCTCACCGTCTCAATTTACACTGGAATAATAGTGAGCATTCTAGGGTCAAAGTCAGGCCTTTGTAATGAGTGTTTTCCATTCTCCATAAATTCTGCCAAAGTACAAGTTCAACAAGTGAAAGTGGTGAAAACTAAGTGTATCTACTCAGGGGTTGATAGTTCTCACACTGTATTTTCATTTTACGGTAAATGGTCTGTATTTATTTGGAGCTTTTCTAGTCTTGATGATCACTCAAAGCAGTGGGGGGTTCAGGATCTTGCCCAAGGACACTTCGGCTTTCAGATGGGGATGACGTTATACTTCATACTCCATATTCTAGTACACACAGAGCAAAACATCATTTTCATTTATCTGACTATTAAACATTGTTATTCACATTATTCTGTTTAATGCATATACCCCTTGGAATATACTTTCTTTAATGGACCGATTTAATTTTCAATGCAACCAATCTTTTTATCTCTTCTTGCCTTACCGATGTAAAGGATAAGTGGTCATCGTGGTAATTCTCAAAAAAGAAGCGGATATTCTCTACATGAGGAAAAACTGTGCAGAAGTGATTTAAAAACCATATTTGGGATAACAAGGTAGAAGAAGTGGTCTGTGATAAACATTTCAATCTCCTGTTAATATTCCAACATTCAAGTACTGTTACTGCACAGCTGGGGACCGGGACCAACAATGCTGCCACACAGAGTACCGCCTCATAAATGATGCTGTTATAAAGTTAATGAGCTCCAACCATTCCATTAGTGGTGGGCGTGAATGATTAGAAAACAAATTACTTAACTTCCTGAAATCACTTCCAAACCAATTTTGAACCAACTTGACAGAGATAGTTTTTAATGTGTGGTCGCTCAGATTGTTCATGTGGCTGAAGACCAGGAGGTTAATTAAAGTTGCAGTTCCTGGTTGAATGGTTAACAACTGTGCCGCTGTCTGTTTCAACCGACTCTACGGTTTCATGGTTGTGAGGTGTCACATCAATCTGGGCAGCTCTTCACGGGACAGTCACAATATTAATGACTTCAACAGAACACTTTGTACAGACATTTTTCGAATGCCATATTGTCAACAGATTACTCTAATGTGGAAAGCTTAGTCATTCCTCACTCAAGTTTTCCAACACTTGAGACAGGAGCCATATGTTAATGAATATCTTTTCTCGCCTTCTCTCATTTCATGAATTCTTGCCACATTCTTCCAATCATTTGAAATGTAATACAGCCTGGCAATGTTAAAATCCCCACACACAGCGCAGTAAAATCCACATCAGCAAGTCACTCACCTACACACACACACACACTCACAGACACACACAAGCACACAGACAGGGTAACCCTTGTGAAAAGAGAAATATTTCCAATCGCTTGAATGTTCCATGAATTCACTGACATGAGTCCTTTGAGTCCACGTGAGCAATATTTTCCATGACCCAGATTGAACTGGAAAACTTCTAGGCAAATCATCAGGATCAGTCTGCAGCGCCAATTTCATATTTTATTGTTATCTCCGCCAAGGAGGTTTTTTTTCCTGTCAGTTTTTGGTTGGTTTGTTTTTCAGCAGGATTACGCCAAAAAAACTGAACAGATTTCTCCGAAATTGGGTTGAAAGGGGACACGGGTCAAAACAGAACCCATTAAATTACGGCATGGAACTGGACCAAAGATCCAGGATTGTTTTCACTTTCCTTTACATGATAAAATTTGATTTTTATTATTAATTCATGGAACTTGGTGAAAGAACAGGCCTATTTATTGGACTGATATCTCTCTGGTGTGACTTGATTGAATCTAAGGGGACTGTTTGGCCTTGGTGCTGGTATGTGCTCTACTGAGTGCTGTTGCTTATATTTGCTTTTAAGAGCCAAGCACATCACTTTTAAACAGCGAACTGTCAGTGTGTTGCCCTGAATCAGTCTCTCTCATTTGCCAGAGGTGCCAACCTCTTAAAGTGAGTTGAGACAGTTGTTTGTTTTATATTGGGACAATAACTCGACGTCTGTTCGATTCTGGCGTGATGTAACCTCGAAAGGCTGTTTATTAAAAATTGATTGAGTAAAGTGAAACATCACAAAATCCTGTGTAACAACCCTGGGTTTATCTACTAGCATCCAGAACGTGTGCCACATGATAATGAAGTATAGAACAACTTGTTCTCTCAGAGACACAATGTTCTGGCTCAACAATAAGACGGATGTGAATTGATTTAGGCAGGTGACAAAGAAATATTCAATCTTTGAAAATATCTGATTGCTGAGATCGATTCTGAAATGTCTTTTTTTTAGATTAGACAATATAGATAATGCAGGGGATATTACACTGTGATTAAGAAAAAGAATGAGTCAAGAAGTAAAAGCACAAGTGAAGACAATAAATTCATAGAGTCGAGTTCAACAATATACAGGTTAGAAAAAAAAAGTAATTTTCTCTTCATTTTATCAAGTGGATCGACAATTTTTGTATCTTTGTGGCTCCTTGTTGCAGTGACTTTGAAAGTGTTTTCAGTGTCATTATCTGAAATTTACCATATTACTGAAATAATTAACATTTAAAAAATGTCAGTGATTGGCCAAATTGCTAAAGGAGAAGTAAAAATGGGCCTTTTTAATTTGGCTTCTCTGCTGTACAGTGGCCGGAGGTAGAGATGTGTCGTCCGATAAAGCTCACTCACAAAATGTCAGCACACCAGAAAGAGAAGTAGGCGTAGTAGCTCTACCACAGAGGGTGTATCCAGGTGAATGGAGGAGGGAAAAAACAGAAACCAGGAATTTGCAAAGCCCAAACAGCCACAAACAACACATGAGAGGGAAGGGGAAATGTGGCAGGAAATATAACAGGGCATCAGGGAGTTACAAAACAAAAAATAATCAGAGGCTTATACCAACCAGGTATCCATACACTGTATCTTGGTGGTGAGATTCATCTATTAAATGTTATGCACAGTGCACTGAGCATGTGTGCTGTGGAGCGTAGAATAAGCACATCGGTTTATTTTCTATCCAGGGTGACTCACGACTGAACGAGAGTCATTGTCCAATTTTCCAATTAAACCTAAAACAAAGACTGGATTTTACTGTCATTTAGCCACATGTGACATTTCCTCCCGACGAGCTCCACTGAGTTTGTCACTGTGTTCTTCTCTTTGCAGAAATATCTCCCACAATCCTCTTCTTCACATTCACCCGAGTCATTTCAGCCATTTGGCACAACTTCAGTCTTTGTGAGTACAATCACACACACACACACACACACACACACACACACACACACACACACACACACACACACACACACACACACACACACTTCTTGCAGCAGCCTGTGCTGAGATAGAAATGTACTCTGCTCTCTATAGGGCACTGGAAGGGATAGAGATCCCAGATATACAGACTAAGATGTTTCTGCCCATGAAGAACCTGTCCCACATGTTCGTATGACCAACACGAATATCCCAATCCCCACACATGTCACTGAATAATTAGTCTTTCTCTTGTTATCTCCTCTATGCCTCATTGTTTGTCTAATGATTTCTCCTTTCTTTTCTTATCTACCTCTGCCAGATACTTCAAGAAGTTCCAGTACTGCTCGTACGCCCCTCATGTCAGATCCTGCAAGCCCAATACAGATGGCATATCATCTTTTGAGGACCTGCTGGCCAACGTAGTGCTGCGGGTGTGCGTGTGGGTCATGGCCTTCATCACGTGCTTCGGTAACCTCTTGGTCATCGGCATGAGGTCACTGATACGAGCGGAGAACAATCTGCATGCTGCGTGCATCAAGGTCCTGTGCTGTGAGTAACTACACACTACTACACACCTCGGACTCAGAAAGAAATGGTGATATTCTTTACATATTGAGAAATATTAGATTTAATAGATGTAGCAACTGCAGGTTAGGGTGGAGGTGTTTGAATGTGATTAAAGATTATACATTTTATAAGAGAGAGAACAGACCATATGAAGAAAATGAAAGATGGAAAAAGTTTGATTTCAAAAAAACCATTACAAATAGCCCCAGAGGGTGAACTGTAAAAAATCAAAGAAGCTCTTGTCCAAGTAGAAGTGGATTTAAAAAGGCTTCTCTCCAAATGAAAATGAAATCCATATAGCCATTTTCATACTCTCGCTCCCTGACCATTCACATTTTGGTGCCTGTCAACTCTCTCTCAGTTTTGTATCTTCAGCCAGTTCTTCTTTATAGATCTCTGGTCAGACTTACTATACTTATCACTCATGGCCGGGGTTTTGTTCATCCTCCAGGCCTCCCCCTCCCCTCTCACATTTTGATACAGAATATATAGTTTTGAACAAGAATGATAAAATGACTCAACCTTTGTCTTATCCATAGACTGTGGGCCTAAAGGAGGAGGTGTTTACTCTTATCCTTAACTCTAACTTTAGATATGTGTAGCTGCAACATTAAAAAAGTAATGAAGCTGTACAAATTAAGTCATGGTGGCTTTTGTTATGTCTTAAAATAACTTATTGTCTCACCAACTTTCTCACCCACCCACCACTATGCACACACAAACACACACTGACATTCAGTCTCACACTCCATGTGTGTACCATGCTGGCGATTACACTCCTGCTCTGGCGGGTAAACTAATGTTTCATGCATTTTAATGAGAGAGTTTTGGGGTCTGGCTGCAGGAAGTGCCAGCACCTGACAGATGCAGTTAAACAGTAAAACCCACAACGAGCACCTCTCTCTGTAAATGGACTAATGTGCTGTGTGTCACCATCTCTCTCCGTGCAGGTGCAGACTGCCTCATGGGCGTGTACCTGTTCTTTGTCGGAGTGTTCGATGTGAAGTTTCGTGGGCAGTACAATCGGAACGCTCTGCTCTGGATGGAGAGCGTAGAGTGTCGCACCATTGGATTTCTGGCCATGCTCTCCTCAGAGGTAACTTAATGTAGATAAACATCTCACTCACAACCAGATGTACACAAACAGGCATGACGACACTATGCAAGTCATACTCTTTCACTTTCATGCAACCTTAAAGTGGCCTCATGAAGAATTCTGGTTTTGGCGACACCTGTTTGTCGACACCTGTACTCACTCGATGCCGTTTAGAGATGCAGGTCACAGGTTTCTGGAGGGAGAAAAACAAACTATTGTTCTTTTAAAGGAGACTAATAAGGCTTTTTTATTTTTTCTCATTCCTCGGATGTGTTAAAGGTTTTTATTTATGTAAACATTTTGCAAAGTTAAAAAGCCCATAGCCCATGGTTTAGTGTGTCAGTCAGAGGCTGAAAAGAAGAGCTGCAGCATTGGACCGTATAGGGAACATGATGTATTTGCTGAACATTAGATCAGTTAAACCTTTTCTGGTAATATATCAAATTCAACTTGTGAACCTGAATATGCGCATAACATTTCTCCTTCCATAAATAAATCAGGCAATTTCTTTTTCTTTTTCCATCATTCTGTGAGCCACCGTGATCCGATGTTCTGCTGCACACGACATGAATCTTCAAATAGCAGTTGGGGGTGTGCAGCTTGTCAGCTGTCGCTCTTCATCTAACTGTTCACTGTGGTTGCTCCTTCTGGGTCTTTCACTTCCTGCAACAATTCAAACTGTAAAAATGCAAACGAGCGATGTCTCGTTTCATAGAAGCATTTGTGAAGAACGATAGAAGTTATTGCTGCATATCTTGTGCCTTCTTCATATTCAAATTCAACAGGTGTTTCACCAGTTAGCAATTTTAATGTGAAGCCGCAGAAAGAGGAATATTATCAGCAAAACAATGCTGCTGCCGCTGCTGCTGCTGCTGCTGGTACATCCAGAGTTTTATCAGCCAAGTGTTCTGCTACAGGCTCTGGTTGTAGTTTTCTCAGGGGGGGAATTTGACTGTCAACTGTTTCTGTTTCTGTTTTTACTCAAAACAAATCATTCTCAGTTAATCAAGGGATCCATCTATCCGTCCTAAACCAGTGACTCAATCTAAGGGTATCTCAGGATCCGGCCCTTATCTGATACTATTGCGTTGTTTTTGTTTAATTTAAAGTGTATAAACCTCACCTCTGGAACTTATTGGGGTCAGTTGTACGTACATGTAACATTTCTGGATCGTTATCCAATCAGACCTCTTGAATTACAGCCTCTTGTGAATATATAAGAAGTGTTTTACTGAGCTATGATTAATGGACCATACAAATGTTTCATTCATATTTAGCCCTATATTGACTATAAATAATCTTTAAATAAATTTAGCATTCACAAGATTATATCACAGAAGAAAGGAAATAAACAATGATGAGATTAAAGTCTTAGTTGGCTTCAACTAAAGCCCCTGAGTGCAGCAGCGAGGAGGAGGTTTCTGCTCGAGGCAGCGTTTATGCACTTGAGATCTGTCAGTGACGGTAATAAGGCAGATGCTATTGTGATGCTTTATCGGAAACATGTCTATAGCCTCAAAAAACAGTTTGAGCCCAACCCAGTGTCTATGTGGAGGGAAATAAACCAATCTAAAAGTTTGTAATGAGTGTTTTCTCTCAGGTGTCTGTTCTGCTCCTGACTTATCTGACGCTGGAGAAGTTCCTGGTAATCGTCTTCCCCTTCAGCAACCTGCGCCCTGGCAAACTTCAGACGGGGGTGAGCTTCTCTACATGCACTGGAAATTTCACATTAACTAGATTTAATTATTATTAAGTTTTGCTATTATTATATAAGAAAGACATAGCACCAGAGTTTATTGAGCTCTTATGAAGTGTGCTGTCTCTCAAAGAGCTCTGGGTCAGAGCACTGGGTCAGAGCAGCTCCATTTAAAGATACTGTAAGTGCAAATTTGTTTTATAAAACATGATGCATCAGCTGATGCACTGGTATCAGAAATGGTTTTCTCTCTAGTATCGGCTAGCTCCATCTTTGTTCGGCTATCTAAATAAGGTCTGATGCTCATGTTTGTTTATCAAGCCGGATCTTCACTGCTGCTTGGTCTTGTTGGGAGCTCCACTCAAAGAGCAGCTTTTTAAACCACATCTGACTGTTAACTTTAAATACAATGCACCCATCTGCCTGAAAGAGGGTATGTGTGCTCTGTGAGGAAACTCTGCCCCCTACTGTTGGCTTGGTCAGAGTCCAGAGGCTGAAAGCACTTGTCAGTCAACAGGCTCTATTTAACTTAACTGTCAGTGAAAGTGTGGAAATTCAATGAGTTGTCAGTTAACTTTAATCATTAATGTGGGCTTTGAAGAGCACCGAGTCACAAACTCTAACAACGTGTGTGTCTTCCTGCTGCTAGGTGGTCCTGGCTTCTATCTGGTTACTGGGCTTCATTATCGCTGCTGTGCCCTTAATGAACGAGGACGTGTTCGGAAACTATTATGGACGTAATGGAGTCTGCTTCCCCCTGCACTCTGACAGGCAAGAAAAACCTACTGCCAAAGGATATTCCACAGGGATTTTTCTGGGTAAATTTATGAAAGAAATGTTGTGTTTCTCCCCCAAAAGCTCATTTTAAACTGAATACAGTTTTTACTAATTAATTAAAAGAGCTTTTTTTTGTTTATTTGCACTGGAGAGAAACTGATTCGCTCATTAATAAATCAGAACTGTAAAAATGAATCCAATGACCCCAAACCTAAACAAGAAAAATGTTCTGTGACAAAATAAGAAGGGAGCCCTGCAGCAGATGAAGAGACCCCAACAGATTTTAAAAAGCTACGGGTGCTAATAGAATATTTATTTTAAGAAACTCACAATTTTGTGTTTTGGCACCATAAATTAATTATTGAGGGCAACGTCCCTAATGGAACTCTGTAAAGTTTACAAACCCATTAAGTGTTCTTTGGTCACTTTATTTAAAAATCTGATATTACAAGTTTTTGTTTTCACAGTGGGCCGCTTTATTGTTCTTGAAAGCTTTTATATTGTACTCAGTGTACCAACAAACATGGAATAGCATTGCACCTTAAATGGGGCTTTTACACATCAAACACCATGGCTTCCTGAACAATTCATGATTAGTCTTGGTTCCTATTACCCATTGTTCCCACTGCAGAACCATGTGGAAATCTGGCAACGTGGATGAAAGAATTTCAGGGGGAGTATTCCCTCTTAAATGGTGCCAGTGTTTACATCACTTGGCAGTTTGAATAAGGACAATGTGAATTCATTTGAAGTGGCGCCGCTGGGTGTTGCTCGTCCCTAAAGTCAGATTTAAATTTAATGTCTTTGTGTCTGCATGAAAAATTCAAACATGTATCCATATTTAAGGATGTAAATGAAGAAATATAGTCCCGGGTCTGATTGTGTCACATGAATATGAGACACAAGGTTCAAATTTCAGCTTCTAATTCCTCGGATTTACTTCTAAATATTTTGGACAACTTTGGTCATAGCACCTTTAATAAACTTTATACTAAACTTTATTTACATAGCACTTTTCTATACCACAAGAAATATCACCAGACCGGCAGATATGATTAGAATAATAAAAACCATAGATAGAGGTTTTAAGATGCCTGTCAATGGAGAATGAGTTCCATAATGAGGGGGCGCTGACAGCCTCACTTTGCTCCGAGTTGTGACCTGTGAGTAACCTGCAGATATTCTGCTGCAAGGCCATTTGAAGGCCATCAAAGTGAGCTGTACAATTCTAAAATCAATATGAAATTGAGCCGGGAGCCAGTTAATGGAGACAAATACAGGAGTGGTGCAGTTTCACCTTTTTGTTGATTAACATTTTATATTGGTTGAAGAGCAGAGTAAAGTGCATCTCAAAAACCAAAGGCGAGCAGAGGTTAAAGCACATCCAACAAAGATTTGTTTGAACCAATTCATTTTTTTTGAGCATCAAAAGCACAGCCCAGGACAGATGCAGACAGAAACACTATAAACAAAAACAATCGGTGACATCAGCATGAAACCCCACAAGTGGGTCGTGAATGTTCCACAACCAAGACTCAGCAGAAATAAAAATGGATACAGCTCAACAGATTTAACATCTGCAAGGCCAGAAGGACAGAGATGAGCCATGAAAACATCTGGAAGAAAGTTTTATTGGACGATTGAAACCAAAATTAATATCTCCAATTGTCTGGTGAACCGAAGCTCGTCTGTGAACCAGGGCAGAGTTGTGGTGTCATGGCCTCGGCTCGCATGGCTGCCTCCGGAGCCGGCTCACTAATCATTATCGATGTGAGTTAACGACGGCTGCAGCAGAAGGAATTCAGACGCCTACGGAGACATTTTGTCTGCCAATTGACAGACAAGTTAATCTAGAGTATACTCCGTCGTGCTGCAGGACCCAAAACACACTGCCAACACAACAAAGGAGTTCATCGGGGGGGAAAGATGGTTTTAAACTAGAGGAGGCTGAGAGGAGGAATCACCGGAGACAGACGAGCGCTGAAGGAGGCTGCGGTAAAACGCTGGAGAAGCTTATAGAGTCAATCCGGTTGTGTCAGTGAGTAACAGGCTTGAGGCCTGTTTGCAAAAGGTTGTGCAACCAATTACTAAATATTATTTAATTCAAGTTTCTTTAAGACTGTTCCTTTACTTTTGCTCAATTAAATAAAAGGTAGATTTATACAGAATATACATATATACTATGTCAGAAGCTGTATTACACATATAGATGTAGAGAAAGTGAAGATTAAAGATCCATATTTGTATTAAACTTCCCTGCTACAAAAATATTGCTTCAAATAATGTGCAGTAAAAATATAAATATTTATATGCAGCAAAAATAACAATATAATAATAAAAGTAAGTGAGTATTTATTTGACAGCTGCAGTCTTCATTTACTTGATGATGAATAACATATAATGAAAGTAAACGACAGTGTTTCGACAAATAGATTCATACTTTCATGAATCTGCTGCTTTAAGTGTGTGACTGCCGTCCACTTCATTAGGTCTGAACGTGGCGGCCTTCCTGGTGATCGTCTTCTCCTACTCCAGCATGTTCTACTCCATCTATAAAACTGGCATCAACGCCACGGACCTGAGGAGCAGGCTGCACAGGGACGTGGCCGTGGCCAACAGATTCTTCTTCATAGTGGTCTCCGACGCCCTCTGCTGGATCCCCATATTTTTGGTGAAAATCCTGTCACTGTTGAAGGTGGAGATACCCGGTAAGAACGGAACATTGCATGGGGTTTCACAATTGTTAACCTTTTGCAGTAATTGTTTTTATATACATCATTAATCACCTCACCTTCCCCGAACTAAACGCACTCTGCTTTTCTCCTTCCCTCCTTCAGGAACCATCTCCAGCTGGGTGGTCATCTTCATCCTCCCCATCAACAGCGCCCTGAACCCCATCCTCTACACCCTGACCACCAGCTTCTTCAGAGAACAGGTGGAGCTCTTACTCTGTCGCTGGCAGAGGAGGCACCTGTTGAAAAAAGACCGCAAGAGCCTCACGTCCTCCACAATCTTCACTGAGCGGGCGACGTGCTACCAGAAGCCGGCCTTCCTCCAGCGGGTGTCACTGAGTGGTGCGGACCCTCGCTACGCCTGAGGGGGTGGGGCTCTCCCAGTATTGTGTAAACTAAGAGTCAGGGGACTGGTAAATGTTAGATTGTGAGGCTCCTGCATGCAAGTGGAACCAGATTAACGAGAGCTGAGCTGCGTCTTGATGCTCTGACGTGTTTCCACATTTCTGAAGATGACAACAATTTGACACTTTTTTCCAAAGCAATCCTGCTTTTTTTTCCGTCATATACAAACACAGAGACTTCAGGGTCCAGTGTCTTGCTCTAGGGCACGGGAGAACCGGATGGAAAGAGCCAGAGATCAAACCAACAACCCGACGATGAGTGGCTGCCCCCTTTGTGCCACTTGAGCTACAGCCACTCCCATGCTTTCATGCTCATGTCGCCATACAGCTGAAACGGTTCCAGGTAACAGAACTGTAAAGGAATAACAAAGAGGAGGATATGGATGGAAGAATAAAGACCAGCTACCTGTATATTGCAGCTCTCAGTGCCACCAAGAGGATGTTCACAGACTAAACATCAAGCAAGAGAAGTGCTTGTGATACTTTCCCGGAACAATCCCCCATACGTTTGTGTAGTGACTCTAGAGCAGGAGAGGGAGCTGTGACACGAAGCAGCTGAGACTCTGTGACCTCACAGACGAGAGAGACTGAGGGACGAAGCTCACAGAGTCATGGAGACTCGGCTGGAAACCAGTTCCAGGATTAACGGCTTCAGTCTCGACAAAATCAAAGAACGAGTCTTGGATTGCAAAATAAAAAACAAACTGCTTTTTGTTCATGAAGTCCTAATGTTGGCAAAACAAAACCAGCAGTGTCAGTGAATGTATGCAAAAACTAAGATTATTACGTTGTTTGAAATGAAGAAGTACAGCTTGCATTTTGTAAAATATCAACTGTTAAAATGCAAAGTCAACTTTGCATGTCATTTAAACATCTTTCATGACACTATTTATTTTCAAATTCATAACAAAATTAAAGTTATACATTCATCAAACATTCATTCACACATATCAAGCCCTTCTGCTTCCTCCTTTATTTCTATTCCCTGTGGCTGCTCATGTTTTCTTCTCATTCTGGTCATGTGTTTACTGGTCTGATTTGCTTTTTGGTTAAGTTTTAACTTTAATAAACATTTTCCTTCAGCCTCCTTGACACAGAAATGTAGAAATGACACTCCACGGAATGAATTTCTGTTTTCAGGAGGGTTGTGGTGTTTCTCCTGCCATATTATATATAAATGGAAAAAACTGAAATCTTATTTATGAAGAACAGATTAGAAAAGGTTTATTGCACATACAATATTTTTCTATATTTTTGTCCACATATTACATTTCTGACAGATTTGCATTGAGGTTAAATGTGATGATTTGATTTACCATGAAAAAATGACCATGTTAACTTGGCTTTTGCATTTGAAAGACAATTCTGGTCTGATTGAAACGAGTCAGTTGGAGAAGAAATGAGAGGAGGACACTTTGGTTAAAGTAATGCAGCAGTTATTTGTAGCAGTAGCAGCTATCATCCCTTTTTACCATATTGCCAATGTTCTCATATAGTGTGCATAATCAGAATTTCCATTCCAATTGCCATTTTGTTTACTTTTTACTCTTCATCTACATTACATGCTCTGACCATTTATGAATCTGCAGCATTTTGATACTGATAAGTCGAGCTGTTTTTATTTGTTCAGACCTGATTAAAACGTCCGTTGAATCCCGTTTATTCTCTCATCTTGCATGAATATGTTCAGTTCAGTTTTGTTGCTTCTTTGTTTGTCACACGTCACCCGCACCGTTCTACTTGGTTCATGTATCTATTTATACTTTTTTATACTTATAAATACTGTATATAAACAGTATGACTTTGTTTTAGTAACAGTAACTTTAATGCGATGACAATAATCAACAACTGGATAATGTTTAATGAGCAGCAAGACTAGGACAATTACATTTTTATATAAAGTCTATGAGTTGTACAGTTGAATCATTGTGCAGATTATTGCCAGGTACACCAAGCAGTGGAACCCCTCTGACATATATTTTTTTATTTGTCAGGGGGTCAGATTGTATAATATTTGGTACAGGAGACAGTCTCTGTCAGTGTATGTTCTGTATATCATTGTGTTTGTTGGAGTCAGATTTGTGAATTATGTGTTTTATCGTTTTCCCCGCAGAGACGACTCTTTGTCTGAAACAATAAAAAGAAGACGAGGAAAAACTCTTCCATTATGGCCTCGGTTTTTAGGATCTGTAGATGCACCATCAGGTGGCGTCAGATTAATTCTGGAGCACAACAGACGACCCAAAACACAGAGAGTCACATTGAGCTATTTCCAGCAACAACAAGAGCACAGAAAAGAAGTTATCTTTAGAAATACATAAATCATGTCAGGAGTAGGAAGAAATGAATCCTTTTTTAGTCCTACTCAAGTATACAGTCTATGGTCCCACCCACTGTTCTTCACATCTCATCAAAACAAGTTTGTGAAGTGTCAGAATGTTCTAGCTCAATTCAATCCACAAAAATAAAGATTTTATGAGCATCCTCAAATATTAGACATATAATAATGCTTCTTTTTGAATATTTGATGAAACCAAACATCTCATTTCCCCTGAATAAATGATCGTCGTTAAGAGTATAATCTCTGATATATAATGCAAAAGTCTTTCAAGAGCTTTTTGGCTCGAGAGCAGAGACAAGACACATGTAGAACTGGCTCTTCAGCAGTTTGTGTTCACGTCCCTTTTAAATTCCTGCATAGACTGATTGGCGGAGTAATATTTATGAATGAGATTTACCTTCAGACTCATCGTGCCCTCAGGTCCGGCTTCTAACGTTGTTGATTAAATTTAAACTTTACATCTCATTTAATTATTATCACTTATTATGCTCATCAAGGTTCAATGATCAATATTTTTTATAAACAATGATTTACAGTTGGTCCACGACCCCCCTGGGGTCTTCAGAGTTACTGCAGGGGGGGGACGTGAAATTACTGTCATCAAAGTTTTCATTTTTCAAAAAGCTCAAATAAGTCATTGTCACATGCGATTGGCTCATTGTAAAACGTGTAGATGATGGATGGAGGGAATAACAAACCAGAAGTTTGTGTTATAACACTTCAAGGGATTTATACTGAAAATATACTGAGGCGAACAGGAGAAAATACTTGAATCAGAAACACTGTTGAGATGTATTTATTATATTACAATCACCAGGACACGGGCAGAACTACACCAGACCACTGTGTCATTATAATCAGACTTTCATGTAGACTTTACTTCCTCCTCTGGATCTCTGCTTCCCCCTCAGCTCGCAGGTAATACTCAATCAATAAATATTCAACGAGTACTCAGTTTAAACCAGGAGAGCACTGGAAGAGCATACAGCCTCACAGAGAGAAGCTGGTTAGCTCGTTCCAGAGCAGCACAGAAACTTGCGGAATCGTTTGAAGAGAGATTTCTTCTTTGGTTTTGTTTTCTGCACTTCATTCAGCGGATTCTCCAAGATCTGATTCTCCTTCACCTGGTCTTCCCTCCATTTCTGCACGACCAGGCTGACAACAGCCTGTTTGGCGTCCCTGAGGGATTCCTTGAGCTGAAGCTTTTCCTGTTCCCACAGGCTCCTCTCTTCCTCCAGCTCTTCTTGAGACCTGCTCAGTTCTTCTGTGAGCCTGGAGGTCACCTGCAGGTGTTCCTTTATAAGGAGGGACTCGTCACGCTCCCACTGGCTTCGTGATTCTTTTTTGTATTGTACAGCCTGGGCCAGAGCAGATCTGATTTTTGTGATCTCCTCTTTCTCTTTGTCTGCAGCCTGTGTGGCGGCCCTGATGGGATTCTTGGAGCTGAAGCTTTTCCTTATCCCACAGGCTCCTCTCTGCCTCTAGCTCCTTCTGGAACATGGTATCCACTGCTGTGAGGCTGGAGGTCACCTGCAGATGATCTTCTATAAGACGGGACTCGTCACGTTGCCACTGGCTTTGTGAGTCTTCTCTGTCTTTTACAGCCTGGGCCAGAGCAGATCTGATTTTTGAGAGCTCCTCTCTCTCTATCGCAAGGCGTGACTCGCACCACACCCTCAGTTTATTCTCTGCAATGAGAGCCTTCTCTACCGCATAAAGTTTGAGATCAGGTTCTCTTTGCCTTATTTCAGCCTCAATCAACAAACGGGTAGCGCGGCCCCTCACTGCATCTGCCCATAAATTCATTTGATACAGCTTGTAGATAAAGAAACTGTTATCATGTCGCAGATCAGCTATTTTCTGGTTCCTCTCGCCAAAGATCCGTTGGAACTCAACCTCAGGTATCATGGGCTGTTTGATCCTGGAATTACCAGCGTTGGGTCCGTCACCTGTTTGGCTGGAAATCTCTTCAGGAGTCATCTTCCTCCAATCTTCGTTGATTTTCTCTTCCATTTGATCACTGGATTTTTTACTGAGTTTACTGAGTTTTGTGCTGCTTCTTCTGCTGCTTCTCTGCTGAGCTTTGTATTCTCACTAGTAATTCTTCTGCCTCTTTGGTAGCATTACCAGGTGAGGCTCTATGTGTGGGGTAGACATAGGAAGCCCCATCTCTTTAATCTCCACAGGACCAAAAGGCAAAACTGCCTTTTGACCAAAGGCAGACAAAGGCAGTTCAGGTGAAATAAGGTCAAAGGCACAATTACTTGAAAATATAACAGAAATATCTTTGTATCAAAAGTATTCAATTCAAATTTGTTTTTGTATAGCCCATATTCACAAATCACAATTTGTCTCATAGGTCTAAACAAGGTGTGACGTCCGCTGTCCTTCACCCTCAACAGGAGTAAAACTCTGTATTTGTGTTAACAGGTTAATTCATTCTTTTCAGCACCTCTGTTCTTTCTGTAGCCTCTGTTAAGTTGCACTGCTTCCATGTTTTAGTGTCAGAGCAAATGTAGTCAGTAATTAACATGACAAGTGGGGTTTTTTTCATCGTTCATCATTAAAAATAACTTTAAAATGCACTGAGTTTTTTCCTTATTTATTGTGCAAATTGCCAGTTGACAATAACAGGGAAGGTACCGGTGTTAACAAAAACACCAACAAAGCCTCTATCATTATTATCAGGGCCCGAGCACCGAAATATCGGTGGGAGGCCCTATTGAAATTGAAATGATTATTATTCAGGCAATAGAATGGCCCTTTTAAGGGCTTTCCCATGCTCAAATATTTTTTTTAAGTTTGCAGTAAATTAGAACGTGGTGAAAATTTACGTATTCTGGAGTATTCAGAAATTGGCGTGGCAAAATGCCTCAACAGCGCCACCTGGAAGGCAGATGCTAGGCTTCAACATAACGGATTTTCACCAAAATCGGGATACAGATGTATCGTGTCTAATCATAGAAAAAAGCCTCAAGGAGCTTTATGAAAAAATGCAACAAGAAGCCCGCCATCTTCGTTTAAGTTGCCATTTTCGCCATATTCCACGACGCACTTGTCGTAGAGCTTCATCAGATCAAGTTAAAGTTTAGTTGAGTGTCATTACAACTAGATGGAGATGAAAACTTAATAGAATTGTAACTTTTCTTCACACCGTGTGACCGTGGCTTGGCGTCAAAGTTTGATAACACGCCGACAAAACACGAGCTTCTGTACCTCAGACATATTTGATCCAATCGAGTCCAAACTACACATGTAAGACAAGATGCGACCTGATCACATCTGCGCAGAAATCGTGACTGAAAATCACAGCGCTCCCACCATGTCAAACTGTGTCAAATGGGTCTCAAGACATTAATAATGTAGGCATAAAATTACTGGGACTTCTTCTCATAATTCGGATTATTAATGGCGTGGCATTAAAGTTCTGACTAGAACTTTAATGCCACACCATTAAATATCTGACTAGCGCCCCCTAAAGGGCAGCCCCGGCACTACGATTGGCCTACATCTGAAAAAATCGATAGGGACATGTGTCTTTTCATGATTAAGAAATATGTCTGTTGGACAGATATGCTAGACTAAACAGGAAGCCCGCCATTTTAGATCTGGTGGCCATTTTGGCCAGTTTCTACAATTTTACTCTGATGAACTTGTCCTAGGCCTTTCATCAGATCACCTTCAACTTCTGGGAATGTCACCTAAACTAGATGGAGATATAAACTGACTCGGTATATTTGATTTCATCACACTGTGTGAACGTGGTGTGGTGTAGCATTTTGATGACAAGCCATCAAAACACGAGCTTCTGTATCTCTGGCATATGCGGTTCAATCAACTCCATACTAGACATTTAATTCTAGTTATTTGCATCACTAAGGGACATTTTGACTTTATTGCCTCTTCTGTGGTGTAGAGAGTCTAGTTTTTCCTACAGCCCGTGAACGCAGCAGCAGAATGAGGTTTTTCCACAATAATCAGATAAATGAAACAGGGTCACAGAAACATAATGTTCTCACATGGATGACGTCCAAGTTTCATGGGTCTAAAAGGGTTTTGTTTTTAGATTGATTAATGTTTCTTAAGTTTGTTTTTGTCTTGACATAACTGGGACCATGTTGGAAATAACTTGTTAACCTATTGATTTTGTTTGTCTTTTTCTCTACAAATCCAAATATAATAAATCAATCAATCTGTCCATCAAATTGTATTTTATCAAGTGATCGTGTTTTCTATTGATTA
This sequence comes from Pseudopleuronectes americanus, assembly GCA_038501795.1. Taxonomy (NCBI): domain Eukaryota; kingdom Metazoa; phylum Chordata; class Actinopteri; order Pleuronectiformes; family Pleuronectidae; genus Pseudopleuronectes; species Pseudopleuronectes americanus. The sequence goes on along the minus strand of CM076728.1, from coordinate 16,740,422 downwards.
TTTCATGGAGCCATTCATTTCTCCCTAACCTACAACAAATATGCTGAAGTTTATGATTCATTGATTATCGTCGATTAACTTTTCCTGAAAAAGCCACATAACCTTTAAACTACAAATTTATTCTTGATGTTCCAAAAGGAATAAAATGTGTCAAAGATCATCCTTGCTTTGTCTTGTTTGTTTTTCTGATGGAGCTATTACACCTGAGCTGTCCCTCTCTCCCTCTGTCTCTCCCGGTCTTCTCCTCCGCTCCTCTCATCCCTCTCTCCCTCTCTCCCTCTCATCCCTCTCTCCCTCTCATCCCTCTCTCCCTCAGCATCCCTCCCTGACAGGTGTCAGGACCCTGGTCCACGGCTGCGCCCCCTAGCGACCCGCCCTGACGGACAGCGTGCCGCACCAATGGGGAGGCTTCTCCCGCCTCCGGGACACCGGCGGCCCGGCGTGTGATTGGTTGCTAGGGGCGGGGCGCTGTCCTCCCGGAGCGGTGTGTCGCTGTCAGCCGGCAGAGAGACGGAGAGGAGACGGACTGATGGAACCCAGCCGCCGCAGCATCACTCCGACAAAGAGCCAGCGCCGGGTGCAAGCGCTCCTGTAGCCGCGGAGCTCCACGCACACACAGGTACGGTTCGATTCCCCGGTCAGGGTCGCGTCGCGTCCGGTGTCATTTAACCGAAGACAAAGCGACGTCTCCTCCCCACACACACACTCTCACGCAACATCGATTAACCGCCACCAACAAGGGAAGCTGGTGGCTGTGGTGGTGGTTCGACTAGCTCGTTAGCTTCCGAGTTAGCATTCATCCATCAACACGTCAAATATATAAAACAATAAACACCGGCCGAGCTGTACTCGCTTTCCCTCGTTTCCCTCGGCGGCGGACGCACTGGGAACAATGGCGCTTTGTGAGGCGGCCCCGGTGTTTACGTCCTCGGTGGTTGTAAATACACGGGGCGGTGATGGCGGGGAGAGATAGCGAGCTACACTATTAGCTAACATGCTAGGTGGCAGATGTGTTTGAGGAAGAGACAAACCAGCAGCAGCAGAACCATCTACTGAGAGATGTCTCCTTATTCCTAATGTAGAACACAACATATCATCTATAACATTCATCCCCTCTGCTGCTGTCAGGCTGCTAAACCCAGACTGTAGTAAATAACATCTATAAACACTGCATCTCTATCTATTTGATGTGCAATTATTGTCTTTGTATTGATATTTATGTTCCCTCCTTTATCTTGATCTTGATGTCCTTCACCGACCTCTGGTTCTCTGTTGACCTGTGCTTTCTGACACGCTTCCTATTGGATGTTGTTGGTTCGAATCCCTCCCTGGGATCAATAGAGTTGATCTGAATCTGAATAACTATGTGCGAGCCTCCTGAGCAGCCGGGGGTGTTGTGTGTTTTCATCATTGGGAAGATGATGACATGTTATCGTGCTGCTGATTGAACCTATCTTATGGGTCGGGGATTGAACACACACACACACACACACACACACACACACACACACACACACACACACACACACAGGCTCTAAATTGAGGGACTTGAATCGGTCATGGTCCAGTGGCTCCCATCATCTCGCCTGAGTAGCTGTGCACTTCTATTATTCTGCAGTGGAAGACGCTCAGGAGTCAGCCTGAATATTTTGTGAGGGAAAGCCGGAGTTTATACCATGTATTATTTACATACAGGCAGACAGCAGGGCAGCACCGCTATATGGTCTAGCGCCTTCGTTGTTGTGTATTTTTTGGGTTTGTTCTCATTTCTGTGAAGTGAATTGGTTGATAGCTGGGATGATCACACCTCTTCACTTGTTCTAGTTTGTTCCTTCCCCAGCCTGGTCTGTTCACGCTCCCTCTTTTGGCCCCGTCCTCCTTCTTCCTCACACACCCTGCTGCCCTCTTTACTTAGGACTCAGTCACCCTCCCTCTCCATCCATCTCTCCAGCTGTTTGGCACAGCCAGTCGGCGACCCAGTTAACGCCATTGTTTTGTGTCTGGACTTACGCTACAAGTAACACGCACAGACAGACGGCATGACACATCATTGTGCTGCTGTGGCGTTTCCCCTCACTCCCACATCGCTGTCACAGATTTTCAAAGCCCCACTCAGCCCAATTACTTTATGTCTTCATTTCAACCCATTTTTACACAAGGACACGATGAACTACAGCAATAGTTAAGCGGTGATTCATAATGTTGAAGCCCTTTAGAAATGTAAGGAATCAGTGTTTTCTAATGACTAAGTGGTTGTAATATTTTCTTATCACATGTACAGTATATTTGTAAGTGTGTGTACTGTAGGTGTATTATAATACACTGGGTGGGCCACTACACTGTCCATAGTACAATATGTTAACCGCACCGCTTGAACTTCTTCATCTATATTTTAGCACCATGACAATATGTTCTGAATAAATGTAATAAATAATGCAGTTTCCCATCATCATCAAGTGGATTAATCAACACTTTAAATGTTGATGTTGTGTCGATACAAGTCATCACAAAAGCATGTTTGTCTGATTCTTAAAGTTGTGTTTTTGGCAAGCTAGTGAGTGTTAATGGTTGATCTCCCTTTTCTGCATTCAGAGAGGATCTCACACAGGATGTACTAAGTCTTTGTGCAGCCCGAGCATCAGAACTAGATGGAAATAGCCATCTGAACAGTGAAATATCTCCTGCTGCACAGTTAACCAGTCCAGTGGACAGTTTCACACATTGCTTTGCATCTTCCCACATCATCAGACTAAGATTTATAGTTTTATCAGTTTTTGAAAACCTTACCTACTGAAATTGAATTGGGAAACTGCATCTTCACCCTATTTCAGACATTTAATTATGGATCCGTTCTTCAATTCTTGATGTGTGAAGAAACACTTGATCCATTTCAGTCTTTGTACAAGAAACAAGGAAAAACTTGTCCAGCATCTAATGAGGAATCATAATAACGTGATTTACTTATATTATATTTATATATGGCATCTGTCTCCATCTTCAGTGGTGAGCTGAAGGTAGAGGGGTGCGAGAAACGGCGAAAGAGGGAAGAAGTGTTGTGAAGGCCATTAACTCAAGTAAGGGGCAGTGTGATTATATAGGATATGTGTTGCAGTTTGTGTCCCAGTTCAAGTGCATTGTCTTCTGCAATAAGGAAACATTATGAGCCAGTGACTCCTCCCTGTATCGTAGCTCAGCTGCTCTCATACAGACTTGTTCAAACCGCTGATCGGATCCTCTGCTGTAGAGACGTTACAGAGCTTCGCCTGCATGTGGGAAAGAAGCAGAAACTGTAGTTGACCTCCCACGCTCCCTGCTAGTGAACCCTTATCCGTTGGTGAACTATCCATCTTTCCTCTCTGTCATTGTTTCCATAGATACCACCCGGCACCTCACTCCCACCGGCTTACATAACCTGGGGTTTCTGCCAGGCAAACACAAGTCCACACATATACAGAGACATCAGAACACACACACACACACACACACACACACACACACACACATTCCTTACCATCGCACTCCCTGTCTGGCTTTCCCTCAGGTGCTGTTGCGTTAAAGATTAATTTGTATTTTATGTGCACGCTCGTCTCCTCCGTGCTGCTTAGAGATAAGCCTCCTGGTGTCTTGTGTTGACATAACTATAAAGGAGTTTTGGTGCAGAATTAATTCATTTGGCTTGTGAGTTTTGTGTGTTTGATTTAGGACTTAATATAATTGGTCAGGGAATGTTGTTTAACTGCTGTTAGGTTTGATGGAGCTCTGGGGCTGTTTGCTGATGCATTAGTCTGCACATCAGAGACCCCAGAAGTGGTGTTATGTAACACAAGTCTATATATGTATTGAAAGGCTGATGGGCTTACTGTACAGTGTGCGTTTGCATGTACACATGAATGGTAATATCTGTGTATGACTTAATTGATGTGGTAGTGCTTACAGTTTAACAACAGCTGACAGGTTTAATGTCTCATGTCTCATGTTTAATGAGTCTATAAACCCTGGTCCTTCCGTTTAATAACACTGAAACACATTTTCACCTGGAAGCAGAATTTATCATATACTCTCCCTGCTTCAGTCTTCCTCCCAAGTGAGTGGCAATCACATACAGATACTAAAAGTCTCTGTGAATATAAATTTTAGACTTCATTGAGAGATCAGGCGAAAGAGCCCAATAAAACGGAATAAGCAAATTAAGATTTCTGCACCAAAGGAACCTTAGTTTTTAAAGACAAATAAATAAACAAACAAAGAATAATAATGTTCAAAACATTTCTTCAGAACTGAATCAGAACTAGAAGAATTATTATTTCTCTTATGGGCTCAAGGGGGCACCATTGTAGAGCCGGTGTGGTGGCTTGTTGATGACAGGAGAAAAGTAGAATGATACACAGTAGAGTGCAAACCTCCTCCACCTCGTCCCCTTACACTCAATCATGCCACACTAAATAACATTCACTAGCACATATCAGTTATATATACCCGATTTGTATCATCTAGTTCCGTGAATTGTTCAAAGTATTGGTGCTAAAGAGAGTGAAAAATAATCCTGAATCTGCCCCAGATAGTTTTAGTTCTTGGCCCGAGTTCATCCTTCCACCATGTTTTGTGGTAATCTGTTTAGTAGTTTTTTAATAATCCTGCTGAAAGACAAAAAATAAACCAACAAACAGACAGGGGCAAACACATAATGTCCTTGGCGGGGTTAGAAAACCAAAAGTGATCGGACGTTTGACTACAAAACTCGTAGTTGTACTTTACTTATCACCGCTGCCTGAGCTTAGTCCCAGCCCTTTGAATCACTGCCCATTAAACCTTAAAGATTAAAGTGAGGTCAAAAGAAGGAACAGTGAGAATCATCAGGCTTCGGTTGTCCCTCTACTGTACATGCCAATGGTTTAGATGACATCTCTAGCTTGAAGTCCACATGAGAAATCACTGCAAAGAGGAGTGAAAGAAAGAGAAAGTTCTGCTTTCATCCAGAGAAGACGTGTGTGCGGCACCCTCAGTGCAGTGCCTGTATAAACATGCAGTGAAAACAAACATATACTGTATCTGTTCCTGTGCCTGTTAAAACCAGTTGTCGGAATGCACCACTACACGTGTATTAAAACCAGAGGTGGAAAGTAACTAAGTACAATTAATCAAGTACTCTGCTGAAGTGAAAATGGAAAAACACATGTGTTTTTCCATTTTCTGCTTCTTTGTAATTCTACTGTACATCGTTTCATAGGCAAATGGATTTATTTATTTGCTTTTCAGATTCAGATAAATAATACAACAAATAAGTGATCACGCTTAAGTACTTTGTAGGTTGAGACAAGTTTAATATAAGAACCTTATTCATGCGTAACCAACTATGTTATGATGCAAATTATGTACAATGCACATAGTAGTAATCAAAAAATATAATAGACTACATTACTTTACTTCCAGTACTTTAATTTTTATAATGAAACGTGTGTACAATTTTGAATGCCACTGTGGGGTAGCTATTTTAACTTTCCAACACCACTGCTAAAAACAAGGTTAGATCAATAAATGGGAATATCATACATGTCAATAATATCTATAATAAAAGAATCTTCTTCCTTCTGTTGTTAATTTAACTTGCTTTACCAAACAAATCTAAAGATATCCGTCTAAGAACAGCCTGCTCAAGTATTTTATAATTATATAATTATACGTACTCTAAATAAATCCCAGCTTGTGACGCAAAGCTTTATTATCTCTAACAAAGACACCGGTTATTGTGGAGACGCTCTGCTATCATTAATTTGACCCGTCTTCCCAGGGAACCCCTGAACTGGAGTCTGGCTTCTGTGCATAAGCCAAAAGTAAACTTGTTTACGCCCTCGGTTCTCCTGTTAGACCGGGTTGCTGAGTGGCTGGGTTCGCGGGCTGGGCAACTGATAACATGGCAACATATTTGAGTGACAGGAAAGATAAAAGGTTGGAGGCAGAGGGTGCAATTTAAATGATAAGCGGAAGGATTGTAATCAGGGACGAAATTATTGGTTGGATGGGGAAAGGTCACATCCAAGTCAGTTGCAAATAGAAAGGCACATAGTTTAAAAAGGTGTGTGGTACCCACTGAGAGCCTCTCCTGTTGTATGTCATGCTCAAAAGCACAATTTAGGACACAAATGTAAACCATAAACCAAATGAATGACTATATTAATTAACAAACCCATAAGCTGCTGCTTTTCCTTCTGTAGTCATTCAGAAAGGAAGCAAGATAGCAAGAATGACGTAGTATTAAAAAACGAGGAAATGAAGAAGTAATATGAGAAAGTAAACGATAGGAATAAGTGCCCGGAAAAGACAGTGGTGCATTTTGTTCTGCTTCCTTATGGTCTCAAACAAATCAGCATGGTAATGGAAATAGATTGTTTTCCTTCCAGACAGTATGTGAGGTGAGATGGCACCACCCTGTCCTCCCTATGTCCACATGAGCAGGCAACATTTGTGAAGACATAAGAAAAAGACGCAGAAAAGATGGTGGACAGAGAATAAAGATTGCAGATGATCAGGCAGAGCATGAATCCTCGTTGAGACCTCTGTGTTTACCTGGTGTTGAAAACAGCCCATGTCCTCGTGACTTGCTCGTCTGTTTGGGTGTGTTTGGTTGTCCTAGTCAACCAAAGCGTGTCTGAACAGTGGCGGGCAGCTGCAGGTGACGTCTGCGGCTCATAAATCACATTCAGGATCCTTTATGTGTAGATGACGGCTCCTGAAAAACACATAATAGCAATAGATTAATTGCGATTTTCAAGGTTGCAGAGTTGACCTCCACCTATTTGATTAATAAAATGAATTTATAAGAGATTAATTAAATGTCCTCTTTATATACAGATTAGGGAATACATATATTTTAATTGTATCAGCTGCTCGACCACACATCATTAAAATCTCTTCTTGTACCTTTTGAAAAGACCAGTTTACATTGCATAGTCAACAGGGAAGAATAGATGGGATCAGTGTGTATTGTGTAAAGCTTGAGATTGACAGCGTTCGAGTTAAATCACAACCGACTAATCAGCTCAAGCAAACACGAGAGTGACAAACCTGAGTAGCTGGTCAGAGAATCACAGTGGAGTTCATTATCAGCCACTCAGAGCCCATATAATAGACACATCCTGAATAGTGATGTTTACCATCTCAAGAGTGAAGATGAACATTGCAGTGAAGAAAGCATAAAAATCCACAACAACAAATGAGAATAAATAAATAAGTAAAAGCCTGTGGTTTTGTTTGCTGACAAATTCCTGTGGTGGATTGGTCAACCTATGTTTTTTTTGATTGATTGGCCAGAGATGTCAGGTTAATGAAAGGACAAAAACAATATCCTGTGTGTGTTCATGTCTGAGTGTGTTTGTGTGCGTAAGCGTGAGTGTCTTAATACTTGGCTGTTGTAGTCCCCCTAGGGGATGGCACGCCTCTCTAACTGACTTTGGCACCGTGCCTCCCTCTGCTTGTTTGCCACCTTTAACTATTTCCTCGCCAGCCTCGAGGAAGCATCAGCATTGTGTGTAAACAGACTTCTGCTTCTCTGCTGCTGTGGCACAGAAACATCTCAGTTAAAGCATTTTAACTCTAAACATTTTAACACTAAACATCTACGACATCCTAGTCAACTCACTAATGTTCAGTATAAGCATATTTATATAAGTATAAGCCAAATATGTAAATTCACAACTTATCCTTATTACTTATTGGTTGGTAATCATATTTTTAATGTCACAATTAAGATGAATGCAAACATAGAAACCTTTGTACTGGCAGAGATTTATTGGACTGTGTTACAGTCGTAGCGCAGATGTAGCCACAAGCTATATAACATCGTTTGAGGCGGTTTATTAGACTTAAGGTTCCTCCCTCTCTTTGCACACACGGAATGCTAGCCCCACACTACCTGTAAACAAACTTTCATGTGTAAAATTAGTGGAGATTAAACTATTTTTTACTTTAACTGGGGCGTGCAACCAAGATTCGGCACTGCCATTATATTCATCACGTCTGCTCAAACTTGCATTGCAGCCTTTTCAAAAAGGATATGAATGGTTTGTTGTTTTTAATTCTAAACACGAGGACTCAGGTGAAGCACTCAATGGAGTTGATGTCATGACAATAGTGGTATAAACAGCAAGAACCCCGCTCAGGGTATAGGTGTCTCCAGAGAGCTGCTAACTACCTCACACAGTGAGAGAAAGTAAACTGCAGGATGAACTAACATGAGTTTGAAAGAATTAAATGAGGGATACAGAGAATTTAAAACATTCACATTAATTTATGTGTGTAAAACAGCTTATATTTCTCTGTGGAAAGATGTTATTCATTTTAGTACATTTACCATTAAGTATTTTTTGTTTACCAAAAGCATTGAAGATTACCTGATTTTCCCAGCATGACAGAGCCACATGATATCAGGGCTGTGACCAAACTGTTTACTTTCTGTATTGAGTGTAAGATTTGTTTATGTTGCCTAAGAGCCTTGTGGTCATTTTGAATTCTTCTCTTATTCTTCTCAGGATTGGATGTAGGAAAGAAAACTTTTATAATAAGAGCAGTTCTGTAAATTCAATTTTCTTTAAATCCATTCCTCAGTCAGACTTCTGAGTATGTAAATGTATACTTCTCTATCTGTGCTGGCTGAATTCCGGCTGCTTGATTTGTTATCTTACAACTGCTGCTCAAGAGTAACAGCTAACTTTCAAAAAAAACACAGATGTCAGTCTCTGTGTTCAGCGTTCTTCCTGTTTGTGTTTGGCTTTGTTTCCCCCTTCTGTGAAGGGGCGTGTCTGCTCTCAGTAATCCTACACCATTAACACGTTGAGGTTAACTGGCTAAACAGCCTCGACCAGTGAGTACAGGGACTCTTACTCACACCCACATGCCATGTGTTGGCTGTCTGGATCAAGCTGATTCATTCCATTCGGCCGCGCTTTACTACTATGTGAGAAAGAAAGGATGAAGTAGAAGGAAACAGGTGTGTGAGCGAGGACTGTCCTCAGTGACAAAACGGGGCTAGTAAAACTAGGAAAACCCCTAGAGAGAGAAAAAAGGAAAGGGAAGACGGTGTGAGGGAGAGGGGATGAGACAACCACCCAAACTTCCCAAACCACCCTATCAAGCTGCGCTCTTGGAATTGGATCCCTCCCTCGTTCACCACCTGAGAGCAGAGAAACACAGTTGTGCCTCAGAGAGGAGTGAGGAAGATTGAGAGAGCTTAACAAAGAACAGGTGAGAGCAAAAGAGGACAGCTGAACTTTTACATTCAATGAACTTGCCTCTCAAAAAACTAGAAGACCCGGAGGTTGTACATTTTTTTAGTTTAAGAAGAAGAGAGAGGAAAAGGGACTTGTGAAAAGGTGAATCTGAACTCTCAAGAGATCCTGTGTAACTGGAACAACAAAGCAATGAGCTCACTGTCTCAGGGATTGAATGAACTCAACGTAAATCCTTGTGAGAAGAAACTGGAAACCAAAGTGTGGACAAAAGAAGAAGAATGAGATGAAGAAAGGGAAAACCGGGATTTGGGACTACCTGGACACTTTGTTGGAAGTAATTTTTTTTATTTTTATTTTTTAACCAACTTACTGTCCAACCATCATGTAGCTAGTTCTGTGGATGACCTGGTTTTGACAGTAGAGTAACGAGGAGTGGGTTGACATAGTGGAGATATGTCTCTTGAGGATGTGGGGAGCACGAACGGTCTTGGGGTTGAGAGCAGTGCCTCAGACCACTTCGATGGCAAGTCTCTGAGCCCAGGTCAGGACCCGGATCTGGAGAACCAGAGCCAAAGCCAGGATGGCATATTTCTGGAGCATATGGCCTCTCTGTCGATGGACATGTTTGACCCCAGTGACTTTACTGGGAGGTTCAGTAAGATCCAGTCGAGGTCCAGAAAGCGCACAAGGATAATCAGAGGTAGGTGCAGAGTCTGCAGACAAGCCTGTGAATGCTAGTGTTTCATGACCGGACGCGTTTCTTCATGCTGGAAGTAATGAAAAGTTTGGCGGAACACGCAGCTGATATACTGATTCTCAACTCCCCCACTGGAATGTGGGATGGGTTTTTAGTCAACCTGGTATTAAAAAAAAAGGTCTCTATCTATTTATACTCTGTCTCTCCACATAGCTCTAAATGTTGTGTTCTTTGCTGTGATTTGAAGACCTGATTCGTCAGGTGTGTTTGTTGTGGTTTTTGGAGACTGTGACGGGAGATTTTATATTTAGATATGTTTAATGGTAGAATGACAAGTATATATGAATATTATATTAGATATGTTTCTGCAGGTTTGACTCTGAGATAATCTGTGACTTTCCTTTGCCAAAATGTGTATTTGTTGGAGACATCTCCCTGTTGTTATAACAAAGGTTTAACAGCAGGGGCCAATCGAACAGATGTTGCAGAGTGGCTATAGGTGTTATGACCAGAGACGGGGGTCTCTGGGAAACAGGTTTTAGACTCAAGAAGCAGTTCTTCTAGTCTGGTCAGAATCAACATTCATTGTGTGATGGTACTTCAAAGAGGATCTACTTCTGCTGGGGCAGACCACGGGATTGGTCATCTTGGTCATGACAATGAAGAGAGCTGATTGGACAACATTCTACCTCCGTGTGAGGAGGGTCTGAAACTGTATAAATGTATTGTGAGTTCATTGTTCATAGCTCTTGCTTCGAATCTTTCAGTGGTTCAGCATTAGCCCCCGGCCGCAGCTGGGTAAAGAATTAAAGCAACCAGAATGGAGAAATGCTTGTGCTGTCCTGTAATGTAATTAAAAACTGCCATTACAAGACCCTGTGAAAAGTGATACCTTCTCTGTCTTGAGGCAGACAGCAGCAGCAGCAGACATTACTCCACTTATCCTCATTCTGCAGATTGAGAAAATAGACATGTCTGTGCAGCTCTGGCCTCAGATGTAAGCACAGTTTTTATTTGCCCAAAACAACTTATTCATTCTCAACTTAACTTAACCTCTGGGAAGACCATGGCGAAATACTTCCAACAGTGGGAGAACGCCAAAAGCTTAAGTAGTAAGTGTGAATATAATAGAGAAAAGGGCCTCTGATTAAATTTAATGGTGATATTCATTATTCAAAGTTTTTTCAGACAGTACTGCTACAGCTTTATGTTTTTTCTTTGCACTTATAACCCTGCAAGATGATCTGTTTCCCTGGGAGACTTGCCCTCTGGCTCTGTTGTGTCAATCTCTCAACCGACAAACAGATCCAGGGGCTTCTATCTATTCCTGAAAAGCCACAGAAAAGTCCAAATCAAAAGGAGGTTATGCATTTTCATATTTATTAACTAATACAATTATCCAGAGTGATGTTACGTTAACTTTATAATAAACCGGTCCTGACGCTTACAGGATCATGCTGGACAGACATGGATGTAAAAGTCAGCCGAGGTTAATTCCATGATTAGAGCATATTAAGGAGAGTAGAGCAGAGAGGTTTAGGGAGTCATTATTTATCTGAATATACATTTTTCTATGGGATTTGGCAGAACTTCAGAAATGAGAGAAAAGTGGGCGTACAGTCAGCGAGGTAGTGTCTGTGTTACAAAGTACAACCTGCACAAAGAAAACATTGAGTAGAAAAATTAACAGCAACTTTTCAATAACACAGGTAAACTTTTAGACAAATGAAAGGTTCTCGGGCTTCTATGCTGTGATAATGTGTGTGACAAAGGCTTTGCTGTTAGGGGAGAGGTGCACGCACACACACACACACACACACACACAGACACACAGACTCACACACACACACACACACATTCTTCACAATATCTATTTGATCAAGACAGCTGTGTCAAGGAGATACCACAGTGTGAACTTCAAATACTCCCCGTCTCTCTCTCTCTCTCTCTCTCTCTCTCTCTCTCTCTCTCCTCTCTCTCTCCTCTCTCTCTCTCTCCTCTCTCTCTCTCTCTCTCTCTCTCTCTCTCTCTCTCTCTCTCTCTCTCTCTCTCCTCTCTCTCTCTCTCTCTCCCTCTCTCTCTCTCTCTCTCTCTCTCTCTCTCTCTCTCTCTCTGTGTGTGTGTGTGTCTGTGTGTTATCATAGAGGAGTTTATACCCACGACTTCATGTAAGAACCATAAGAGAGAGACAGATGAGTGGCAGGTTTAATTTAAGTTGAACAGATGTGCTGTGATGATGTAATTAGGTCAGTGTAATCTCAACCTCACAAGCTTAAGTTCACCAATAAGCCAGCTAGTTTAAGGTCATTGATTTTAAGGTCATTTTTTTTACATTAAACGTTACAGAGTTCCAGCCTCTCCAGTGAAAGACTTTCTGCTTTTATTTGTCCCATGTGTTAGAAAACTGATTGTTTTCATTTTTGACATCCGTGACCAAATGATTAATTGAATCATCAAGAAAACTATCTGAAGCCTGATTATTTATAAAAATAAATATCAAAGTTAATGCGCCGCATCTCCACCATCGGGACCTTGTTGTTCCTGTAGTATCAACATCTCCAGCAGATTACTATTTTGACTTATGCTAAATAAATAATCATCTTAAAAGAAATATATTTCAGGGCTTTCGGTATTTGGATTAAGTTGCACATTAAAACTAAATTGGATTGAATGGTGAATCATTTAAATGTGTCCGATAAAGATGATAAAATAAGTTAATTATAGCCATCCACTCAGACATGGAAATTGCAGATGTGTGTGTGTGTGTGTGTGTGTCTGTGTGTGTGTGTGGGAAGTGGTCGCAACTGCTAATTAAAATAATAATTTTAGATTAAATGGAATGTAATTGAGTGTGTCATGTGTCATGTGCATTTGTGTGAAAGCATGTATGTGCTGATAGTGAGTGTGGAGGCACATTCAACAGCTGGCATGCTCAGGCCCCGGTTTAGAATGTGTGGAATTCCAGGACTTCCATAAGGGTGTGCGTGTCTGTGTGTGTGTATGTTTGTGTCTTTCCGTCTATGATTTTATAATTGTAAGCTCAATAGATGTGCGTAACTCTGTGGCAAAGAATTTCCCTCGCAGGTCATCAATTTGAATATATTTTAATGCACGTAAGCTTCTCTCCAACAACTGAACTGCTGTTCCCTCTTCATGAAGAGAACTAGAGCTCGATATTGGCAAGTTTTTGTACTCGTGAAATAGATATATCCAACACGCCAGGGAGGAATTTCCCCACATTGGCACAAATGTTTACTTGGACTCGCAGATTAACCCTCAAAGGTCAAAGGTAAAGGTCATTGTGCCGTCACAAAACACATTTTGGCAACTGTTGAATACTTAATGTGCCACATTTTCACAAATACCTTCAAATTCATCACTATTAAATGTGTGGACAGACATAGATGTAAACTGCAACTTAACTGGTTGACAGACAACCTAGGAGGTCATTCTTTGTGCTTGATATAATATCCCATTTCCACACAATACCAAACTCTGCATACACTAAACATCCAGCAGTACATTTGCTGAGAGAAGGCAAAAATGCATAGATTGATCTGAGAATTGTATATTGGATCATTCAAATAAAAACTAAAATAGATTAATTGGAAAACCTTTCTCCAGATAGAACATATCTCTTGCATTTAGAGAAAGTGTGTACAACTGACTAGGGACAGAACTTTCTTTTTCTCTTGTCTTTACTCGTTGTAGCTCGAATACTCTTCCTCGCCGGTTTCCCTCCCACTCAACAACTACAGGTGTTAGAAAATAAACTCTCCCATCATCCCGTATCAGCCACAAGCAACTTTTTAAACAAATGAAAAGTGTGAGAAATAGGTTAAACGAAGTCTCAATTTCCTTTGCTGCTGCACCAGTAAGTTGAAATAACTACTCTTTTGGGGCCGTTGCAAGACATAAATGCTTCTCTGTAACTTGATTGGGCCGTATTGTCACATTTCAGTTTTCGGGTTAACTTCATTTGCTGATACAATTTGGCCCAGGACTGTGATGGAGTAAGCAGAAGTTGCAGACAGGAATAGACCTGCGGTGCCTCTCCGCTATATTTCTCCTCCTTTGAGATTCGACTGTAATTGTCTGTTAATGTGAACCAGGCCATCCTGTGCTCTGTCGCATCTCCTGTGAGATGCAGCTCCACATGATGCTGTGTCTTGTGAGCTTTCTACTCAACCCCCCCATCACTTTCATTTTCTCTCCCCTGCCTCTGTTCTTTCTCTCACCCGTTCACATGCCCCATTGCACTTCCACAGTTCATAGGGGGAATAACATGATGACCCTCTATTATCCACTTGCACTTCCAGTCTTACCCATCCAACCATAGCATCTTTGCTGTGATGGCCATCATACCTTCAGCTTAGGCACCTGTGAGGACAGCCTATGATCCATGTGACATGTGAAAGGTGGAGGGAGAGAATTGAGTCACCTCGTCGAATTGTCTGAAACTATATTCAAGCTTCAAATGGCCCGTCAATAATGTATCTGCTGCTTTAGGGTGTAAGGTTAGTATCACCAACAGGCAAAGTAATGTTTGTGTTTGCCTCTTTAACAACTCAAAACTGGGTAAAACCAGTGGAAATTGTAGGTGAGGGGAGCGAAGGTTCATCCGGCCCTTTTTAATGCACTAAAACACTCTAGCTAGGATGAGATAATCCTCTGTTCAATTGGAGTAATGGGACATCATGTCTCCTCTTTAAAATTGCAAAGCTTAAAACTGTTGTTGCGCGATGCTTAGACAACAAAGAATTCTGCTCACTGTGATTCTCTGAAAAATCATTTGGTTCTTCAACAGATTTTGAAAATATAGATTTTTGGAAAACCAGTGTCCTGCATCACGGCACCTGAAATGATCCACAACTTGTGTTTACTTGCCGAGCAGCTTAACCGACCAGGTTTCCAAACCATTGACCTACAAATGACACAACAGTGTTAATTGACCGTGCAGCACCAACCGATGTCAGGGCCTGTCGTCATCTGGATAATCACTATCTTTTTCTGCTGATGCTGTAACAGGCACACATATTGGTTAGATCAATAACAACTATATCCACGCCCATATTTCACTTTTTTGCAAAAAATCTGTATAAGTTGGCTGATAAGTAAGATGGAGATGAAGAACACAAATACCAAATTAGGGTTGGGATCTAGAATTGATGGCACTGTCAGCTTGTGATGGCCTCAAGGTTTAAAATGATTTTTAATTCCCTCAGCAGCTAATCCTCTTTTCTGTTTTTTGATGGAGTCCTGCCTACTCAACATTTATTTTTAAGGGTCATTAAGTGTTGTATTTTAGTGGAATTGTTTCTCCTAGTCCTTTGTGTGCAGTTTGATATATTAAAAACATGTGTATGTATATTTCTTTCAATCATTGGTTTGGTGAGTGCATATAAATAAACTTCTTCTTCTCATTATTATTATTAGAGAACAGACATTCACACATCTGAGTCAGTGATGCCATTCACCCGTTGTTATTTCTGGCTATTGGTTGGTGCAGCCTCCTCGTCACTGCTTCTCTTGGCTCTGATTGGCCGGGGCAGGCATGCAGCATGCTCACTCAGCACTTATTGCTCGACAGAACCGGTCAACAGTAATCAGGAAACGTTCGTAATCTCTTCCATCTTAATTATTCCAATTTCCCCTTACTCAGTCGTTTTTTCCCTCCCATCTACCCTCCATTTATTCCCTGCAATTCCCTTGTGCAGTACTATTTACTGTATCTCTCTCTCTCTCTCTCTCTCTCTCTCTCTCCTCTCTCTCTCTCTCTCTCTCTCTCTCTCTCTCTCTCTCTCTCTCTCTCTCTCTCTCTCTCTCTCTCTCTCTCTCACTCTCCTCTCTCTCCTCTCCCTCTCTCTCCCTCTGCCCTTCCTCTAAGAGGATTGGCTGCTTGCGCCTACCAACATCTGTGTATCACTGTCCTGAGAGAGCAAAACAGAGAGGGGATGGGGGTGCTAGCCACAGAGATAGCAACACAGAGCGCAGGAGAAGCCGTGTGCCGCTCTTTTTTTCTTTCTCTCTGACACACACACATAAACAAACAAGCACACATCCACTCAGCAGCAGACAGCCGCAGCATCCGCATCGCTGGGTGCCCACCCGCATCCCTCTCTCCTTCTCTCTCCTCCGTCTTTCTCTCGAGGAGCGTACACCTCGTTCTCTTGCTTGCTCTGTCCGCAACGCCTCATCCTGCCATCCTGTCCCCCCTCTGCTGTCTGTCACCGTGGCGACATATCCTCTGCAGCCATGGCGACTAGCCAGCAGGATTCAGGCTTCTTTGACATCAGCATCAAGTCTCTGCTCAAGTCCTTAGGAGGGAGTGAGTACAGCTAGCACACTACAGTTGTTGTTGCTGGCATGCCAAACAAATGTTGTGACACGGTCAGATTCTGAAAGACTGATTGGGTCGCAGTGTGTCCTGCAGTGTACAGACTATACTTGTTTTGTGTATTTCTGTGTATGTATGTGTTAGATGAGACTGAAAAACGGACAGCATACGTACAGCATCATCCACACTTTTAATATCTGGCATTGTTATATAATGGAATAATGGAAGGGGGGGGGGACTGCTCTAGGGGTTAGCAGAGGGTAAATCTGGCTCCTCAGCAATTTTCTATATTAATTATACAGCGAAATAACTCAGTCTTTGACTTTGTTTGAGTCTTTGTGCTCGGCATTAAAGGGGTTTGTTTAAAAAAACCTCTGTCAAGCTCTGACATGTTTTAAATAATAATTAAATATACAGCAGACCTGTGTGTTTACAAACCCAATGGATGATCTGTTTACATCTCAACAGACTCAAATCACTTAATCAATTCCTCCGTCAGTGAGTTGGTGTTTACCCAACAGAAGGTAGAGCGACTGTCTGACACTCAGAGGCAGTCCGGGGTGAATACCCAGGAGAACCATTCCAGACTGGTGCCAACTGGACGTTCTGTACTTTCGCCCACTTTCAGCAGTGGGCTCATTAACCTGAGACATTACAGTAGAGGAAAGCACTGGTGTCTTATTGCGCCACTGGGTCTCTAATATAGTCATCACGTTGCAGCCGGTAGTTCACCTTTACTGTAGCATCAGTATATCTCTGTTGTTGTTGAGAGTGCAGAGATGACTACGGGCTTTCCTGTTATTATACTTAAGTGATTTCAAATATCGACTGAACACTATAGCTTTTAATTTTTGTGTATATACTGCGGGCACTTGTCTGTGAGTAGTTTACGAGTTCTATAGAAGCATCTGTGTGTGCTCTGTTGCTAAATAGTGATGTTGTGTGTACCATTTAGATACCATAAAAACCTTCTGAAAAGTGTGTGTCTGTGGTTGTGTGTGTGTGTGTGTGTGTGTGTGTGTGGGTCCAGAGCAGCTGTGTCAACCTCATATATTAGGTGTGCGGTGAAGGACTGTCAGCGGGGGTTATGTCGGTTACGTAGGAACTGCAGAGGATGTGTTGATGCCCCCCCCCAGCCACTTATGATGATATGATAATTAAAAAAAAGAAATCAGAGGCCGTGATGAGATGGTTTGTACGTTTCACTCGTATATGTTTAAGCTACTGGACCAAATTCAGTTAGGCTTAGCCTTGTCTGCTCCAAGGTCACGATGATGATGCAGTCAGAAAGCTATAGAGCCGAGAAAACAGGCCTGGCAACTTCAAGTATAGATTTGTGTTTTCAAGCATGGGTTACTTATCGAGTGAAATCACTAGATAAACAGCTGACCTCATCGGGTTGAACTTGTTCCATCTCATACCAGCCTAACTGAAACACACACACACACACACACACACATACACACATTTTTGATGCAAGCTGCAGCAACTGTTATTTGTCTGTACATGATTTATGGTCCAGTCTTATCACCGACACACATTCATTCAGTGCTGTTAATTTGGTCATAGTCATACACCAGTATCTTCAGTATCTTGTCCAAGTCAGGATGCACATCGCTGGGGATCGAACCACAGACTATCTGGTTCATGGAGGACCCTCTCTACCTCCTGAGGTGCTCCACTGTAAAAGCAGAAACACAGTATTGTGACCTTCCAGTTCAACCTAAGTGAAAACACTTTTCTCATCTTCTAATAGTGACATCTACAGTTTGTGTAATAACGAGAGTAGAGGAGGAGAACCGAATTTTTTATGTAATTGTTGAGAATCAATATTTACGATTTTTACCCACATGTCAAACTGTTCAATTATAAACACATGATTAATATGTACAGATTTGTCTTGTTACCATAGTTGGTCATGAGTCAGTCGTCCAGTATCAGATTCGGTTCTGCCAGGTCTTGCTGAGGGTCGTCGCTGTGTGTTTGTGGCGGTAAACCTTTTAGGATATATAATGTGCTGTAAACCAAGATAGGCTTGTATTGACTATACGTGACGGATATCTGCTGATTCATCTCTTAAAATGCCGAGTCATGCAGAATTCTACGAGGGTCCCAGGAAGCGCTCTGGTGCGCTTTATCGACAGCTCTATTGGACGTTGTTATGTCGTCCTACTCTGTGCTCTGCTCTCCCCACTGACGTGCATTAGACACACACAAACAGACACACACACACACACATATTTACTCACACTTTAAAGTCATGTCGTGGTGAAGCTTTAACAGATTACCTCTGATAACCGTAAACCTTGAGTTAGATTCATACCATTTGCTTTGTCATTTGACCGCATTACTTTTTCCCCCCGATATATTACTTCTGCGTATATGTGTGTTTGTGTGTCTGTGAGTATATCTGTTTGCTTGGGTGTGCACTTGTGTATGAGTAGGGGTCAGTGGGAGTGGTGGGTATGTAAGAGAACGACCGCCAGTAGTCTATATATAGCTCCTCCCTCCTCCCCTCGCCTCCCTCTCGGGGCAGTGTTGAAATTCCAACCCAACTCTTCTGGTCAGATCTCCACAAGGAGCAGACTTTACTTAACTGCTACTGACAACTGAAGGACAGCCACAAGACCACTCTGAAAGAAGCACTTTACTTCAGCACAACTTTCCAATGGACTTCAAGGATTCCAAGGTCAAGGGAGGTGTCGCACAGAAACGTGACGGCTGGCAGGAGGTGGAGCAGAAGCTGAAGTAGAAACTGATAGGTGGTCTGTAGGCTCATGTGGCTGTCAAGCATGGGGCCCTACACAGCCTGCGATCCACCAAGGCCTCTGCTGAAGCAGCACAGTGGAATAAGTTTTCTCTTCTTGAACTTTTAAAAGATGCTTTGACAACGTCCCGTCCTGTTATTGCACCATTCGAAGGCTTCAAGCTGCTCACTGTGGTTATGGCTCTTCCGCTCTGTGGATGCAGAGTGTCTTCCTGTTTGAGTTGGATCAAACGCAGGATACAGCTGTAATGCTGCTGTCAAGAGTCTTCCTTCTTGCCTCAGGCTCATGTCTCTCACTTTACCTGCCTGTCATTTTCTGAAGGATGTAGCCTTACACATTTAGCTTCGGATAACAACCTGAAAGCACCTAAGCCAGACGTTACCGCCATGGTGGAGTAAATGGGCGATGGAGACAGACTCTAATCTCCTGCAAGGAACTACTATTAATTGTTAATTATGGGAGCTGTATTTTCAACCCTGTAAACTACTGGGTGAATTAACTTACCAGTTCCCAGTTTCACTTGCCTTATCCATCCCACTGGTTCCCAGCATTTTTTACCCAACTCTACCTAATCTATCTGTGTCCCGCCGTGTGGCTGTCTGCACCATGGAAGTGCCAACTAGATGGAGCAGGGCAAGTGTCATCAGCTTCATCAAGGGCCTTGGTAAGCGTGCGGGGGGGTGAACGTGTGCACGCATGTTTGCATCACTCGAGTCATCATGTGTCTAACAAACAGTTTGCAGTGAATGAGGCCGGGGGTCCTGCTGTCCGGCCCAGGGAGTATAGTGTCCATGGACATCTCACCTCTTCAGTGAGGTACAATCACGTGGTCATGAAGGACGTGGTTAGACCTGATGTTTCATTAACAGCACACACTTGTCACTTCACCTTGTTCTTCTCCGGAATTGCAGCAAATCAAACTTGCTAATGTGCTTCGGTCCAACAAGCCTGCTCTGTTGGCTGTTGCTTCATTCGTTGCTAATACTATCCTCGGCTCTGTGGGAAGGTGTTTGAGGTTTTGCTTACGCTCTTATAGTGCATATTAAAGAGACGCTGAAGAAATATGTTGTTACATAAAGTGATTTTGTTCATATTCTTAGAGATGCATGTCAGGAAATACCCGTTGTTTGTTCACGTCCGTTCGTCTGCCTTCTGTCTCTCCATCTCATTTGAGACGCCGGCGACTCCCTGTGTGTCCTTCTCTGTTTTGTTTATCGTTGCAAGAATTAATAGCACCCAGTTTCCCTAATGATGCAATCAGAAGGCAGGAATGAAAACATCGGGCTGCCGAGCAAGTTGTGTGTGTGTGTGTGTGTGTGTGTGCCTAGAAAGTGCAGGCACTCAATCCTGGACTCTGACTCAGCATGAATTAATCATTGCTAAAGAGTTTGAACATTACAGAAAGAAAATGATTCTGATGTGATAAGTAAGGTTTGTTCATTATTGTCAGTGATTAATTTAGAAGGAGAGAAGCATGAAGAGAGTATGGGGCTGTATGTAGGACAGGTGGTAGTATATGACCCGGCTATGGAGGTGGATAGGGCTTGGGACTTTACTGAGGGACATACATGAGACAAAGGTCCAGGTCCATGCTGATGTTCGAAAAAACAAGTGAAAGTTAGTTAGTGCGGTTTTGGTTGTTTATCGACACAGTCAGCAGTTGAAGCTGCTGTAGTGGTTGAGACACACAAATCATGGAGGCCAATAAGATTCTGTTAAACTATTAGTAACTGATTTCTCCCAAAAACAACGATAACACATTTCACATGGTTTACCTCCTTAAATCATCTTAGAAATCACAGAAACTAAGAATGAATCCAGAGCTTGATTGGAAATCACCAGGTCTCTGAAGTTTTATTTTGTAACAAAGTGCTTCATTGACAGTAAATCCATGTGTACATTAGTAAGATAAAGTCAAATAGACAATTTCTCCCAACAAAACTTAAACAAATATATGCTAGAATCACAGTTTTCAATACTCTATAACTTAATGTTAAAAACAGAAATTGCTTGATCCGAAATTATGGGGAAATAGTTTCGAACTTAGAACATATAATATGACCCAAATACAGATAAGATAAATTACGACAGCAGTAATACAAGTATGTGTCTCCCCCTCCACGTCTGAGAGGGGCCTTTTAATATCTCTGCTTCACCCTGACTGACTGGTCCTATCTCTCCACAGCCTCTCCCGTGGGTCTGAAACCCCCACTCCCGCCAGTCAGTGGAACCTTGGGAGAGAGAAGGGGTCCTGTCGTCATGGCGCCCGTCAACGTGGACCCTGAGAGTAAGCCGGGCGAGTTCGTCCTGAAAAGCCTGTTTGCCAACTTCACCTTGCTCTCCGAACGCAAGATCCGCATCATCATGGCCGAACCACTGGTGAGTCACTTTGCATCAAACTCATTTAACACTTCTGTTATTCAGTGTGAATTGAGTAGATACTGTTAACTTGACTTGTGAAAAGAAAGGTGCAGTGGGCCTTTATCTTAGATAGTGTGCAGCATCATGGCTTATTTGTTTATTAAATGAGAACAGGTTTGATAAGTTTTCAATCTGTTTATTTCTATATTTACCTTTTTATCTTCAGGGACACGATGAAGTGAGCATTTGGCAGTTTGTTCTAAACAAAACCAGGGAACAGAAAGTGTAGAGCAGCTAACATGCAACAGTATTAATACATCTGCATCTGTGCTGAGGACAGTCGTAGTCTGAGGCACAATGTTTTCGGTTCGTCTGTCTATTCCACTCTTGTGAGAACAATATTTCAGGAAACGCCATGAGGGACGTTTTGGTTTGTTACTATGGTCCACTTGGTCTCAAGGATGAACTGATTACAATAACAAATTAAAAAAATAATCCCACTAATGACAAAATAACTGACTGAACTGACTGAATTTTGTTTCAGTTTCAACCATCATACCACCTCTGTGTGTCGGTTACACAGAGAGTCAGAAACTGGTGCTGCTGGTTTGTTAATTAGCTGCTGGTGATTTAATGTAAATGTTAGAGAACAATGTAAAATGTGGAGTGGTCGTAGGGGGATTAGTGCATTACCTCGTTTGATCTGATCTAAGTGAAGAAATTCAGACAAACTGAAACCTAATCCTAAACTTTGATTACATTCAGGCTGTGAGGCTTGTTCCCTGAGAGTTTAGGTTCACACAATGAAAACATAATAAAGGAAAGACAGAGAGTTTTGAAGATTTGTTTGTGTGTTTGTCTCCTTTGACGTGAATGTCTTCTTATCTCCCAGGAGAAGCCACTTAACAAATCTCTACAGAGAGGAGAAGACCCACAGTTCGACCAGGTGCGTATATCTGACATGGATACGTCACCGATATCTGTGGCCTCTTTTGTCCATTGTCATACAAACCAAGGCAAAACAGTTATTTGGGATATGAACCCATTGTTTTCTTGTCTCTCTCTGCTCGCCTGCTCTTCCTCATGTCGTCTCTGCAGCTGATCAGCTCCATGAGTTCTCTGGCCGAGTACTGCCTGCCGTCCATCCTGAGGACTCTGTTCGACTGGTACAAGAGGCAGAACGGCCTGGAGGACGAGTCCCACGAGTATCGACCCAGGGCCAACACCAAGTCAAAGAAGTGAGAGAACACAGACTCAGATAAAGAGCTCTTTCCTTCACTGGAATAGATTCAGATGTCTTTTTTAAACAAATCTTAGGGATTCATGTCTCTTTTAATCATAAATATTGTCCTGACCTGTAAACTATTGAGTAGGAAACTTATCATCATGACATCATTTATACCATTTGGTAATCTAAATAAGCTGATTGTGGCTCGTGAATGCAGTGTATTACACAATTTTCTGACTTCATAGTGATGTCATTATGACATAACTCTTACACAATCATAATAATGTTTTGATCCATGTAAGCTTCAGGTCATTTCTGTTCAACTACAGGATAGCATGAAACATGTGTTTTTGAACTACATGCATGTTTCATTTTGTTACTTCTTCATGATGACAGTTAGCATATGACATCACTGGATGCAGAATCATTTATGACAAACAAAATCTTTAGATTGTCTCTCAAGGTCAATTGTTTTTGAAATATCTTCGAAAATCTATTTCTCTGACCGTATTTTTAATGACCTTGACCTCTGACCTGTCGGCTCCAAACATTAATGATCTGGAGATACAAGTTATAGTATCTTTAAGTTTAGTTCAAATCCATCAATGTGTTGTAAATATGATGTATAACCTTTGTGTTTGTGCTTTTGTCTTAGTGATGAACAACAGAAGGACTACTTGTTGGAGAGAAGAGATCTGGCAATAGACTTCATCTTTTCTTTAGTGCTTATAGAGGTTTTAAAGCAGGTGAGTGTCGTTCTGCACTAAGATCTTCTCAAAAGGCTGAATGTGTCAAACCTCTTAACATGAGTAGGTTTAACCTTTAATGGAATTTGTCTGTAGACAGTATTCCCATCCTGGACAATAACAAATACTCTAGACTTGAGCACATTTTATTTAACACTGTTTCAATTAAATGTTTATGACTGTCAACGTGGTCTCTCTATCCAGATCCCACTCCATCCTCTGTTGGATGGACTCATCCAAGAAGTTATAAATCTGGCCTTCAAGCACTTCAGATATAAGGAAGGGTAAGAGAGATACCACAACTGGGACTGTGTGTCTGAAATAATGTTTATCACTGTACACTTTCCCAGTTACTTATTTGCATTGGATGAAAGGCCCTTGGAGTTAAAATGCAGTCATGACATCAACATGCACATATTCACAGCTTTTATAAATGAAAGAAGTGTGTGTAGTTGTCACAGACTTATCCATTGATATTGATGTTTATCTTTGCCTCTAAGGTATCTGGGACCCAACACTGGCAACATGCACATCGTGGCTGACCTCTATGCTGAAGTAGTGGGAGTCGTAGCTCAGTCCAGGTACTGTACATGTTTACAAATTAATGTTTATACTGCATGTGTGTTTGTGTGTGCATACACACTAAATGTGTGTATGTATACAGGAAGTTAGTTGTATTTGTTGACGTAAATGTGTTGAGTTAATCTCCTTTATCACATACCAACTGAAGGGGAAATCTTATTATCAATTTAAGTGCATTAAATATCTCAAATCTATTGAAGAGGCAATTTGTCACAGTTCAGTGCTGTGACCCCTTTTCTGGTAGAAACACCAATTACAAAAGCGGCCCGTGTTTGTGTGTGTCTGTGTGTGTGTGTGTGCTGCTAGAAATATTTGTGTGTGTGCGTGGTAGCGGAGGATAATGACAGTCCAGATGATGGTCCTCTGTGCACCATGTTGTGCGTGATGAGAGATGAGCGGTGTTCCCATTTTCCAAGAAGTTATTACTGTGATGGTGAAAGTGTTGGTTTACAGGGCAGCTCAATCACTACTGTCACACACACACACACACACACACACACACACACACACACACACACACACACACACACACACACACACACCAGCTGAACCATCACGTCATTTGACACAGTTATCGATCTAGTAAAGAATCAAATTCAATATACTGGGACCTATTTCAGCAAACCCGGACTGTTTTCTGCGTAGATAATGGATTTTCCACTTGGTTAAACTTCTAAGAAGATTCAGTGTTATTTATTTGTACTGAATTATTCACACACGGTTCAATGGAAACAGTGAAGGGCGCACACTTTGGTCACACATTCCTTCTACTTGACATTAGCTTTGTGTTTTCCCGACTCGGTTTAACAGAGTAAGAAGTTTATGTATGTCTTATTCAAACTACAACAAAGAGAAGGCTGATGACTGCTCAACTTAACTGCTGTGGCAACCCCTGTGAAGCAAGCACAAGCATGTGCAAAAACACACACGCCCTCAGAACAAGTGCGCACACACACACATTCCCTCCACATCACCCCTCCAGATGCCTTTCTAAATATAGACCTGCCTAACACTGTTGGGAAAATCTATCTGGATGGGTACATACACAAACACGCACACACACACACACACACACAGGAGTACACACTTATGTGCACATGCAAAAACAGTTGCGTAGCAGACTTTTCTGAGATTTGGATATGACAACATTAGTAATGAGTAACAAGAGTTCACATCTGGTCACCATTTCCTCCTCAGGTTCCCAGCAGTGAGGAAGAAGTTCATCTCCGAGCTGAAGGAGCTGAGGCAGAAGGAGCAGAGCCCCTACGTCATCCAGTCCACCATCAGCCTCATCATGGGCCTCAAGTTCTTCCGCATCAAAATGTACCCGGTGGAAGACTTTGAAGCCTCCTTCCAGTTCATGCAGGTACATTGTTTCACTGCATACATTCATGTCTGGAAGCAGTTTAGGGCCAATCATGGAGCTGTCCTGCTGAGAAGTTCCAAGTAATAGGCGGTTAAGTGCTGTGTTTATTGGCCAGCGGATGGTAATTGCAGCATTGAGAGTTTTCCTCATTTTCCTTCACCCATAACGAAACTTGAATTTGAATCGTTAACCTTGCATTTGCTAAATTATCCTGTAGATGTGTTGCTTCTCTCACTGTCTCTGACCGTGTCTCTCTTTCTGTCTATAGGAGTGTGCGCAGTATTTCTTGGAAGTGAAGGATAAAGACATTAAACACTCATTAGCCGGACTCTTTGTGGAGATACTCGTACCTGTAGCTGCTGTAAGTGCATTTCCTCTTGATGCTCAGACTAATAGTCATCTACTACATACTCATAATACATTTTTAGATAAATTTCAAGCCAGAGTAAAATTTTACATATTATTGTTTGTCTTTGAATTAAAATATATCTGCAGAACATTGTGTCTGCTGTTCCAAATACTTAGTTCTGAATATGTAGAGTCTTGTCTGTCTGCATCATGTACAGTAGAAAAAAGACACTGGTGAAAGCAAACTGCTAACAAGAAAAGTGCATGAATGTGACCTGTGCAATATGTGTCCTCTCTCAGACTGTGAAGAATGAGGTGAACGTGCCGTGTCTTCGAAATTTTGTTGAAAGTTTGCACGACACCACGCTGGACCTGTCCTCTAGGAAGAAACACTCTCTGGTAAGTTTCCTCCCCATACTCTGTGTCGTCACCGCTCAATCTCTTCATTTCCTCTCCATTACCAGTGATTGGTGAAAGCACTTACTGTACCTCTCCAACATGTGGGCTTTTATCTCTGCATGGGAAGGAGGCAGGAGTGCAACGTGCGGCACACAGCGTTGTTTTTTAGTATTTGCCCACAGCATGGAAGCTGGCGGGGCAATCGGCAAATTAGTTGCAATACATCTCCCTGACCAGGACAAGCAGTCTCAAGCGGATAGGCATGCAATAAAATCAGTTTAACTGACTGGTATGATAATGTCCTCTGCCACTGCTCAAAAGTTGTAACCATGAAAGTTAAGTAAGTAATAGAACAGGCAAAACACTTTTTATGACACAGGATTATCAGTACTTTTCTCAAAACAAGATCCTTCCAATAAAGCCCTTCTTTTTTTAGTGCTAACCTCTCTTCAAGTCCAAAACAGACATGGAGGTTGATTTATAGACTGCGAAAAGTTTTTCAGAAGGAATTGATCTGATCAGACCGAGGTTTTGTTATAATCCAGGTTCCAGGTTTCTCCACCTTTTGGTTCTTATTCCACTGACAGATTTGATAACAAGACATGGCAGGAGGCCTGCTGGTGATGTGCTATTTGTGATGTGAGTGGGTTCCTCCTCAGGACTGCAGACATCTCACTCAGCCAGTACGCACGCTTCCTTCAACAGATTCTGAAAATACTTTACCATGCATTCAAGACTTGACACACCTTTTTGCATAGAATCTTTGTGTTTCTTTTTTTCACGTTTTCCAAGCGACTGGTGCACTGGTATGCACACAAACAAACAACCCGCCACCACGTCAGAGCTGAAGGGACATGACATGTCAGGAATGACTGTCATCTGATGTATTCCCTTAATTCTTTTACATTCTGAGTGTCTGAGATAGAAGAGCAACGAGGCGCATCTCAAATCGAGCATTTAAAAAAACAATTCATGACGAGGGTGTACCTGGTCTCACACCGATTATTAGCAAGGTATTCGTGTTTAAGAATGATCTGCATGCAGACTGTGATGACCTGACTGGTGATTGAACAGACAAGAGACCAAAGTTCACATTCCTGTAGGTCAACTTGAACTGGAAATATTTTCTCTCTTCTAAGGTTTTGTTCACACGGCTGTTGCTTTAATTCTGCTCAAGAGACAGCAGAAACAAAAATGTATTGGTTAATGAAATAAATTAACCAATACAGTCAGACTCACTTGTTCTTCTTATTAGTCAGACTGTCCAGATAGAGCACAGGCAAATATAAGTTGTGTTTTATTTAATCGACTTAATTACACAGAGGCAGACATTAAAAAGTGGGTTAATGAGGGATTTATCAGCTGTGAAACAAGTAGAACATGATTCTGGACCAAAATTCACTTCAATTGCCTATTGTTAGTAAGTGACAAAGGAAAAAGAAAGAAATTAGATTTGAACTTTAATGAGTGGAAACCCTGGTTTCCAAGTTTCCAAGTAATAAGCTGCATACTTCATGAAGTAAACTGGTGAGGAAAACTGAATTTGATTAAGATACTCTACTACTTGTCGTCTGACGTTCCTGATGCTAATGTCTCCCCTCTGTCCTTTCTCTGTCCACACCAGGCTCTGTATCCTCTGGTGACCTGCCTGCTGTGTGTCAGTCAGAAGCAGTTCTTCCTCAGCCGCTGGCACATTTTCCTCAACAACTGCCTCTCCAACCTCAAGGTCAGCCGTCCTGCCGATACCACTGCAAATTCAAGATTCCTTAGAGTAGGGGGTTATTTGTACAGACCACAAGTAGTGTGAGGCTCACACACAAAAACGACGTTGTCTGTTAAACAAAATTCTGCCCTAGGGGAAGGATTTTGACTGAGCGTCAGGCAAGAATGAACTACGCTAAGCAAGTTCCATGAACTAATACTACTGAACACCTCCTCAGCTATAAAATCCACCATCAGTATGCAGGGCCTTAAGGGAAACACTGCAGCTTAAAAACATAGAGGGATTATACAGATTTCTGTAAAGTTTCATTCATGATCGCTCTGTAAATGTGGAGAAAACAGTATCTGTAGTGAATAATAACTGAAGATGCATATAGAAGCGACAGCTTGTGTGGAATTTCTGTCACATTTCTTCACAAAACTCTGGGTATGAATGGAGATTTGTGAAATACTGTACTAGAAGAAAATTAACTTATCTTTGTCTGAACGCAGAATAAAGATCCCAAGATGGCACGTGTGGCTCTGGAATCTCTATACCGTCTCCTGTGGGTTTACATGATCCGAATAAAGTGCGAGAGCAACACTGGAACACAGAGGTAACAGCCATATGTACTTTCTTTCATAACTAGTAATCAATATCTTATTTAATCGCTTTAAAAATGATACTTGAATTTTAATATTGATGTATGTCATTAAAGCAACACATGTGTTTTCTTCTCACCCCCCCAGTCGGCTGACGTCCATCACCTCCACTCTGTTCCCCAAAGGGAGTCGGAGCGTCGTGCCCAGAGACATGCCCCTGAATATCTTCGTCAAGATTATCCAGTTTATTGCACAGGTGTGTATAAAATTGCCGCTTCACATTAATTAAAAACCCAACATTTTTATCGACAAAGGGGTTGAAACAGATCAAACCTTAAAAACATTAATGAAAATTCAGGATAACCAATAATATAGGCCTTCAGATATTTTCTTATTTTTTATTTCAATAGAAACCATTATCACAATTACTATTTATCTACTGGCCGTATTAGAGGTTTATGTTTTTAATACTTACACCAATGTTGTAAAGGTTGATTTAATACTAACAATAATAATCATTTGATTGATTATGTTGCCGTTGGCTCACACTGCATCAACTGTTTGTCCTCTGCTCAGGAGAAACTGGATTTCGCCATGAAGGAAATCATCTTTGACCTGCTGAGTGTTGGGAAACCTGCCAAAGCCTTCAGTCTGAACCCAGAGGTAAATAAAAAAGAAAAAGCAAACCCAGACATTGACTTCAGGGTGTCTCTTGGGTTACAAGGGTGATGTGGTGGTGTAAAGATACAGCAACAACAGTAGAGACAATATATACACTCACCAATGCAGTATGTTGTTGATTACCCTGAAATATTTATTTTCAAATAATCCCAAACAAACATTTATATGCACAAGTAAATTTATTTTTACAAGCACTTACATTATCTCGATCCCTGCCACAATTTCCCCATTGCTCTTGATGAACAGACTCTGTTGCCTGTTACTAAGGAGGCTGAGCCTTGTCTGTGTTTCAGCGTATGAACATTGGTCTGCGGGCCTTTCTGGTGATAGCAGATGCTCTGCAGCAGAAGGACGGAGAGCCTCCTATGCCCAACACAGGAGCCACCCTGCCCTCTGGAAACTCTCTGAAGAAGAAGAAAACTTATCTCAGCAAGACGCTCACTGAAGAGGAAGCCAAGCTAATAGGTCTGTTTGTGTGTGTGGGCTGCTCATGTTAGTGCAGTTTGACTGTAGTCTCCTAACTCCATGTCCCTGTCTGTTTGTTCCCCTCAGGTATGTCCTTGTACTACTCCCAGGTACGAAAGGCACTGGACAGCATCCTCAGACATCTGGACAAGGAGGTGGGACGCTGCATGATGCTCACCAGCGCCCAGATGCTCAACAAAGAACCAGAGGACATGATCACGTATGTAGCTTCAAAGTGCAGCAATGGAACTGTTGCGTTTATTTGTCTTTGTGCTGAAGGCTTTCTTTCTCAGATTTGAATTGAAAAAGGAAACTTGTATTTTGAGTTAGGGAAGTTGAATAAAAGGTTTACATCCCGTCTATCCTTGACAGTGGTGAACGGAAGCCTAAGATTGACCTGTTCAGAACGTGCGTGGCTGCTATTCCTCGCATCCTCCCTGATGGCATGTCCAAACCTGAGCTCATTGACCTGCTCTCACGGTGAGTTAAAGACAGGACCTACTTACTCAATGTCATTAATGTCAGTCCTGTTGAGTTTTTAAATGTTGTCTGTCTAAATCACTAAGAATTGCTTCTTCTGCTCTCTTGTCATGTTGTCCTCTGTCCCTCAGACTCACTGTGCACATGGACGACGAGCTTCGTCTTATTTCCCAGAACTCCCTGCAGAGCCTGCTACTGGATTTCTCCGACTGGAGGGAAGACGTTCTGTTTGGTTACACACATTTCCTTCTACGTGAGGTAAGGGTTTATCACTTTTTGAAATCTATAATGTATCCAGAAACACACAACATCCAAAATTGTTCTCTATGATCGAAGTAGGTTGTTGTATTTACTCTTATGTCCAATCTGAGGCCAAGAAAAACACGACTAGAGTCATATTTATAAAATAATCTCAGATGCTAAAATAAAGGATAATTCAAAATGATGTGGGAAGCTAAAGATGACAGACCTTCTTCTTTTCCTTCTCCAAATGTTACCAGGTTCAAGACACACATCAGGGTCTGCAGGATGCATCTGTGAAGCTTCTCCTCCAGCTGCTCACACAGTGGAGGTTAGCTCTGCAGCTCCAGGGGAAGACGCGAGGCGGAGTCGAGGTTTGTACATCGCAGCGCTAAGTTGAACTCATTTACAGACACACCTGGTTATTTGGTCACTTATGAAACCAACATCCCAGAAATCCCTGTTAATTTTGGTAAATGTTTCTTCTCTCTCTCTCAGTCAAGCCCCAGACTTCCAGAACGAAGCCCTCATTGCTCAGTGCTGCATGCGGTCGAGGGCCTGGCTCTGCTGCTCCTCTGCTCGTGTCAGATCAGCACGAGGAAGCTGGCGGTTGGCGTGTTGAGAGAAATACGTTGCCTCTTCACAGCTCTGGGACATGCTGAGGTACAGTACAGGAAACTGACAAGTGACTTGGCAAAACAGATAAATATAGAGTTCAATGACAGCTGCTGGTAAATAGTCACTAAGGAAAGAAAGAGGAGATGTAAATAGCTAGATGCAAGAAAAGGCTCCTGACTCTAGGTGTGAGAGCTGCAGCCGTGGATTCTGTCACACTCTGTGACGCAGCTTTAAAAATAGCTCATTCTATAAATGTCTCTCCCTCCAGGATGATGACAAACCAATGATAGAGGTCATGGACCAGCTGAGCCCAGCTGTAATGGACAGCTTCGTTCATGTGGCTCACTCTGACTCGGTGAGTTCATCAGTAACATTAATACATCAGATCAGTTATGTGGTTATTTAGTCTTCTAAATTACTGCCGTGTATCATTCCTAAATTCTTCCCCCCTCTGTTCCCTCAGTCCACCTTGCCGCTGAACCACCACGTTGACCTCCAGTGGCTGGTGGAGTGGACGGCTCGACTGGTGAGCAGCTCCTATGACGTGAAGAGCCCGAGTCACGTCTGGATCTTTGCCCAGTGCCTGAAGGACCCATGGGTGCTCTGTCTGCACATCTTCTTGCGGCAGGAGCACCTTCCCAAGCACTGCCCCATCGCCCTGGGATACGCCTGGCCCTACGCTTTTACACGGCTACAGCTTCTACTTCCTCTGGTTGACCCCAAGTACATGATCACACTTTGATTACATTGTACATTTAACTGAAGAGCCGAAATAACAACCAATACCACATATCTCATATACGAGGTGATGATACCTGACCACCTAATATTCTGCTTTTTGACCCATTTCCACAGCAGCCCTATGAACGCTAAGAAGACCAGCACAGCGGGCTCCAGTGACAACTACATCTCACTGTGGCGTAACTACCTGATCATGTGTCTAGGGGTGGCTAAGCCCAGCATCATGTCCCCGGGTCACCTCCGAGCTTCCACACCGGAGATCACAGCCACCACGCCCGATGGCAGCGTCACCTACGACAACAAGGTGTGTGTTTTCCTGCTGAAAAGGGAAAACCATCAGTGTTCACCATCATCCTTTTGATTTTCAGGAATCTGCACCAGTTTGAGATTTAGTTTCGGATTAGTTTTAGAGCTATTGTTGCACCTAGTGACTGTCTAAATCCTTATGCTCTCCTATCCGTCATTCTGAACGCTACTTGTGTATTTTCTCTGTTTACTGCTCAGGTGATAGGCACTCCCTCAGTGGCCTGGCTTCTGAAGCAGCTCGTCCCGCTGATGAGAGCTGAGAGTCTGGAGATCACAGAGTCTCTGGTTCTAGGATTCGGATGCACGAACGCTCTGGTCTTCAGGTACCGGAGCAGGAACACAACTACACAAAATACACAAAAACAGCATGTTCAAGAATCATGGAAGAGTTGTTAGATACTGTTGTGGGATTGTTGTGTCAGGGAGGGAACACACAAAGCCTGAACTCTGTGTACATGGGGAGAGGGGAGGTTTTATCAGACTCATTTAGCAACTCTGCCGATCAGACAATTGATTGATTTGTACCATCTTTGATCCTGTGTGTCTACAGGGAGCTGGTGGAAGAACTCCATCCACTGATGAAGGAAGCACTGGAGCGTAGGCCTGAGGTAACACACACACACACACATACACACACACACACAAACACACTCAAACACACACACGGAGTGGACGAGGAACAGGACTATTGATCTCGGACTGGAAACCTGCAAATATCTTGCAGATCAATTATAATGTTTGTATTTTAAATACACCAGCTACTAAGTTTTTCTTTCCAGTCATATACAGTGTATGCCATTAGAGATGATTAACATAACTAAATAATTGATAATTTATGAAAATGCAGTCATGGATAATTTGTACTGCTAATGTGAAGTTAAGTTCTTTCAATGCCAGTATAAAGTCGAATGACACTCAGAAGAGGACATCCAGCTGCCAAAGCCCAACAGTTCTTTATCAAGATCAACACATTATTTTCAGGCAAATCAGGGAAAATGTCAAAAAATCCAGAATCTCACAAAAATAAAGAAAAGTAACTGGATCTGACTCAAAAAGTCAATGGGTTCCTTTAAATCCCATGTTCCATCGTTCCACCAAGTTTTGTGGAAATCTGTTTTGTAGATTTGAGTAATCGTGCTGACAAACAAAGAGACAAATCAACATACGGGGGGGGGGCGGACATTGCCTCCTTGATAACATATCTATATTAACATATATTTCTGTTTGTGTTTTCAGAACAAGAAACGCAGAGAAAGGAGAGATCTTCTCAGGCTGCAGCTGCTGAGGATTTTTGAACTGTTGGCCAACGCAGGAGTTATCAGTGACAGGTAGCACTATGACTTGCTTACAGCCAGTTGCTGTTTCTATACAGATATATACGATTCATTGTCAAGGATTTCTGTAAACTTAAGCTTTCCTTCTCTTTGCGTGTAGCACCAACGGAGCACTGGAGCGTGACTCCCTGGCACTGGGTGCCTTGTTCCTGGAGTACGTGGATCTGACCCGGATGCTTCTGGAGGCTGAGAATGAGAAGGAGCTGGACGTGCTTAAAGACATTAGAGCCCATTTCAGTGCGATGGTGGCTAATATCATCCAATGTGTTCCTGGTAAATCCTTTTATTCCTCTTTTCTGATATGAAACATACATTATAATACATTGGTCCTTCAGTAGTAGTTGACTCTGCAGCCGTGGCTTTGGCCGTATTCTGTAGCCATAACAATATCATAATAGCAGTATGTACAAACACTTATAGATTACTTAAAGGTCTGTCTCCTGTATGGGCCTGCCTGCTCTCTCTCTTTCACTCTCTCATTCTCTCTCTCTCTCCCTCTCTCTCATCAGTCCACCACAGGCGCTTCCTCTTCCCTCAGCAGTCCCTGAGACACCACCTCTTCATCCTCTTCAGCCAATGGGCAGGACCCTTCAGTGTCATGTTCACCCCCCTGGATCGTTACAGTGACCGCAACCATCAGATCACTCGCTACCAGTATTGTGCTCTCAAGGTAAGTGATGCCCAAACCAGAGTTATTCTATCATCTTGTCCTCACAGGGTGTTTTACAGAAACCTTAGCATTAACTCAACTGGACTTTTGTCTCCTAGGCTATGTCAGCAGTTCTGTGTTGTGGTCCAGTGTTTGACAACGTGGGTCTCTCTACTGATGGATATCTCTACAAATGGCTTGACAACATCTTGGCCTGCCACGACTTACGGGTACGTCAGCTCTTACTTCTTACAACACACTCTGATCAGCACACCTTCTGTATTTCAGCTTACCACAGGAAGTTATTTTAAAAATCTCAGTCAACCTGGACACTTCTGCTTTTTATGCTATGGCCATGTATCTGTGGATTCCCTCTTCATGATCACTTGTTTGCTACAGGTGCACCGTCTGGGGTGTGAGGTGGTGATCCTGCTCCTAGAACTGAATCCAGACCAGATCAACCTGTTCAACTGGGCAGTGGACCGCTGCTTCACTGGATCGTACCAGCTGGCGTCCGGCTGCTTCAAAGCCATTGCCACTGTGTGTGGTAACAGGTAGAGGATCACCTTTACACATTACCACTGAGGATCCATCAAATCCAAGAAAACCACTCTTTGTGTTCTGACCTTTATGTCGGACACGCATTGCTATTTTTAAAATAACAAATCCAGAAACACAGCTGGAGCATAAGTAGCATTTGAATAAAACATACTTACAAAAGTCTAGTTGTCTCATAGGAGTTGTCAACTTGGCTTCCGTTTAACCAAGCAAATCATATAGTGTATATATTCAATACACTTACTCTTTACCCTATTATTGTCCACACTGCCTGTACATATTTTTTTATTTAGGTATGTAATAATTTCTCCCTATTTCTCTAGGAATTACCCATGTGACCTTGTGACCCTGCTCAATCTGGTTCTGTTCAAAGCCTCCGACACCAGCAGAGAAATATATGAGATATCCATGCAGCTGATGCAGGTAGATTCACACATGGACAAAACACACAGAAGACACAGATGCAGTGTTGAATGTAATTAACTGCACACATAGACGTGAAAAGGAGAACTCGAACATGAAATCTAATCCTGTTGATGCATTTGTCTGCAGGTGCTGGAGTCTAAGCTGTGTGCCTACTCTAAACGGATGGTGGAGCAGAAGCCTGGTAACATTCTGTATGGAACACACGGCCCCCTGCCCCCCCTCTACAGCGTCAACCTGTCTCAGCTCTCCATCCAGCTGGCCAGCATGTACCCGGAGCTCACGCTGCCTCTTTTCTCAGGTAAGGACTTGATGCTAAATATGTACACAGGCAATGCACAGACAGTGATTGTAATTTTTATTATGAAAAAGGTATCTTGTAATTGCAGGAGTAAGTAAAACTCTCTGACATTTCTCAACTCTTGCAGAGGTGAGCCAGCGTTTCTCAACCACCCACTCCAATGGCAGAC
Source organism: Pseudopleuronectes americanus (assembly GCA_038501795.1). Classification (NCBI taxonomy): domain Eukaryota; kingdom Metazoa; phylum Chordata; class Actinopteri; order Pleuronectiformes; family Pleuronectidae; genus Pseudopleuronectes; species Pseudopleuronectes americanus. The sequence continues at coordinate 16,705,097 of CM076728.1, read as the reverse complement.
AGATCATGTTGTCCTACCTGCTGCCTTGGCTTAGTAACATTGAGCTGGTGGACACGGGGCTCCTACCCCCTGCTTCCAGCCCCTGCACACCAGAGGAAGAACCTCGCGGTCAGGCGCGGGGCATGAGTCTATCCCCGAGTCTGAGAGGTAACGGCTGGGGCTCCCTGCAGGCGACCTCGCTGGTGCTCAACAACCTCATGTTCATGACGGCTAAGGTGAGAAGTCATGTTTGTGAAATTACTCTTTGTCCCAGTGACATCTTCAGCCTTTTAACTGATTCTGTACATCGTCAGTATGGAGACGAGGTTCCTGGCCCAGAGATTGAAAACGCCTGGAACGCCCTCGTGTCAAACGAGAGGTGGAGCAACAACTTACGGATCACCCTGCAGTTCCTTATCAGCCTGTGTGGAGTCAGTAGTGACACTACACTGTTGCCTTATGTAAGTTTAAAGTGATGTGTGTAATACATCTCATGATAAAGACCTAAGTACAAATGAGCAGGGTTTAATGAGAAACATGTTTTCATCTGTTTTAGATCAAGAAGGTGGTGATCTACTTGTGTCGCAACAACACCATCCAGACTATGGAGGAGCTCCTGTTTGAGCTGCAGCAGACAGACCCAGTCAACCCAGTGGTGTTGCACTGTGACAACCCTCCCTTCTACCGGTTTGCTGCCAGCAACAAAGCCTCCACCTCACAGACCGGTGAGAGGAGACGTTCATGTCCTGATCTATGATGTGAAATGACTTTGACTCTGTGTTAGAACTTGACAGCTTGTTATGCGACAAATAGTTGGCTCTGACAGTCCTGTGGTGTTGAAGGTTGTCTTGAATATCTCTCTTGTGTAGGCACCACCTCCAGCAGTAACACTGTGGTGGCCGGTCAGGAGAACCTGCCAGACACAGATGAGAACAAGCTGGTCAGGGAGGAAGAGCGGTCAGTATCAATACATGTTTATAAACATATACGGATTCAAATTTGGCTAAAAATATCTGAATGTGGTTTTGAACATTAAATCTGTAAAATCTAAATCCTACTTGTGATGTTGTTCTTTCACAGCAGGGCGAGGGCGCACAACAGACTCGAGTCTCGTTACAGCAACAGCTCTGGAGGTTCCTACGAGGACGAAAAGAGTAAGTTCTCTTGGTGCTTGTGAGAATGACTAGGGAAACAATTTACTGAACCGCCAGAGGGGAGTCACACCTGTCTGTCTTTTGAAGGGAGCTGTGGGATATGGATTCTTCTTGTCAGACACTATTTGTGAACCACTTTAGCTTAAGACATAAAAAAAACGAACTGCCACTAATACACTCACATACCTACACTGCAAACAGCATTTATGGTGAGACTGTCATGGAGTGTAGAACAGTGTGAACTAACACACGTCTCATTCACTGGATTTTGATCTTTGGAGCTTGTAAGTCACTTTATCTGGACTCAAGCAGATAACCACCACACAGACACTGTGCAACCTCTACCACAGTCGATCTTATGCAAGCATCTGTGTTGGGAGGCTTCCAGGCATGAGTCTGCTGCTGTTGTCTCTATGTGACTAAGCAGTGATGTAACCAGCCAAGTACAAGGACAGGTCAATTTAGGAGCAAGGCTGTCTGAGCAGGGGACACTCTAACTGGGACAGTCTATGACCTGACATAGCTATTTTAGACTAAACCATAACAAGTAGATTATATTTTATGTCAATCAATTTAACAAGAAAAAGTCTTGGGACATTACTGTTTAATTATTTAATATTAAAAGTTGCAGGGGTTGCATTGACTTCTTCTCACCTCATGTATTTACTTCTTTTCACTTCACGTCATTTGCCCAGGGGTTCCTAGATTCTGACATATTAGGTAATACATGCATTTATATATAAAAGTAGTTTAATGCTTTACGACGTCTGTTTGTTACACACCACCAGAAGGCTAATTAAGCTTAGTGTAAATACTGGAAATGTGGGGCAACATCTAGCCTGACTCCTGCTGGTTGGGTTATGTATCATATTATTAGGTGTGTGTACTACAGGTTTTACATTCATCACACTATCATGGTTCCAGTGTTTATACTCAACAAGAAACAGAATTAGCCCCATGTGACATATACATATCAATATTATTGACATAATCTTTGTTTTTGTAGGTGACCCACTCCCACCGTATGCTGGTTGGCTACTGAGTGTCCTGGAGACCAACCGTCCTCAGCCGTTACCAATGCCTGTTAACGGTGGCTGCTGGGCTCCTCTGGTTGACTACCTCCCAGAAACCATTACACCTAGAGGACCACTGCACAGGTACAACCCTGAAAGAAAACCGGCTCAGATTTGGAACAGTGATGCTATTATCAGCAGCAGATCAGCAGAGTCAGCAGTCTCTCAGACTAGACGAGTCACACCTACTCACAGATGGTTGATAAACTGCAGCACAGAATGAAACCGAGTGAGCTCTGCTATGTAGGGAACAAATATTTATACGCATTTATCTTCGTCTCTCTGGACACCTCGAAAACCACTCCCTTAAAAAAAGTTATTTATCAAACTAAGTGAAGATGATTATTTGTTTCTTATTACAACTTTACACTGAATTGTTCTCTGTGCTTTTTGACAAAAATGTGCATGTTTGTCCTCAGGTGTAACATTGCGGTGATATTCATGACTGAAATGGTGGTGGACCACAGTGTGAGAGAAGACTGGGCTTTGCACCTGCCCCTGCTACTCCATGCTCTTTTCTTAGGTAGGAACACACAATGTACACTCATAGACAGAACTTCAGCCACCAACTCTTGTCTTCAGTTGATTAAATTTGGAAAGATAAGTAAGACGCATACACAGTGTAAATGTCATTCATAATACACACGTCAACTCAGAGGGCGTGTCTTCCACATAATAGAGACCATGAGAACCGAAAAGAAAAGATAAAAAAACATTCAATAATTCACTGTGCTTCCAAACATGGTGTTTACTCATCTCACACAGAAATAACCTTGAGTTGTGTAGGTGTCGTCTGGGACCTCGACTAAATTAATGGCGTGACAATGTGAGCTTTTATCTCCACCAAGTTGACAATGCATTTCAGAACACGCTGCTCCCTTGGGTCAACACTGACACATTCCCCAGGGCCTGCATTTTACCACATTACATAACGTCGATACATACCTAACCTGTCAGAAATGCATCATTATGTTTTGCATATTCAGCATTCTAACCCTGGAGCTCAGGCTGTGTGTTATCAATCAATCTGTGCCATGTGCGCAATCTACTGTCCAATAATCAATCTTGCATTGTTTCATTTGACAAAATGTACATCACTGGATCACTTGTAACCAATTGTCATAGCAACCAGTGAAGCACAACAAGCCACTGTGGCCATTTAAGAAACTCAGCCCCAACATTTCCCGGGACATGAACAATATCTAGTGTTAATTCAATATTTTTATTTATTTTTGTGTATTTAAATTCAAGACTTTTACAAGCTTGTGTTTCCGGGAGGGTAGAGATTAAAAATAAATGTCTGTGTAGCAGAGTTATATTCAGTTCTTTGTGCAGAATCCCAAAATTGTTGTTGTTGTCTTACCGGATGTGTATTTTATTGGCCAGGTCTGGACCACTACCGGCCAGAGGTGTACGAACACAGCAAACGCCTCCTTCTCCACCTCCTCATCGCCCTCTCCTGCAACAACAACTTCCAGGTCTGAGCGGAAATGTTATGTTGCTATTCAAAAAAAATTATTCTGAGATAGTTAGAAATTGCAGAAGTAGAAGATGGCATGTAGGTTTTACTAGTCTCTGAAGAAAAGTTTCCTCTTTTTATTTTCCAGGTCATAGCCTCAGTTCTGATGCTGACGAGAGAGATCAGTGACAACAAGACGCTCACGATCAAGTCCAGCTACCACACAGAGTACCAGCAGTCCCGTGAGTGGAATCCATACGCACCTTTATTAACCTCCTGGAATATAATGTGTGGGGATTTAGTGCTCAGTTTGTCCAACTGTCTGTCTGTCAATGTAATCTGTAATCATTTAGTGAGCTTTGTCAAAGGGATATGTCATCTCCTGATTCCTCTATTTAATTTTCCATTGCCATTATTTGGAAATGAGTTGGAAAATGTACTGAATCATTGCTGTACATAACAACATGATATAGCTGTGGTGTAAATTAATAGTACACTTAATTATTTTCGCTATGATCATTTTCGTAGATGCACCAGACTTCCTGCGAGAGTGGCAGGCCTCTCCAGTGGCCGACTCGGGCCTCTGCTCCACCTCCAACTCGTCCTCTGCCAGTCTGGGTGGTGGCAGCATTGCGGGCAGTGTTGGAAATCTGCCTCTTGTGACCCCTGATGACCTGGAGGATCTTGAAGATGGGTCCAACGAGACAGATGAGAAGACAAACAAACTCATTGAGTTCCTCTCCACAAGGTACACACAGCTCCACCAATGTTCTGTGAACTCCTATAGAGGACACCACATGTCCAAGCAGGCAGGCGTGTGTGTCAGTGTAAATCTCTCTGTCGAGCACGGCGCATGTGCGCTGTGCACATACATTTTTTTATTGCATGTGTAACATGTATGTGGTGTTACTGGTGGTGGGTATACAGTGCCTGGAGTACTGCTTTATTGTTGCTCAGAGCGTTTGGGCCGCTGTGGGTGCACGAGGACATCACACCAAAGAACCCAAACTCCAAGAGCTCGGAGCAGCTCTCCAACTTCCTACGGCACGTCGTCTCTGTCTTCAAGGAGTCCAAGTCTGGTGAGGCGCCAATCATATTACTGCTAGATACCTTTCAATGAATAACAGAGATATCAGGGCACACTGCTACCTAAGACGTAATGAAACATCCAACACGATGGCACGAAATGCATAATAATGAAATGTCAATCTTCTCTCAATATTTACATCACCTCTCAAAAATAATAAGCTGTCTGCATAAATGTGGGTTAAGCTGAATATTGATGTGCCTTTGTACCTTATCTGTTTTGACAGACTTCCACCTGGAGCAGGAGCTGAGTGATGTGGCTCTACAGACAGCTCTGTGCAGCTCCTCGCGTCACTATGCCGGCCGCTCTTTCCAGATCTTCAGAGCCCTCAAACAGCCAATCAACAACCACGCCGTCTCTGACCTGATCTCACGACTGGTGGAGGTGGTCGGAGAACATGGAGATGAGGTGCAGGTGAGAAACAGCAAAAGTGAGGGATTGTTGGTTTGGAGGCAATAGAGGGGAGAAGTATTTCAGCACTTCACAGCCTTTTTTTATGCTACAAAAGAGAATGTGTGTCGATGCAGATTTTTGTGCCCTTTGAATCAAACGACACGTGTTTCAGGGGTATGTGATGGAGGTGCTGTTGACGCTGGAGTCAGTGGTGGTGAATTTAGCAGAATGTCTGAAGAACAGCGACCTTATGGCAGCTCTAACCAGGTACGCCTCTTCTATTTCTTAAAATTAATTAAAATTTACATAAATGAAATATTCATCCAACCTTTATTTTGATACAGGAACACTATACTCAACATTAATCACCGTATTCTGGTTTATTCATTTCTTCTTCGTGCACAGGACGTCCTCCCCAGACTTTGTGACCAGTGAAAAACTGATGAACAGGAAGAGCACGGGCCAGTTGAACTTCCCGGGCCCAGGATTCGTGGGGTTGTCATCGCAACGTCATCAACGCTCGTACTCCGTCCCCAAGAAGTTTGGTGAATGTAACAACCAGCCGTACGATCCTCCTCGCAGTGCAACCCTGGATCGCATACAGGCAAGAGAGGAAGATTCTCTTTATATCACATAGGGTTCTGCTGACGTATGATCTTGTGTGTGTCTTGTGTTTTTAAGTGTGACACGAAGATTTATTTCTTTTTCAATCTACAGGCCTGCAACAGTCACGGCCTCTCCCGATCAGGAAGAATCCCCGGCTCCTGCACGTCATCCACCAATCGTATCGATCCCAGTGTTCTATCGGACCCCGCCCACGTTTCTCATCCCTCATCGATACTGGCCACGGTCTTCTGGGTGGCCGTGGCACTCATGGAGTCAGACTTTGAGTTTGAATATCAGATGTCACTTCGTCTGGTTCACAAGCTGCTTTCAAAGGTAGATGACATGAAACTTACTGATCGAAGAGCGAAAATAAGACAATTGTAAAACAGAGATAAAACTACAGAAGAAGCAGAGGAACCGAGCCACGTATATACTTTGGAGATTTGCTACAAATGATAGTTTATTATATTTGAAAATTAAAGCATCCTGGTGAGAACAGCTATCAGGACTCAGCAGTGCCAGAACTAGCTATTGATTCATGTCAAGTGGGAACAGTTTCTAGCCTTTAAAATACTATACAAATGCCTCAGGTCACTAAGTGATGTTACCAGCTTCAGCTGAACCAAAAAACTCCTCTCTTTCACCCAGGTTCCTTTAGACAGAGCGGAGAACCGTGAGCGCCTCGAGAAGCTGCAGGCTCAGCTGAGGTGGAGCGGCTTCTCTGGGATCCAGCAGCTTTTGTTGAAGGGCTTTACCTCCCAGTCCACTTCCGACCTCACCTTGCAGCTCTTCTGCCAGCTCACGCCCGTGTCCCGTGTGCCTGTGGTGGACAGCTCACAGTCTATAGGTACGTGCAGGTGTCATTTTAGAATCCATTCAGAGCGGGTTCAGCTGAGTCAGGGACAAACTGTTTCTTTTATTCCCTCTGGGTGTTGTTGAAGATTGACCTCTTCTCTCTGTGCAGGTTTCCCTCTCAACGTGCTGTGTCTGCTGCCTCACCTGGTGCTGCACTTTGGCCACCCCACTCAGTTCTGTAAAGAGAGCGCGGAGAGGATCGCACAGGTACAATGCAATTCATCACCTGAGCTCAGTCTGATTTATTTTGATTTCCTTTTGGTAACTGCAGTTTATTTCCTGTTAGGCTTCATTAGACAGGTGTCAGAAATAACCAGGCACAGAAAAGAAAGATTGCATATAAATCATTGCAGTTTTAAAGCTGACTGTCTTTGCTTTCCACACTCTCTCATGATCTCTCTATCATCGCCTCTCAGGTGTGTTTGGTGGAGAAGAAAACCAAGCTGTCACATTTGGCCCATGTGATGACGCTGTACAAGACGCGCTCTTACACACGAGACCCTTTCTCCTGGGTCAGTGTGGTTTGTCGCTACCTCCATGAAGCCTTCTCCGACATCACACTGAGCATGGTCACCTACATGGCTGAGGTAAGTCTTGATCAGTATGCTTTTTGATTCCTTTATTTCTAGATGTAGGTGGTTATCTTTCTCTTAGTGTAGCTACAGTGATTTGAAGCAAGGGCAGCTAGTAAGTGATCCAAATCTCCAGTCAGTGGCAGTGAGGGTTAATGTTGATATCTTGCTGGAAGATAGAAGTTTGAAGCTTGACTCTGCCACGAGATAAATTTTGATTCATTTGGATAAATTGTGTGGTCGTGAGCTAAATTATTCTCTCCATGTCTTAGCTGTTGGATAAGGGCCTTCCCAGCATGCAGCAGTCTCTCCTCCAGATCATCTACTGTCTGCTCAGTCACATGGACCTGACTGCTGTTCACGTCAAACAGTTCAATGCTGATGTCACCAAGACCATTGAGAAGTTTGTCCAGGTGAGCGTCCGACTGTGCTTGTCTGTACTGAAGCTCAATCCACTACTACTCTGATAGACTATGCACGGCAGTCCCTATTATACTGTGTGTGTGATTCCACAGACCATACACTGGAAGGATGCTCTGAACATCCTAAAACTCGTGGTATCACGTTCTGCCAGCCTCGTTCATCCGGCGTACGGCCACACGCAGGGTGACCTTTCCAACCTCGAGGTCAGCAGGGTGTGGGACGGCTCTGCCAAGGCTCTGCCTGGGAAAACACTGGACTTCACCTTTGACATCTCGGAGGTGAGGAAGCAACAAAACAAAACTGACACTAAACAGTATGATGCTTTTTGGAAATAATTTTGGTGACGGAACATCATAATTGTTTTCTCTACAGACTCCAGTGATTGGCCGTCGGTTTGACGAGCTCCAGGGTTCAGGGGGTAGAGAGGGGAAAGCCAGAGCCATGGCTGTAACCCGCAGCACTTCCTCCACTTCCTCTGGATCCAACTCCAACACCATCCTGGTGCCCGTCAGCTGGAGGCGACCACAGTCATCTCAGGTAAAGTTAGATGTGACATTAACATGTTGCCATGTCACCACTGCAGATCTGTCAACCTGTGTTTTTATGTGCATTTATTCATGTAGCTTTAACCTTAAATCTTTGACGTGGCATCTTAACGATGTTTGGTATTTCCACTCTAGCTTTGAGCAGTATTACGTTTACAAGCACATATATCAAAGCTGCCACTGCTTTGATTTATCCAGTAACTAATTGGCACTCGCTCTGTTTTGTTTTGACATCAGCCTCGTATTTCTCTGCAGATACTTGCCGTGGTTAAATTGCACAAACTATAAACTATGTGAGACTAAATGCAAAAGTCATCAAACAGCTGGGCACATATAATTTATTGGTTATTTAAACAGCTGAAGCAGATTAAAACAAGCCAATAAACTTCAGAGGGACAATCTTGAGTATGTTAGAGTTTATGTTTATTCCTTCAATGTCTTTCTTCTACATACAGAAAAGAACCAGAGAGAAGCTGGTGAACGTTTTGTCTCTTTGTGGACAAGAAGTTGGACTCACAAAGAACCCATCTGTAAGTTACGTCCCCGTCTCTTCTTTACCATATCCTACCTGTGCTGTGATTTATTACAGATATCTACAAAAGAGCAGAAGTCACTTTTGAAATAGTTAAATTCAGAAACTTCTTCCTGTCTCTCCAGAATTTTACAGAGAATAATTTTTAAAGAGTTTTACTCTCTGTTTGTGATGAGTTTAAATAAAGTTCTCTGTCCTTCGCGTCAGGTGATCTTCTCATCCTGTGGCGACTTGGACATGATGGAGGTGCGAGAGAGTGGCGTGTCATCGGAGGAGGGCGGGACTCGAGAGGACACACTCGATGACACCGCCAGCGAGCAGCAGTTCAGGGTTTTCAGAGACTTTGACTTCCTGGATGTGGAGCTGGAAGACGGAGAGGTGACATTCATATATCACTGTATATCACAACATGCTCACTTGACATACAGTTAACAGTATGAAGTCTGACTCTTTCCTTCCCTTTTACCTTTTTTTGTGTGTAACATTGTGTTTCTTTAACATCAATATATTCGAAAATGTGTTTCTCTGCCCCTCCTCTGTGTCTCTCTCTCTGTCTAACTCTGTGTCTCTCTCTCTTCCCCTCGCTACCTAGGAGCTCCAGGTAAGGTGTCTCACACTGAGCACTTACATCAGCTTTAATCAGGGCTTTGGTGTTGCTGGCTCCTTTGTTTCCCACTGAAAAAAACAAACATGTTGATTGTGCTTCATTTTGCTCTCACAGCTTGGTTGCTACCTTACATTGCTATCTGTCGTAATGGAGATAAATGAGGTTGTAAATTCTTAATGGGAGGAGGATTATCTTATTGGATTCAAACAGCCTTTCCAGCATATTTTCCTGCCATGAATAACAGTTCATTTTGCATCGTGTGCTTGTCGTCAGACGCTCTTACTCAGCAACCATTGTTCTTCTTCCTTGCAACTGTCGCCTCGGCACTTGTCTTCCAATGTGTATGCGTGTGTTTTATTCAGGGGGAGACTGTCGATAACTTTAATTGGGGAGTGCGGCGGCGCTCTCTGGACAGCACGGAGCTGGGGGACCTGTTAGAGGAGAGCCAGCACTCAGGCAGCACTCCCAGCCTGGGTCACGAGGACCCCCACGATTCGGATGAGTCGTCAGAGGAGGAGGAGTCTTCAACCAGCCAGAGCCTCTCTCACTCTCAGATCGTACGTAGCCTTAACAGTTGGATCTGTGCAAACACATACCTGAAACACTTGAGTCCCCTAATTTAGTGTAAAGACATAATTTGACAGAGTAAGTCACAATGATAGATGTTCCTGTTTTCCCCTGCTCTTCCAGACTAACCCTTCTCCATCAGAGGAGACAAATCACACCGATTCTCTGTCGACTTCTTATGACACATCTGCCGATCCACTTTCGTTCAATGCCACCACACCAGGCCACGGGGGCCTCCTTGATGACCTCAGCGGCCTACATGTGAGGGATAAAACACTTTAGTAAAGATACACACTGTTTGTATTTGTACATATACGTTTGCTATCCTTGGGAGACCCTAACCTGTGTGTCTCCTCAGGGGAGGGTGTATGGATGTGAGGATGAGGACACTCAGGCCCAGGACGACGACCTGTCCCTGAGCACCAACGAGCTCCCTCACGGCTCAGACTGCGGTGAGAGCCTCACCCTGGAGCTGCCGGGGCAGCCTCAGGATCAGCTGCCCAACCAGGACCACCGCCTTAATCCAGACTACTGCCAACCACCGCTGGACTTTCTAGACCCCAACTGTCTGCCCAGGTGAATGAGACAGAGGAGACACAGAGCAAGAACACAACTATATGGAATAATATCTCACTGGAAGCTTTTACCATCAGCCAGATTGACGGAGGTTGGACCTATACCTTGGTTAAACTGCAGTGATGAGTTTATTTCAATCTGCCACAACCATAATGTTTGTGTAAACAACACTTGGACATATCAGGTTGTTATTATTATATCGTTCCCAATAAATTCTGCTGAAAAGACATTTTATATATCAGTATTTAATCATTCCTATTGGGTCCATTAGGTGTAAGCTTTAAATGTTCTGCTATTTTTTTCTACATAGAACACATTATCCAGCTCATATAATCCCATGATGCAGCTGGGCACTTGATCTGGATATAAAATCCTTTTTCTAGGGGGAAAGGTATCAAATCCTTTTTTTTTCTTTGTGCCCCCATTTCTTTCCCATTTCCATGGTGACAGCTTACGTGATGATGTAGATGACTTGGAAGACCTTGGTTTTCCTCCTCCCCCCTCTCCATTTTTCTCCGCCATCTTGGCAGCCTTCCAACCCACAGTGTGTGACGATGCCGAGGACGCGTGGCGCTGTCATATCAACCAGCTCGTGACAGACTCAGATGGGTCCTGCGCCGTGTACACCTTCCAAGTCTTCTCCTCTCTCTTTAAGGTAAATCTAGTGTGTTTGATTAACTCTTTGGTTCTCTTGTGTGAGGATATCTAATAATCCCTCGATCTTTCTTCCTCACCCAGAACATCCAGGGGAAGTTCTGCACCCTGACGACTGATGTTGCCACTTACCTGGGAGAGGGCCTGAGGGGCATTGGATCAAAGTTCCAAAGATCCTCACAGATGCTAACCACTTGCTCCGATTGTCCCACAATCTACATCGATGCTGACACGGTGAGCATTGCTGGTAGACATAACTGCAAAGAACTGCAATAAAGTTGATATTATGTTGAATTAGTCAGGCAAGTAAAATGTCCACAACTCTTCTTTTTCTCTCTGCAGATCATGTCCTATGGTCTCCTTGAAAAGATGAAGTTCAGTGCGCTGGAGCTGCAGGAATACCTGGACACCTACAACACCAAAGAGGAGGCTGCTGTATTGGTAAGTCATCCTCTGAACATTATTGCTAAGTTAGTTTTGTGTTTCATCTCTGAAATGAGTGACTAACTAACCTTCTTTTATCTCCTCTCTCTTCCTCCCACTCCTGTTGTGTTACATGTTTTCCGCTCAGTGGCTGAGGAACTGTAGGGACACTTTTCCACGGTGTCCTGGTGAGAGCGTAGTTTCATGCCAGCCTGGAGACTCGGAGGAGAAGGTGCGAACGGGGACTGTATTTTATTTACTGTAACAAACAGATACATGTAGAATTTATACACCAACTCACTAAAACATATAGGAACCTTGCTCATCTCGCTCGTTGCTCTTCTACGCTGAGATATTTGCTTCCGTTGCGTGTTTGCTCTGTTTTCTATTTTATCATCCTGACTTTTCCTCTTAGCCACAAAGAACTCACTGAGATGTACAGTTTCTGCATTCTTTATACTGTTGACTAATTCTTGCTAGCTTGACTGTGAATAGTTGATGCTGTGCTGTGCATGTGTTTGATTGATGCTTTGTCTTCCTCTCACCTCACTCTGATTCCCTAACATGCTCTCTCGCTGTCTAGCAAATGGAGTCTCTTGCAGTAAGTTCTCTTCCACGTTTCTTCACTTCACTGCTTTAGATTCCTACGGGACAGATTAGTTTAGCACAAGGCAATCAGCTAGTTGTGTCACTGTGTGTTTGTTGTCCTTTGTGTGCATGTGTGACTGTGTCTGTGTGTTAAATCTCACTCTGTTCCTTCCTTAATGTCTTTTAGCAACTGGAGCTTTGTCAGAGGCTCTACAAGCTGCACTTCCAGCTGCTCCTCCTCTTCCAGTCCTACTGCTCCCTCATTGGTCAGGTTCATGCCATCAGCTCCGTGCCTGAGGTGAGACAACTCGTACTTTCACATGAATTTGACACTAACACTCGTAACACAGCAGGTTATTCAACATGTGATAAGATTCACTTTAGAGCCCGTTCACACACTGGGATAGTAAAGAATAGATAACATAACGTAAAATATTTACTCTGGATTATCTTGCATTAAAACTGCTCCTACCGACAGCAACAGTTTCAACATCTGGTCATTAAAACATTTGAATAGATTCACATCACATCCTACTTTATATAAACTGATGAATTCAACATCATCCTGTGATGAACACAGCAGGTTATTGTATTTTTATTGGAGCAAACTGGCACCAGAATTTTCTCCGGGATTATTAAAGTCTAATTTAATTTTATGAAGAACTTTATACAAATTTCTCCCATATCTAGAAATCAAGTTCCCCTCATCCACTACTTTGATAACTGAAACAAGTGCATCTGATTTAATGACATTTACGAAATTTCTTCTAAAGAAACCCAATAGTAGCCTACTTACCGAAGTGCACATTATTGAACTGAGTGCTTCTAAATGAGCTCTATCATTTCCATGTCTGTACTGTACAGCTCAATACATCTGTGACGCAGTGAATGTGATGAAATTGGTTCTAATGGAAAGGAAATTAAACAACTACTGTAACACTTTGTCCAAGAATGACAAATTAATTTAAACAGTTGTCAGTTTGTTATGAGATAATTTTTCATCCTTATTCATGCTTTATCAAAATGCTGTTGGAACTGTGATTATGTTAAAGCTCACACACACACACACTCACACACACACACACACACCGACACTAACACACAAACTCAATCCCTGTCTGTTTCCCCCCCCCTCCTTGCAGCTGCTGAACATGTCTCGTGAGCTCACCGATCTGAAGACCAGCCTGCAGGCGGCCGAGGCGGCAGTGGCCAGCGACCTGGAGCAGAAGCTCTTGGCCCACACTCACGCTCACGCCACCCAGGCAGCAGCCGTGGTCGTGCCCAGCTTCCCCACCTCAGAGGCAGCCGTTCAGGCCATACTGGAGTGCCTTAAGAACCTTGAGTTCACCAAAGCTGTGCGCTACATCCAGGAGTGCAGGCGAGTAACCATTCTGTCTACGAAGCTGCTACACTAGACTTCTCAGATGATAAAAAAAAACATATTTATTGTCCAGAGCTGCAACATATGTTCCCATTATTAGAAATACATGATAAAACCATCCCAGTATTTGACCTAATCGGAACCACTTTGATTCTTTCCATACATTCATCAACATGACATCAAACATCCCCTTGTTCTCCCCTTTAAAAGTCATCCCGAAAATGAGTGAACACACAGTGACATCTACGCACAACACATATACACACGATAAACTGCCCTCTTTCTTCCAACCTGTGTATTAACCTCACACCCTGCTTCTCATCTCGTTTTCAGGAGGCAGTGGCCCAGTGGAGTGTTCGGTGGCAGCTCAGAGACCGAGGTCCAGACGCTGCTCAACATCTATTTTCGCCACCAGACGCTGGGCCAGACGGGAACCATCGCCCTGGTCGGCTCCCGCCAGGACCTCAGCCTGATCTGCTCCAAGCTGCTGGAGCTCAACGGGGAGATCCGCGACATGATCCGCCGCGCCCAGGGTTACCGGGTCGTCACAACCTACCTCCCCGACTCCAGCGTTTCCGGGACCAGCCTCTGACAGGACCTCAGGAGCTCCCCCCCTCCCCTTCCTTCCCCACCCTCACCTCCCCCATCACTGCAGCCGCTGACCCTTCCGAGACCCCCTCCACCTCCCTCTGCTCTGGAAGAGGAGGCCCAGCACCCTCATACCTGGCCTTTGCCTCCTCCTGTGTTTCTGCTGCCCCGGTTGCACAGTTCCAGGCAGATCCCTGCCCACCGCCCCGCCCCCCACTAGAGCCAGAACCACATTCAGAGCGTGAGCCAGACTTTTCTCTCCTCTCCTCATCCTTTGCTGCAGACTCTGATTCCTCTTGGCCTGATTTTGCCAAACCTCCAGATCTTTTCTCATTACATAGCTGCTCAAGCAACCCGGGCCAAGCAGATTTTAATCTGCCACACACACGAGAGCCAAGGAGGAGTTATCTTGATGAGAACACTAATCTTTATTATCCTTTGAGAGGCCGCTCATCACACAGATCCCCGCTGTCACATTTAAACAGCACCAGACACTTAATATCATCTCTTACATCAGACCCATTACTGACTGTAGCTTCAGAACCCAACTTACTTTCACACCATGACACAAACTCCTCGCCCATTCCCCCGCCCGGCTCCCATCTCCCACACATCCCCCGCTCCAGCCCATCCCCAGCTCCGCACCCTGGCCCCGACACAGTCTTAACCCGTGGCCCTGTCCCGTCTTCATCACTCCTCCCTTCCCCTCCCACACCTCCCTGCCCCACCGGTCCAGGAGAGGCTGCAGCGTGGGGTTGTTGCTGCTCCCTCGGTGGAGCCGCTACGCCCCTATCTCGCTACCTGGGGAAGGTGGGGCAAGCCGCCCTGCCCCTATTGAACGTAGGGGGGCTCCTGAATACTGAACCGTCAGACGTTCAGACCTGAGACGTCTAAACCCACCGTGACAGAGAACTCATTACTTCTGACCAACCCGGAGATCTTTCAATCTGAAGAGGAGAACATGACACACCGGAGACACTTGGAGATTTTAACGGTTTAAGAAGAGCGACTCATGACCCAGGAATAATGGGATGTATCACTGAACCCACTGGATACTACAAAATGCTGTATGCTGACAGAGATGACCTGATGTTATTCTATCTGAGAACGAGCTTCGCTTTGCAGCTTCATGTTGTGAGATTGATGTGCGTCTAGTTGAAGTTCTCATCGTTCAGCACAGAATCTGCTCGGCTCAGATTTCTAACTTGCTTCGGGAGGAACTCGAGACCTGATGAACTTGATTGACTGCTACTGCCTCTTTCAGGAAGGACACCATTGGCTGGTTTGAATCACCGGTGAGGAAACTACCTGCGACACTGCGTTCTATAACTGGTTACAGTTTTCGCTATTGCACTAAATGGAATTTTGGTATTAAATGGAAAAATGTTACAGGAGGGCAGTTAGTTTGCTGTTTTTGTTACTGTGAGAGAAAGGGCCGTCACTTTTACTGAGAGGGAAAAGCCAAAACCCGGAGTGACTCTTCTCCCCTGTTGTGTCTGCTGTTTTGAGAAACCGTGCAATGCATGACGCAGCTCGATGCTTTCTACTGTACGCCCACGTCCCTACTGCTCCCTGAGAGTCTGCCCTCTCCAGACTGACTGAAAAGACTGATTGAGAAAGAGCGGATGCAAAATATTCAAGAGTAATTCCTAATGCTGCCCTTCGCTCTGTTTATATTCTGTGTCAGCTTGTCCTCCGGCTACTGTTGTAAACAATGGTGGACTAATCATGCCGTTATCTGTGCGTGACGCACACTCCTCTGTGGCTAGTTGTAGCATCATTAGTGAGTGTGCACACTGTATATATCCTCCTGTCCGACACTGTAACACTTTGACCTTACATGTTCACATGCCAAGAGGACGGTGCATGGATACACTCAAATATTTTTGTCTTTTGTCTGTATACTGTTAATAGATATGGCCACACAACCATAGTAGCATATGTCTGTGTGTGGTTTGTAGTTACCTTACACGTGAGGGAAGGCTGACATTCAGCGCTCTCTGTTGTTGTTCAAAACTAAATTCGTGCTACTACTGAAGTTCAACACTTCCTGTCGTCTGCCACTTTTTGTGACTCTCCTTCGTTCCCCGAGCAGTCACTTCCCCGTCGCTGTACAAATGTCTTCTCCCTATTTATATCTGATCAGCTATAAATCAACTCATTTGACCTAGGTTTTATATTGATGTTTTGTCCTCTCAAACTGCCATGCATGCATCTTCTGTGTACTGTATGGAGTGTTGGAACTATTTATTAACAATCATGTTTGTATGAGGTACAAAAGGGAGCTTTGAGCTCATGCGGGTGTGTGTGTCCCCAGTAGTGTGGGAGAATGTGTGTGTGTGCATGCCAAACATGAAATTGCACATTTTTAAAGCTTTTTAGATGAAGACTGTAGTTGTTTTTTTCACCTTGTAAATACTTTTACAGCCTTTGTGAAGTTGTTTTGAGTTGATGCTCTGTTCAAGTCGGTGTCAAAGTAAAGACATATCAATTACTTCTTGTGTTTTGCTTAATCTTCACAACACTTTCAGGACTATTCATTTTTGTAATCCAGGTCAAGAGCTGCACTGACCCGTGTTTCATTGACAGAGTTAAATTGTATTAATCGTTGTTCTGTTGATTAGACGGAAGTGAATGTTGCCTTCAAGCAGTACGAGTCAAACCTGAACTGAGCTGCAAAGTGCAAAGTTATTTTAAAACACATCAAGAATGAGAGCAACTTCAATACCAGAAAGATCCTCGACAGTGCATCACTCCACTGAGGCTGAAACTCTTTGTTAAAGTAAAGAACATCCTGAGTTGGTCCATTTATCTGGATCCACTCCAAGATGTAATAGGTTCTTCCATGAGTCAGTTCTGAATATATTGGATGAATTGCTTTTTCGTAATTCTACCGACAAACAAACACCAATGAAATGAGGAGGGCACTCAGAGGAGGCAGATAGACTACTTTATCACCATATTGCAGACTGCCTTTAGTTTCACCTGCTCGGAGATGTAAGCACTTAACATTGTGGCTGATTGTTTCCATGAAGAGCTTTGATCCATTTGTTGAGAAATTAACAAACTGCTCACACACACAAACAAGCAGAAAAGACAACACAACCTTGGAAGTAATAATCTACAACAGTTTCACAATTGAGGGGCAATGTTAATCTCTTAAACTTTCTTTTAGCAAAATAACATTTTCACGTGAACTTAAGCCCCAGGATGAACGGAGAGAAACAGAGCCCTGTAGAGACGCTTTTTGAAATTCATTTATTGGCTGGTTGAAGAACAAATAAATCTGTTTAAGTCTGTAACTGGAGGCAACTGCTTATCGGGTCACGTAAAACACACGAGATGGGGCCTCGACTATTCAGCAGATGCAGTCGGAGCATCGTGAGGAACGGGTGACTCCGGAGCGTGGAGCTGGAGGGAGAAGAAACCAAACAGGTCAGTCTGGGGAACACGTTTAAGCTTGAAGCAACTGAAAAGCCTCCAAATGCTGATGATTGAACATTTCCTCTTCGTGCAGGACAGAGTTTATGAACCTTGCAGATGATGGGCTCCACTCTGTAGGGGTTCAACCCCGCCTGACACTTCCTGCAGAGCTGCTTGTAGTACAACTGACCCGACTCCCATACAGACTGCCCAGCAGCCTCCCCTGCTGCTCATAGTCATTTTCTGAACTGTCGAGTACCCTTTATTCTTTTAACTCATTTTAATCTGTCAATAAATCCTATTAATGTGTCATGATGTCTTTCATATCTTGTTTTTTATTATATCTGAAGCACTTTCGAATTACCTCGGTGGATACAGGTGTTGTAAAAAGATAAGGAGGGAGCCTTAAGGGTTTGAAGATTACCACATCTCTTGAAGTCTGTATGAAATCTGATTTTAATATCATCAGTTTTGTGCTTCTGTATTTTAAGGGTATGTGATCAAATCTAGTTCTGCCTTGGTGGTATTTCAATTTGTTTACATTCGACCCACAATAAGGACTCATTTTGGACCATATTGGACGTCTCGTACTGCCACTTCCCGGGGGGCCCGAGCTCCGGACCCGGGCTTTGGGAGATCTTCGAGGCTTCCAGGTAGTCCAGGCCCTTCGGGGTCATGAAGCCGCCGTCCAGCTTCCTCCAGCCCGGGGCGCCGCACTGGCTGAAGGGTGGCAGTGTGGTGAGGAAGCCCTCCATCCTGGAACCGTGACAACCCGTCCATGCTTCTTCCAGCGACCATTTAAACAGCTGCAGCGCCGATTGGTTGATTAGCAACAGGAGTGTGCACGATGCAATTAGTGTTGCACTGTAGAAAAGTTTGAAACATTATATTGGAGCGCCCCCTACAGCTCAGGTGTAACGGCTCCATCAGAAAAACAAACAAGACAAAGCAAAGTTATTTTTAATGATGAACGATGAAAAAACCCCACTTGTCATGTTAATTACTGACTACATTTGCTCTGACACTAAAACACGGAAGCAGTGCAACTTAACAGAGGCTACAGAAAGAACAGAGGTGCTGAAAAGAATGAATTAACCTGTTAACACAAATACAGAGTTTTACTCCTGTTGAGGGTGAAGGACAGCGGACGTCACACCTTGTTTAGACCTATGAGACAAATTGTGATTTGTGAATATGGGCTATACAAATACAAATTTGAATTGAATACTTTTGATACAAAGATATTTCTGTTATATTTTCAAGTAATTGTGCCTTTGACCTTATTTCACCTGAACTGCCTTTGTCTGCCTTTGGTCAAAAGGCAGTTTTGCCTTTTGGTCCTGTGGAGATTAAAGAGATGGGGCCTCCTATGTCTACCCCACACATAGAGCCTCACCTGGTAATGCTACCAAAGAGGCAGAAGAATTACTAGTGAGAATACAAAGCTCAGCAGAGAAGCAGCAGAAGAAGCAGCACAAAACTCAGTAAACTCAGTAAAAAATCCAGTGATCAAATGGAAGAGAAAATTAACGAAGATTGGAGGAAGATGACTCCTGAAGAGAATTCCAGCCAAACAGGTGACGGACCCAACGCTGGTAATTCCAGGATCAAACAGCTCATGATACCTGAGGTTGAGTTCCAACGGATCTTTGGCGAGAGGAACCAGAAAATAGCTGATCTGCGACATGATAACAGTTTTTTTATCTACAAGCTGTATCAAATGAATTTATGGGCAGATGCAGTGAGGGGCCGCGCTACCCGTTTGTTGATTGAGGCTGAAATAAGGCAAAGAGAACCTGATCTCAAACTTTATGCAGTAGAGAAGGCTCTCATTGCAGAGAATAAACTGAGGGTGTGGTGCGAGTCACGCCTTGCGATAGAGAGAGAGGAGCTCTCAAAAATCAGATCTGCTCTGGCCCAGGCTGTAAAAGACAGAGAAGACTCACAAAGCCAGTGGCAACGTGACGAGTCCCGTCTTATAGAAGAACATCTGCAGGTGACCTCCAGCCTCACAGCAGTGGATACCATGTTCCAGAAGGAGCTAGAGGCAGAGAGGAGCCTGTGGGATAAGGAAAAGCTTCAGCTCCAAGAATCCATCAGGGCCGCCACACAGGCTGCAGACAAAGAGAAAGAGGAGATCACAAAAATCAGATCTGCTCTGGCCCAGGCTGTACAATACAAAAAAGAATCACGAAGCCAGTGGGAGCGTGACGAGTCCCTACTTATAAAGGAACACCTGCAGGTGACCTCCAGGCTCACAGAAGAACTGAGCAGGTCTCAAGAAGAGCTGGAGGAAGAGAGGAGCCTGTGGGAACAGGAAAAGCTTCTGCTCAAAGAATCCCTCAGGGACGCCAAACAGGCTGTTGTCAGCCTGGTCGTGCAGAAATGGAGGGAAGACCAGGTGAAGGAGAATCAGATCTTGGAGAATCCGCTGAATGAAGTGCAGAAAACAAAACCAAAGAAGAAATCTTTCTTCAAACGATTCCGCAAGTTTCTGTGCTGCTCTGGAACGAGCTAACCAGCTTCTCTCTGTGAGGCTGTATGCTCTTCCAGTGCTCTCCTGGTTTAAACTGAGTACTCGTTGAATATTTGTTGATTGAGTATTACCTGCGAGCTGAGGGGGAAGCAGAGATCCAGAGGAGGAAGTAAAGTCTACATGAAAGTCTGATTATAATGACACAGTGGTCTGGTGTAGTTCTGCCCGTGTCCTGGTGATTGTAATATAATAAATACATCTCGACAGTGTTTCTGATTCAAGTATTTTCTCCTGTTCGCCTCAGTATATTTTCAGTATAAATCCCTTGAAGTGTTATAACACAAACTTCTGGTTTGTTATTCCCTCCATCCATCATCTACACGTTTTACAATGAGCCAATCGCATGTGACAATGACTTATTTGAGCTTTTTGAAAAATGAAAACTTTGATGACAGTAATTTCACGTCCCCCCTGCAGTACCTCTGAAGACCCCAGGGGGGTCGTGGACCAACTGTAAATCATTGTTTATGAAAAATATTGATCATTGAACCTTGATGAGCATAATAAGTGATAATAATTAAATGAGATGTAACATTTAAATTCCAATATAGGTAGGTAATAATGGTTTGGTATTTTCTGTAAACACATACTTACATGAATAACTTTTGGCGTCAGTTTTTTTCTCAGTTATTTCCCACAATGGTCAGACTGCAGCATGTAATTTACTTAATAGAAAATAATTAATGTATTTTTTATCTGTTTATTTATTTTTATTCTTTTTTATTGGTCCCACTATTCCCACTGGGCAGCTGTCGGTGGTTCGATCCCCATTTATGAATGGCCAAAGAAGTACTGTAAAGTTATGAGTGGTCATCAAGACTAGAATACATTTACCTTTTTCTAGCAGCAAATACACAATCTGTATTAGTAAACAAAAATGTAATAAACACAAAGACTCATGTCCAAGAATAATGTACGATGTAAACAAATTGTATTGCACATATATGAAATTTAAATTGTTATTACACAATTAAATTATGCAGGAAAAAGAATCACAGAATTAAATCAAATAGCCAAAAATGACCAGTGGAATGAACAGTGAAAGAATAAACACATTTTTTTTATAAATAAGTAGTGTTTATTTATGTGGAGTGACATGATTACACAGCCCTACATACAGTCCCCTATAGGTGGCGCTGTGCCCTCGCTGGTCACTCGCACCCATGGGCTCCGGAGCTCCACATATTGGCGCCATTTTGGAGCTAGGAGGGGGAAGAGAGCTGCAGAGGAGGACGCGACTGATCCCGATTCACCGTAACAGGTAAGAGAAATGCACCGAGCCGCTGGATCGGGACGCGGCGGCGCTTTCCGGACGCTGCGGCGGAACGCGAGCCGCAGCCCGGGGGCGGTGATGTGTCCGCGGAGTGGCCCGGTTCCCCTCCCTCCTCCCCCGGGCAGCAAGCTGAAGCGCAGCCCGCCTCGCTCGCCCGTGTTCCTCGGCTGCCGCGGCTCGATCCGCGGCGCTGCTCGACCTGGTCCTGCGGCGCAAAACCCTCCAAAACAATAGTGTTATTAAGATAATATACGAGCCCCACTCTTCGGACCCGGTGTCCCGACAGCTCCGGTAACCAGCGGCTGGGCTCGGTAGCTCCACCGCGGTCGGGGGTGTCGGTATAACGGCGGCTGAACCGGGCTGTTTTGTCCAGTGTCCGCCCTCTTGTCACTGAGATTGTTGCTGCTAATGCTAACGCTAGCCCCGCTGTGCGCACTAGCTAGCTGGCTAGCTGTAGCTAACTCGATTAGCCACATTACGGCAGCACGGAGCCGGGCTGCACCGCGGTCCTCGGCCCGGACACGCTGCCCTACAACCACAATAAAGACCCGCACATCCACGTTCTGTTCCCCCGCGGTCTGCGCTCTCTCCCCCCCCCGAGAAAACACCACTAATGCTAACAGGGACCTGGCTGCTGCTCGGAGGCTAAATATTGTCGCTGTGACTCCCAGCGTGGCTGGTTTTTATTTTTTTATTGCAGAGACGTCGCCTCGTAGCGTAAATGGTTTATTCAGCGGCTGATCGGCTGCGTCTCAGACACCACAGCCGGGTTTAGCCTCCTCCAGCCCGGGCTGTGGATCTCTGAGTGCAGCGCACATGGTTCTTGTTGTTTTATTCATAATAAGGTTTGCAAAACAACACCGGGGGTTTGGGGAGAAGCACAAAGCCAGGAGGAGGTGTTCCTCCGGGCACAGCATGGGGTCTAATGAAGTCAGGTCTGACAGCTATCAGTCTGTGATTATTGATTATTGTCTCATGGTCAGTGGGAAACTCCAGGGTCGTTATTATCTGGGTGCTTTGCATATTTACAGCTGTACAGCTCTGTAACTATTCATTATTCACACCCTTTAATTGTCATATTATAGTGCAACCTTCTCATCTGATTATACTCTTGTGCTTTGGGTACTTGAATTTATCTTTCTCCTTATACTCGCAGTATTTCCACCATAACGTATTTATCTTTCCTCTCACTTCTCTACTTACATCCATCATCGCTGTTATGACACCAAAGTAGATTCCCTGTATGTGAAAACTACTTGATTGTGATTCTTAAATTATATCAAGATTAAAATCTAGTCACGATCTGTTGATGTTGATTATCATCGCAGAATTATTTGAAGTTTATAAAAGGTTGCTGATCCTGATCGAAGTTTGTGTCTTTAGAGAATGATAAACCATCCATAAACAGAAAAAACAAATCAGATGCAGATCAATAATGTGTCTGCACAGTTCATAAGTGTTCTATCAAAATATATTGAGCCTTTGTTGTCTGGCTATTGATGAAACTTATTTTTGAGTATTATTTATATATACATATTCTATTGCCTGAACCCAATTTAAGTGCTATTAAAATGATATTTCAAATGGAATAACCTACAATAAATTAAATTGAATACGGCTTCATTAAAAAGCCAAATTGGAATTTAATAAAACAACTCATGCCCGGAAAGTTTAAATTCAGTGTTGGAGATTGTACGTATTTTTCGCTATCTTCTATTAAATGGCTTTGCACACAACCACATTTCACGGATGAGTGTTTCATCAGGAATTGCGCTGTCATACTTCTGGTTGCAGTTAATGTTTCCTTCTGCTGGCTGCAGCCCAGAGACTTCACTTTCCTCTTTACTGAAAGAAAACCAGAGCAAAAGAAAAATTGTGTCTGGTCAAATTCTTTCTGTGCAAAAAAGCCCCAATGGTAGTTTAGTGTCTCTGTGGACTGGATAATGGAGAGGAAACCAAAATGTCTGAGCAGCCTAATAACTGCAGACATGTGATTCAGCAGTGTTGCCTGTGTGTAGTTTGAGTGGCTGGCTTCTTAGGCAACCACACTTCACTGTGTCATTTTAATAACCTGTGGACTTGTGTTAGTTCCTCTGCTTCATTGTGTAATTCTAAATGGGCTTCACAGATTGGTAGAGATTAGTTTGTTTGGTAACTGTCTTATTTCATGTCATTGCCTCTGGGGGTAATCTGATGCTTCCCTTAGCTGTGGGCTTTCCTTCCCTTGGTGTGTGTGTGTGTGTGTGTTTGTGGAGGTCGTTGAGCTAAATCATACAACCCTGTGGTGTCCAGTGGTGTCCTTCCTCTGGTTTCTGCCTGTCGCACACTCTCCCCGCTGGGTTGAAACCTGGGGGGTGTCAGTGTCAAGGTTCAGATTAGGTTAGGGGAGCCGCGCTGAGTCTTCGTATTTCTGCTGGCAGATGTGTTTAAGGGCTAAAAGGGGCACGCAGCAGACGGATAGAAAACACTCTGTGGGGGGATACATGTGTTCTGACTGTGATAAGGTAGTAGTGAGTAGAGCGAGGCCCCTGCACGGGAGGTTTACTGTGGGGTGAAGTTGGCCTGTGTGTGTGATCACTTGGTTCAGGTTCTTATTCGAAGTGAAAGTCTCCCGGATGGATGGTGCCCAGACCATCCCTAAGTCGAGAATTACTCTGCCTTGATTGGCCGCCAACGCTCTCTGTGTCGATGCGGTAGATGGAGAGAGATATGGACTTGGATTTGGCAGCAGCTGTGTGGTGGAACAGAAGGTCAAAATCAAGCGAGCTGGCTGCCTGCCAGTGTCCAGTTTGTGCTTTTGGCTTTGTGAATGTGTGTGCGTGTATTTGTGTGTAAAAGCCAGAGTACAACTGCGGAAAATTGTTGGATTGCGATTAAAACCTCAGTGTTGCAGTCTGGCCTCTAAATCAAAGCCACAAAGAGCCTTTGTCAGCCGGCAGACCTATTGACCCGCACTCCTTCACAATAATCAATTGTCCTTCAGAGATAAATGTGTTATGAGATGATCACAAACAAGTGTGTAGTCACACAAGAAAAGCAGATCTTCTGTTCATTCATGTTAAAGCAGCTATTAACAGTATACATGCAAGTATTTGGGTGGATTTTGTGGGGTGTGATATTGGAGCAGGACAGAAACACCATTTATATGTTCCGCAGGCTCGAGTTCTGAGGCGTATTACACTTCAGTCGGTTTTGGTCATTTACCAGTGAAAGCCGCCTAAGTGCCGAACTTGTCATATGTGGCAGCCGGAGTGGAAAAAAAACGAGACAAAATTTACCTTGTGGGAAGTGCTGTCGTTGCACAGTAGTTCTACACTCTGCCGAAGGACTATGGATCTGTCTTAGTCTGATGTTTATAAATGGTCTATAGTTTTGTAATAAAATCAGGAGAAGACTAGAAGGGCTCAGAGTAGAGGGTCTCCACCAAGGCCCGGAAGTTTATGTTCATGTTTTATTTATTCAAAAGGAACGATGCACGTTTTCATCTGCAAGTTGATGGAGAAAACTACGAAACATGTATAAACAACAAAGAAGTACTTACACAGACGCTTAAACACAAATAGTTAGTACCTAGAGTACAAATAAAGTGTATAAATTTACAATATGATGACATTAGTGTCAAGTAAACCACATAAAAACTTAGAAAAAATACACATGCACAACCGTCCCCTTTAAATTTAATTCAGCGGCACCGAATTGCACTTGCTCATAGTTATCTTCCTCCTAAATATGCAAAAATAAATCTGTGGGAAATTGATGTAAATGTTGAAGAAGGCCCTTCCTCTCAATTCCTGGATTTGCCCCTAAAAATGTAATGATGTGTTCCCTTCCCTGGCCCATGTCCCATCCTTCCAGCAGTTCTTTGCATAATCCTGCTGACAAACCAACCCACAAATGTACCATGGCCAAGTCAAAAATGTAAATAAGCAATGTCATATATTCTCATTTGGAGCTTTCGGTTTGTCACATAGTCTGGAAATAGCATAGAGTCGCACAAGTGTACAATTTGTTTTGTTCCGCAACATATTTTTTTAGGGGGAGGAAACTGTTTCTGTGAGACTCATTAAACCAGGACAGAAATGGAGCTGGTTAACAATCTGGAAAAAGAAGTTGCAAGGTTCACAAACATCATCTGTTTTACAAAGCTGCGACAAAATAAGGGGCCATAAAGATGGTGTTTCTTGGGAGCTATTTTCAGGAAGTATTAAAATCCCTGATTGTAAGAAGTGGCTCACTTTGGTGCTGGTCAGGGCTTCACTGTACATCTCAGCTAATGACTAACATCCAGTGAGATATACCCATAGTCCATTCCACGTTTCAGCTGCTCAACATTAACAATGGTGTTTCTGTATGCCACACAAAAAATCTTGTATTATTTGATCAGCCATGTGATTTCAGCACAGATTATTTAAATATTGATAATGATGACTTAATACGAAGAAAACACAGTAATAATTTAGTCTGTGAAACATTTCTCACCAGTTAACACAAACTAAATGTGATATTTTCATCTTTCTTTAATTCCAACAAATGGCCATAAGCACAAATATGTTCAGATTAACGTCATAATATACACAAAAAAAGCTAATCATCACATTTGAAAAGCTGTGAATGATATAATAAATTATATTAATTGCAGCCCTTAGTTGAATATTTCCAGGATGTGGTTAGAGATGAACTAAGAGACTCCGACGTCGCGCTGCTTCGGCCCCGGTTGTCGCATTAATCACACGGTTGGTGGTTTGATCCCTATCTCCTCCGGTTCCCCTTGTCAAAGTGTCCTTGGGAGAGATACTGATCTCAGAACTGTCTTCCTGGAACTCTCCTGCTGACAACTAACAAATCACCATA
The DNA here is from genome assembly GCA_038501795.1 of Pseudopleuronectes americanus. Classification (NCBI taxonomy): domain Eukaryota; kingdom Metazoa; phylum Chordata; class Actinopteri; order Pleuronectiformes; family Pleuronectidae; genus Pseudopleuronectes; species Pseudopleuronectes americanus. The sequence continues at coordinate 16,678,952 of CM076728.1, read as the reverse complement.
AAATTAAGTTTGTCAACAGGCTGTCGTCAACATGGCTGACACGACCGCTGTCGGGCTGAATTTACATTAAACAGGGTTGTGTGCCAATATACTTAAAAATGAGCACCTGAGCATGGAGACACACGCCTACAAACCCTGACTCTGTGAAACTGTCTGAGCCTTGCCGAGAGAGTTTTAGTTTGTCTCTTTTTTTAATTTCTCAAATGGACAAAAAGCAGCAGTACGGTCGGGCGGTTCAGTTTTCTAGCAGAGAGCAGTGTGACTTATGTGGCCATGAGAGTTGCACTAGATTGAAATGGAAAATCAAAGCCCATTCTGCATTATATGAATGCCCCAAACATGAATCGGGTATAATCCTTGACAGGCTGTTGGCAGCAGTAATGAATTGTGGGAGATAATTATCGCAGCAGCTCGCAGTGAAAAGTCAATTCTGAACATTGCAATTTCAGTTTGTAGGAAGCTGTTACCAGGCCGCGAACCAGTAACCGCATTAGGAGAGATTTCCCCTGGGTTACAAGTAGTTAACAGTGTTGATTGGCAATTCCTCTAAGATTTGGAGGTTTCCAGTCCTTGTTTTCGGCTCCTTCTCTCTTGCTCTCAGGGTGTTTCATAACAAACTTTCTCTCTCTCTCTCTCCTCAGGCAGTGAAGAGCTAAAGAGGATGGCTCACTCTAAAGCTCGAGCCGCAGAAGGGAAGGTGACCTACCCCCCGGGGGTCAAGGAGATATCTGACAAAATCTCCAAGGAGGAAATGGTCCGCAGGCTCAAGGTTGGTGTCTCTCTCCCCTTCTGCAGCAATTATTAGTCATAATGTTTGAGTTTTGTTGAAAACAACACTGATCTCTACTCTCTCCATTTAAAACCCTCGCCCCTCGTCCAGATGGTCGTGAAGACCTTCATGGACATGGACCAGGACTCTGAGGAGGAGAAGGAGCTGTACCTGAACCTGGCCCTCCACCTGGCCTCGGACTTCTTCCTCAAACACCCAGACAAGGACGTCCGTCTGCTGGTGGCCTGCTGTCTCGCTGACATATTCAGGATTTACGCCCCGGAGGCACCTTACACCTCCCCAGAAAAACTTAAGGTACGTTCCCTTGCTTCATCAGAATTGCTCAGTGTTTTAATAACATAACCTAATTGCATCTTCCCTGGAGTAGGCCATCATTTTGTGCAGCATGTGGCGGAAGACTTATAATGGCATGAATCTTTTTATAGATCAATGTAAACCCAGGCTGTTTATTAAGCAGACACAAGTCACTACATGCATAATTGCTTCTTATTGTGTGTTCAGCTATTTTAAGTTTCTTCTATTGAAAGTTAGGCAAGTGACTATGTGGGTGTGGAACCTTCATTGAGTGTTTCTTTATTGTCTGCAGGACATTTTCATGTTCATCACCAGACAGCTTAAAGGACTGGAGGACACCAAGAGCGCCCAGTTCAACAGATACTTCTACCTGCTCGAGGTGAGTGGCTTTATCAAATCAAAACCCAGGCTTGAATCTTTGTGAGTATGAATCCTTGCAATTCTTCTTCCAATCGTTTGATCAAGTATCTCAAACTCAAAGAACTCTAATCAATGCATCACGACCTGTAGCTACAAAGTGGAAATGAAATGAGAATCAAAGGATCTGCAGATTCAGAACTATGAAGCTAAAATATTGATATGACATCATAAAAAATTTACCAAGACATTTTCCTGAAAATGTGTGATTTGATCTGATTTCTTAAGATAAGGGAACATGGAAAAACTAACCTCTCTGCTGTCGAGGATGTTACAGAGAACTGTGACTTTCTTCCTCAGAACACTACTACTCAGCTTGCACCAGCACATTAGATTTACCCATTAGAGAATCTGCACCAATTAATGGCAGCTAACACAGTCACCCACCCGTGATATTTATACCCAGTGAAACGGTCAGTGAAATGAGAATCCTTCTACGCAGACGAGTTCTACATTTCTGATCAAAAGCACATTAAAAGATGAAAGGTTGGATAAGAGATGTGTCACCAGTGGCCCTTAACAAACCTGGATATTTTGCCAGCTGGGAACTGGCTACTGGAACCTCACCACAGTTTTATACAGGTCCCAAAGCTGACTGATGATTCATAAAGAAGGCTAAGAAAAGCAGAACTTGTTAAAGCCTGTCGCATACTTTAAATTTCTAACTCACAATGTGGCCGTGACGAGAAACTTAAAGCTGAAGATGTTTTCTTCTGCTTGTTATTCACTGGGAGGATTTAGCTTCACCATGCAGGATGATGTAGCTTGATGTTGTTGTCACATTAAGCTGAAAAGTGAAAATCTCTGTGCTCCTTATAATCTGATTCAAGACATCAAAGTAGGAGCAGGGTAATTGAGTTTGGAAGCCATAATGGTCCAATGTGTCATTTTAACAGGTGCAATGTGGAAACCTGACACCCTTAGTACACACACACACACACACACACTGAGAATGAAGCTTTCACAGAAGTATAAGGCAACTTGTAAGAAGCTAAAAACAATGTGGTTTGAAAATAAGGGAGGGAGGAGTAAGTGCAATAAAGATTTATACGGGGATTTAAAATTTACTGCGGAAAAAGATCTTCCTGCCAAAATGTTAATATTCCAGGCAGAGTAATTTAAAAAAACATATGACTGATGGGGAATTGTTAAACACAAACTGATGGTATGTAGGAAATGTTATGGATAAGTTCCATGGGGATTTAGGCCAAATCTCCTTGACACAGCCTCTCTTCAATATCAATCCGAGCTTCAAATGTAATGTGTCTTAAAAAGCTGTGTGGATGAAGGCGTCTAGCTTTGGGATGGATGCGTTTTGAAACAACTGGTTTTCTCACTTTCACTGTTGATGCAAAGCCTCCTCCATCTGTATTAGCGGTGATCTCCTGTTAGGGAAGAGAAACCAGTGGTCTTTGCTTTCTGCTGGTGAAGTGATCTTTTATTGAACGGGTTATAAATGGCAGCTGGGACCCTTTCTCCCAAGGTTAATGTGGACCACTCCACCCAGTCCGGATTTCATTTGCTGTATGGGTTCCTGACCTTATGGCTCATTCTGTGCATAGAAAAACACTGTCGGGTGTTTTATTTGAATTTGATCATATTGAATTTTTCATAGTATTTGACATCTGGAAATTCGCTCTTGCTTATGCAACCATGTGTTGAATTAATAATGTGGAGGACGAGTGTGTAGACACAGAGGAAGCAGTGGTGACCAAATGACACGCACTTTCTCTCCTACTGTGCAACAGAAGCTTATAGGTAGAGCTGGGAGATATGACTTCAAATCTATATCACTTTGGGTTACTTATAGGAAACATGTTTATATCTGCAGTTTAGTTTCTCATCTCCTCCAGGCTGCAGCATCATATAAAAGGTTGTTTGCCTTCACTAGCCCTTTAAACATCATCAGCCAAAATCCTGCAGTTTTCATTTACTCTTACAGTAGTTGTTTGTGTATCTGAGTTTATTTGAATCTGAGTACTACTGAGTCTATTCCCTGAGGAAATCAAAGCAAGTTGGGTCTAATTGGAAGTAAAAATATTTTGTTTTCAAGTCGACTTGTATTTACTGTTATTTGTTTGTTTTTGAATGAATACTTTATTTATCGTGTACGAACAGTTTCTATTATTAGAACCCCGGAGTGATTTTTTTTTCTTCTTCGAAGAAGCAGCGAGCAATAACTCAAGCCACTTTTTGGAAATGTTACTTACTGTGGAAGTCAAATGGCTGAATGTCCCTGTGAGTGAGACACACAGCTCTCTACTCTACTCTTAGTTTGCTGCCCAGACGGAGGATGCAACATGTGATATGGCTGCGACTTGATCTTCGAGAGAGAAGATGTCTCACTCTGTTGATTTGTTAGAGCTGAAGAAAAGGTCAAATAGATCTGTACAATTCTCAGTTCTGATTTGGTGATAACTGACGAAGAGTATCTCTAACCGGTAACAATGACTTTCTGAACCGGCTAAAAGTGAAAAGCTGCAGCTGAAAGTGTTCCACCCTGATTTGCTGCTGATTGTTCTCTGTGGCACTTAGTGAGTCAGAGTCACTTACTGCTGCACGCCTGCACCCAAATCATATTTTTGCATTTTTATTCGATAACTATCATTGGCTTATGCAGCAGGACGCTGCGCTGCAGAGTCTAAACTGTGTGACCACCTTTTAATAATATAATAGTCGTTCAAAGCGCCAAAAGAGTCTGTTTGGTGTGTTTTAGACAGGATGTCACTGGTGCATCTGTTTCTGTCAGCAGGTCAACTGGTTTCCTCTACGTTCAGTCACTGGTCTGCAGGGACAACACTGACACTTTGCACTGGTGTTCAGACATATGTATTTTACTGTTTGCACATTATCTTACTCCACCTGTCTCTGCTGAGTGTTTACAAGAACAGTCGATTTGAAGGATTTGGACACGGCGGTCCTCCACCACCCTCACCGCACTCGTTCTCTCACCTTCCTAATTTGCATTTGCATTGTGAGTCGCATTGTCACTAACGTCCTGCCTCCTCTCTCATTGTTCAGAACATAGCATGGGTGAAGTCCTACAATATTTGCTTTGAGCTCGAAGACAGCAATGAGATATTCACCCAGCTTTACAGAACCCTCTTCCAGGTCATCAAGTAAGTAGTTTTGAATCAAATCTTACATGGTCTCTCTCTCGTTCAGTGTTATTGTTCATATCTCTGTCTACATGTCCATGATGTTTCTAGCTCTGGCAGCCCTGAACATGACAGGATGAGCCTGTGTGGCCTTTTCTCCTTTCAGTACCTCAGGTTGTCTCGGCTGCTACATCATGAAACCAACCGAGTGTGGCTGTTTGTCTTTGATTGCCCTCCCCCCGTTCCCCTTTACACCCTATAACCCCCCCCCCACATTCTCAATTTCACCCCACTCAACACAACCTTCAGGGCTGAATTCTGCAGCAGTAGAGTTGGATCTGTGCCACTGGAACAAAGTGTGTGTGTGTGTTTGTGTGTGTGTGGGTCAAGGTTGTGCTTACACAATGGCCTTTTTATACAGGATGAATCTAAAGAACTCTGGTTCCCTTTTGAAATGTTTGCAGTGAGCTAGAAGGTGCAAGGGAATGTAGCCCTTTTGTGTGTGTTTGTGTGTGTTTGTGTGTGTGTGTAACTACAATTCAGTGAACGGGAGGTAATGAGTCTAGTAATGCCTGGACAACAGTTGCTGAGATACAAATCTCTGTAATAAGCTTTACCTCCCCCTCTGATGCAGATCATTATGATCAAGTACACCCACAGTGTAAGTGTGTGTGTGTGTGTGTTCATAGTATCACAGTGAGTGTTCAGAAGGAGAAATTAACTAAGCAAACAACATGAGTTTATACAAACCACCGCTTCCATCAAAGTAAATCTCAACCGTGGTGCACACACTGCAGCTTGGTCACCCAGCATAGATGATTTACACCCACAGAAATGTGTAGTAATATTTAATGTTTAATGTCATATTTAAAATCCTGCAGTGATGCCTATCTTGCCCTTTGACCCCTTCTTGCTCTGTTCCCCGTTTCCGTAGCAATGGCCACAACCAGAAGGTGCACATGCACATGGTGGACCTGATGAGCTCCATCATCTGCGAGGGAGACACTGTGTCACAGGAGCTGTTGGACACAGTGTTGGTGAACCTGGTGCCAGCACACAAGGTAATCTGCACAAAGAGGCCAACAAGACAGCAACACACATCCACAACACAAACACACACTTAGTTCTAACATGAAGTTAATAGAGAAACTGCTCCGTATGGGATGATTATCTGAATTGAGTTAAAATCATCATTAGACTAAAGCCAACATCATTTTCCATACCCTGTAATTCAATGAGACCCCTGCAGGACACAAGTGGTAATGCAGTCTGCTTCCATCTTCCTAATGAGATTTAAGAACAATCTTTTAGTTTCTGTCACAAATCCACATGGACGGGTTTTTGACCTGCTGTTTGTATTCACCTGTTGTTTTCCTCTCTGTCTAGAATTTGAACAAACAAGCTTATGACCTGGCCAAAGCTTTGCTGAAGAGGACCGCTCAGGCCATTGAGCCTTACATCACTAATGTAAGATTAACACACTCTTGTTTATTTTATCTCTGCTCTTTGTGGCTGGATGGTGATTTTTCTTCCTGCATTTAATACTAGAAAATCTGAACTCATTATTCCTCCCTCTCTTTCTCCTTCATCAGTTCTTCAACCAGGTGCTGATGCTGGGAAAGACCTCGGTCAGTGATCTGTCCGAGCATGTGTTCGACCTCATCTTGGAGCTTTACAACATCGACAGCCACCTTCTGCTCTCTGTGCTGCCTCAGCTGGAGTTTAAACTCAAGGTAAAATCTCTCTTTCAGATAAACATCGAAGCTCTGTGGCTGTAGCTGTTTGTTTTTCTCTCTGAACATCCTACAGTTCATACGATAAGTAAAACTAGAATGGCCAAGGATCCTCTTAAATTCAAGCTGCAACAAGGTTTAATGATCATGATGTATTCATTATTACCTGGGAAATTGGTGAAAATGTTGCTTCCTTCACTAAGTTCAATGTAAATCTGTCCAGGAGTTTTTGTAAGCCTGCCGACAAACAACCAAACTAACTAACCTACAGAGGGACAGGGGAAAAAACATAATCTCATCTGCAGAGATAATAAACGTCATTAATCTTGTGTTTTACTCTAAATCAATTGCTCGTACAGAAACGGAAGCAGCAGCAATACTAATGCTGATATTGACATTCTGAGTTTATCGACAAACTAGACTAAAAACCTGAATTCTCCGACTCATTAACTGCAGAAATGCACATTTTCTCTTCCCGGTGTAGGTTTGTTGTTTCATATTAGAAAGATAAGGCAGCCAGTCAGCATAATGTTGCCTCTGCAGTGTCTCATCAAGGCATCCTGCTGATGGATAACGCTCATTAACTGTTCGCTGGGAGCGTAGATCACTGCTGCCTCCTCAAAATAATAGCTGCGATAAAATCTCTCCCCCACAGACGACACAAGCGCTCTCTGTCTCGCTCCTTCTCTCTCGCTCATTCTTTCTCTTACCTCCGCTCTTTTCCTCTTTCTCCTGTGAAAGTAAACCAGCAACACTCCTCTCACTCCCGCTCTCTCTTCTTTCACACCCTGCTGCTTTTTCATCCTGTCATCCTCACTCCCTTCCTCAACCTAACTCTTGTCCTCCTTTTGTCTCTACTTCTAATCGTCTCTGCCGTTTCCTCAACTTCACTCCTTTTTGTCCTATAGAAAAAAACCTTGCGGCCAAAGAAACTGCTGCCTCTGTGTGTTATGGAAAGATGAATGTTTCCAGTGGAGTTAATGTAAATGACTTGGCGTGTCTGTACAATCCACAAATTCTGTGCATGATTTCTCTCCTCTGCTGTGTCTCTGCAGAGTAATGATAATGACGAGAGGCTGCAGGTGGTGAAGCTGCTGGCTAAGATGTTTGGAGCCAAGGACTCTGAGTTGGCTGCGCAGAACAAACCTCTCTGGCAGTGTTACCTGGGCAGGTGGGTTTCAGAGATGTGGCAACTGCAGATCCATGGAAAAGTTTTAAAGTGCCTGTATTTTGAGACTTTGAGAGACGTGCAGAGTTTTTACAGTTATTGTTTTTTATTAGTCTTGTGCTATAATTGGATTTGCTTTGCTTAATTAGTTTTTATTTGTTTAAACGATGACATTTGGGAAGATATTTTTGCTATATTTGCTTTGGGATAAGCTTGTTTTGTGTCTCTTGGTTTATGACTTTATTACATTACAAATTTAGAAATGTGTCCTTGTGAGATGCTGGTGCTTCATTCACACTAACCTTTAGTTTTAAAATGCATCACTGTTGCCATATGTACGTCCTGAGCTGACATCCACAAAACTACCAAAAACTCAAGAAGGGATTTGTAAACGCAATTGCTTTTTAGAAAATAGACCCAAACTCCCTTCCCAATTGGTTCTTATCAGTCATGACTCTACCAGCAGCGGTGGAAACAAAAACACTTACTGTCAGTAACAGCTCCACCTCATCGACTGCTCGAGAACAGAAATCCCTGCTCCCACTTTCACCGTGGCTGCTCCTCATCCGTAATGTTTTCTGTAACAAAACAAACAAACTGCAGAGTCAACAATTTGCTTCCTGTTTACACTGACATGCTGAGCTAACATGAACGGTCATGGTATATGCGTTTACAGATGGGTCAGTGTTAACAAAGGTCATCTACAATATGGAGCTAAAAAACACAGATCGTTTTAGTTCTCAAACGCTTTAAGATGAAAACCTTAGTGTGGATGAAGCTTGAATGTGTGTGTGTGTGTATGTAGCAAATGTGCTAAAGGCTGTTTGTCTTTTTTTGCCTTGTAGTTGCTCTCAGTGAGGTTTGTGTGTTTTTTTTTCTCCCCTGCAGGTTTAATGACATCCATGTGCCTATCAGACTGGAGTGTGTTAAGTTTGCCAGTCACTGTCTCATGAACCACCCGGACCTGGCCAAGGACCTCACAGGTAAATCAGCTGATATCAACTGACTTCTTGACAAATCGTACATTTTTGGAAAACCTGCGCTTCTGTAAAAATTGAATCGGTGTAAAACCCAAATCACTGCAGCGAGTCTGAGTGTACAATTCAGATTGAACGAGAAGTTGTTGGAAGTGGCTTTTAAGTTTTTTTTCTCTTCTCACATCCCACTCATTTGTTCCTGTGTTTCTCTCCCAGAATACTTGAGGGTCAGATCACATGACCCAGAGGAGGCCATTCGCCATGATGTCATCGTCTCTATAGTAACCGCTGCCAAGAAAGACTTGTCTCTAGTCAATGATGCATTGCTCAATTTTGTAAAGGAGAGGACCCTGGACAAAAGAGTAAGTGGCCAAATTCTGTGAATGTGTTTGCATGTTCTTATACAGTTTTTAATTTGTTGCAGGTAGGTCAGGACAATGCAGCAGGGGAACTTTCAGACTTATTTCATATCGGCTGATAATTATATCATGATATGAATTACTAAATCGGATTTTCTGTTGTGCTTAAAGAATCGCTAATATATTAGGAACAGAAATATGACCGGCAGAAAAATAATCAAATCTGTAGACATCTCAGCCTAAATATGAGTAAACCTCATTTCATTTTCAACACTCCTGGTCAGCACTATGCTATTCGCGTTCAAGAATAAAGAATTGTGCAATATGAGGTGTCTAGTTACCAGGAGAACAGCCCATAGTTATGTTACGGTTCGATTCCTCTTTGTGAACCTTCCTGCGTGCTTCAGCGATTGGGTCTAATTAATTAATGAAGCTGCCTCTTTGCTTTATTAGATGCTGTAGTTTGTGGTTTTTCTCCTCTTTTCGCCTCTTGTTTTCAGCGTAGATTTCATTATACGTCACCAATCTGTGTCGTATTGCATTTAGCTGCATGTTGGACTGTTTCATCCACTTTGTGGCAAATCATGGCCCTGTATAAGTTCGCCCTTTTTCCCTCTTGTGCTGACACATGAAGTTTTCTTTTCAGTGAAAACTCCTTCCCCCCCTCGTCTTACGATCCAACATTTGATACCGAGACATGTGGTGTGTTTAGCTAACTCCACCATCCCCGCTGTGCTAATCTGGGGAAGACGGCTGTTCATTCCTAAAGGACTGCTGCATGTTTGGCAAGAAATAGCTTTGTTTCTGTTGTGCCAAGTCAAGCAGTATAGCTTGTCAACAATATATAGGGCTTTTTTATCTATGTAGTGTTTACATTGATCCTGCCGCCCTGCTTAAATAAAGCGATAGTTATTCTTCTAGGGTTTATGACCAATGTAGAAACCAATAAAGCTCAGATTTAACTAGTTGTCTCTGTTTGTCTTCCTGTGTTATCAGTGGCGTGTACGTAAGGAAGCCATGATGGGTCTGGCATCGATCTACAGGAAGTACTCACTGCAGGGAGAAGGAGGCAGGGAGGCCTCTAAACAGATATCCTGGATCAAAGACAAGCTTCTTCATATCTACTACCAGAACAGCATTGATGACCGGTATGTGTGAGCATGTGTGTTTCTGTCAGTTGTTTTAAAAGTGTAGGATAATCAAAGCAACCCATGGAGGAAGTGTTTCCAAGTATTTAAATCTGTTTCCTAAAGATGCTGGTTATACTCTATACGCTTTGAGATTTTTGAATTCTTGAATCAACGGTTCATATTTAACCATGAAAAAATGGTGTTTGTTATTCCACCAACATGGAGAACCTGCAGCAGCTCTGCGGGGTCTGTTGAAAATCATTCTGTGAAACGTTGAGTCAATGAGCCATGAAGAGGCAAAGTGGGCACCTGCAAAAAAAAACTAAATGAAAAAACAACAAATTCAAAAAGCCCAGTTGTTTCAGATGTAGCTTCAGAGAAATGCTTGAAGGTGCAGTTAATCTCTGAATGACTCTTTTGCAGGGGAGCTGCTCAGCTGCCAACAGGAAAATCCTGTGTTGTAGCAGGCAGTTCCTGAGTGTGTGAAAGTGTGTGTAACTGGAGCTTCCAAAACTTCTCCTCTCCTGAGGTTTTTCCCGCTATAGGCTTTAACTGAAGCCTGCTATGTCGTATGGTCGCTCCCCTTTGCAGCGCTGGCTAACCATTCATTGCTGGTTGGCATCAAATGCATCAATGCACAAGCACAGGAATTATGCCACAGAAGCCAGATTTAAAAAATGCTGGTCTATTGCAAAATACAGGGAGACGTACTTGGCTCTGATGGGCGTCATCAGCATTTTGTGAACTCATTTGGCGACGGATCACAGATTTTTCTTTATTTTTAAAACTCCTGTACTTTAAATCTCCAGCTTTTAATTTGTATCCCTGTGTGCCTAGGTTACTGGTGGAGCGCGTCTTCGCCCAGTACATGGTTCCCCACAACCTGGAAACCTCAGAGAGGATGAAGTGTCTTTATTACCTGTATGCCACCCTGGACACTAATGCTGTCAAGTAAGTTTCTCTCACACACACACACACCTTTAGGATTAAGATAGTTCTGTTCATGTTGTTGATAGGGGAAGATTTGGAAAAGGAAATTATGGCTTTTAGGCCAAAATCAGCAAGTTATTTAAACTTTGATTAAACCCATTTAAAATAGGGCATTGATTCCTTTCCCTTTTGCCATTAGAGCTGTTTGCCTTTTCAGTTCTTTTCCCCAGCTTCTTCATGTTTGACGTCACAAATGCACTGAACACTGAGGCGCCCTCTCACCTCATTGTCCTGCCAAATTGGCACGTTCACCCCTGTGTGTCATTTCCATTACTGCTGATCAGACCCAGGGCTGATTAGAACCTGTCTGTCCTACACAGTCATTTGACTCAGAAGTAACCACTGATTGTATCCATGTGCAGGTTTTTTGACAAGTGGAAAAGGGGTTTTGGAAACAATATAATAATTTAATCTAGAAATAATTTATTTTTAGATAACTCACCTACTGGTTAGAAATAGTAATACATTTCTTACTCCACTGTTCTACTACAACACCTCATCCACATTTGAATGTCCAACCTTTTGATTCCTCCTCCTCTTCCTCTGTGCATCAGAGCTCTGAACGAGATGTGGAAGTGCCAGAATCTGCTGAGACATAACGTCAAAGACCTTCTGGACTTGGTTAAAAAGCCCAAGGTAATTCTGACGCTTCAATAAAAGCAGGCAGATAAATCAATGTACCCTCGCTTTGTGTTTCTAATCTTGTTTTTGTTGTTTTGTTATTTATCGTAGTCTGAAGCATCCAGCAAAGCTGTATTTGCCAAAGTCATGGTGATCACAAGTAAGTGATTTAAACAAGCAACTAGTGGTTTGAATTAAAAGCCTAATAATTTAGGGGGGAAAAATCAGAAACTGGAAAACCTTACTTCCAATAAGCTTTGAATCCTGCGTGTCTAAAGGGAACCTGCCGGACCCGGGCAAGGCCCAGGACTTTGTGAAGAAGCTGGCTCAGGTCCTGGAAGATGACGAGCGGATCAGAGATCAGTTGGAAACCTTAGTCAGTCCCACCTGCTCCTGCAAGCAGGCGGAAGTTTGTGTGGTGAGTTCCTGCGAGAAATTATATCACCTCCTGAATAGTTTCAGTTTCAAAAGGGAAATATTGTGCTCAAATAAATGTCCCTATATTTGATTTCGATTTTTGTAATTGCTCTGTTTTTGTTACTTGTTGAACATTAAAGCAGTATTTTAAGCTACATCTGGTATTTTATATTTTCATTTTCTCAAAGCATTTTGGCAGCTTTGATTCATGGTTGCATAAGAATGTCAGCAATAACTAGTTTGTTATGTGTTTGGTACCAAAAGGTTAAGAAAAAAACAATTTAAAACTACCTATGTAGAGTATTTTCATTCACCATATTCTGTGTCTTTGCTCAATATGTTCTCTACATTTTCGTGGTAAAAAAGTATTTTAACTTAAGTAAAGGTTGTAATTTTACTGTAATAACAACCACAAAACTTCACCAGGCCTAAAAATAGCAAAATTACAAACATGAAATGACTCAATCTCACAGAGAGCCATCAGCTTCTCTTCATTACAGATTTAGATTCTTTTTTTTTATACCAATATTCCCTTTTAATTATTTCTACATTTGATCTGCCCTTCAGAGAGACATCACTAAAAAGCTGGGCAGCCCCAAACAACCCAGCAATCCATTCCTGGAAATGGTCAAGTTCCTGCTGGAGAGGATTGCCCCTGTTCACATCGACACAGAATCCATCAGGTACAGTCATATCAACTCAGGGATGACAAATGGGCGTCGTGTTGAGATTGAGTCGCACAGTATTTGACCTTCTTTCATCTCTTCTATCATCCTTCAGTGCTTTGGTAAAACAAGTGAACAAATCGATAGATGGAACAGCGGATGATGAGGAAGAGGGCGTTCCCACTGAAGAGGCCATCAGAGCAGGACTGGAACTGTTGAAGGTAGAAATGGCAGCTGTACACCACTTTGTATCAATGATGAATGTATGATGTTCGAACTCATTAAATTATCTCATGATATCGCTCCATTTAACAAAAGGGTCTAAATTATAGGCTCTGTGCTCTGATCAGTTTTGCTGCTGCGGCGACAGAATGAATTGAGGTCATAATATTATATTTTTCTCTATTGGGGTTGAGTGAAATAATTAGAGAATGACAAACTGGAAGAAAATGAACATCCAGAAATGGAACGTGCTGTTCCTGCAGGTTGGCCCTGGGAGTGGAGCCAGCAGCAGTCACAGTAGTCATGAAAACATTTTTGTCACATTAATAATGATGGCACGAACATGTGTCACATCTTTCCTGCGAGCGTATTTCCAGCCCCTCTTCAGAGAGTATTGATCCTTATTCATCAGGAGTCGTCTGGATGTCTGAGCTGTCGTTGTTCCTCTCCTCAGGTGCTGTCCTTCACACACCCGGTGTCGTTCCACTCCGCCGAGACGTTCGAGTCCCTGCTGGGATGTCTGAAGATGGACGACGAGAAGGTGGCCGAGGCCGCGCTGCAGATCTTCAAGAACACCGGCAGCAAGCTGGAAGAGAGTTTCCCAAACATCAAGTCGTACGTTTCCATCGCCTCACTGATGTTTACAGGAGGATGTGTGCTGTCACACTCCAGCATTCAATCCCTGGCCCAGAGCACACTGCCCTCTGTGAGTTAACACTGTTATTACTGCTGGGTTTTAAACGTGTTCTCCTCTCCTGTCCCCCTAGTGTTTTACTGCCAGTACTGCAGGCCAAAGCAAAGAGGGGCCCCCCTCGCCAGGCGAAGTATGCCATCCACTGCATCAACGCCATGTTCACCAACAGAGACACACACTTCGCCCAAATCTTTGAGGTCAGTCAGTCTCATCATTTGTCTTTTTACTTTTTAACATATGAAATCAAACACTAGACACAAATCAGCTTTTTATAACCTTCTCAATTTTATTTTTTTGGTTTTATTTAAAAAATATTAAAAGGATCCCATCCTTAGCAAAACTCAGGTTTGACTTCATGTGCTGTTATCAGGAAAAACAGTGAAGAAACTGAACAGAGTCTTTCTGACTTGACGTGCAGACATTCTGTTGATTCTCCATCAGTCAGTGAAATGTTAAGTGTTTCCACAGCCTCTGCACAAGGGTCTGGACCCTGCTAACCTGGAGCAGCTCATCACGCCTCTGACCACCCTGGGTCACCTCGCTCAGCTGGCCCCAGAGCAGTTCGCCGCGCCGCTCAAATCTCTCGTTGCCAATTTCATCGTGAAGGATCTGCTCATGAACGACAGGGTACACACGTGGTCTTTTGTTTTGGTGAAAGCCTGAATCGATGCTGCTCTGAGCTGCTTCGACAGATTCATATCATCTGATGTCAGGTCTTTACAGTGTTGTTGTTTGTTGTTGTAGATTCCAGGCAAAAAGACGACCAAACTTTGGGTTCCTGATGAAGAAGTATCTACGGAGACTCTGGCCAAGGTAAGAAGTGAACTCTGTTATTCCTAAACATTAATTATATAAATGTCCATATCATCATGATCTTGTTTTGTATGGTTTCTGACCTCTGACCCTCCTCTGTTCAGATCCAGGGAATAAAGCTGATGGTGAGGTGGTTGCTGGGAGTGAAGAACAACCAGAGCAAATCAGGCAACTCCACCTTGAGGATGTTGACTGCTATTCTACACAGTGACGGAGACCTGACTGAGCAAGGCAGGATGGGGTAAACGATAAAGCCTATTCTTCTTCATCAGACAAAGTGTGTGTGTGTTTCTGGAACAGCTCAGAGAAACCTTTGTCTCCAGATAAGAATCATGTAATTCCCAGTGAAGCGCTGGTTTTTTTTGGGCATTGTGGAGCTGAGGGGACGCAGGGGATTTAATCGTAAGCACATTTTCAGAAGTATAAAGAAATCTTTGTCTCCGTCTCCCTCCTCTCATCCTCCAGTAAACCAGACATGTCGAGGCTGCGGCTGGCAGCGGCGTGCGCCCTGCTGAAGCTGGCACAGGAGCCCTGCTACCACGAAATCATCACACTGGAGCAGTATCAGCTGTGTTCTCTCGTCATCAATGTAAGAACGGCCTCATATCCCCTCCTATTCAGAAAAATGTCTTTGCATCATAGTTTTGATTTCTATAGTTTTGATTTTATATTGTTTTTAAATGATGTATTACTCAATCGTTCTCTGAACCCTTTCATCGCTGTCTCCTCCTCCTCATCATCATTGTCTTTGTTTTTCTCGCTGCTCCACAGGATGAGTGCTACCAGGTGCGGCAGTGTTTTTCCCAGAAGCTCCATCGTGGCCTGTGCCGCCTCCGGCTGCCTCTGGAATACATGGGCGTGTTCGCTCTGTGTGCGAAGGACCCTGTCAAAGAGAGGCGGGCTCATGCTCGCCAGTGCCTGGTGAAAAACGTCAACATTCGCCGAGAGTATCTCAAGCAGCATGCGGCACTCAGCGGTAAAGAGAAACATCATATGACAGTTGTTGTTTATTGTTTGAAGCAGCTGTAAGACAGTCTGTTGCATGAAATTTGAAACTAAGTATTGCTCTGTACCGTGTAAACGTTTTAGACACTAAAAGCAAAGATTCTTCTGAAAATAATGACCTGACCAATCAATCTTTATTAATTACCTTCCAACCAGTAATATAGAAAAACTTCAATCAATCATCTTTCCAGTTATTCTGTGTCTAGTTTCTTCAGTCTCTTTATGTAATGTCAGACTGGAGATCAGATCTCGATGGGGGCCTCACCATCTGTTTCAGGATTGTGTAACAAATAACAATCTGAAGCTCTTGCACTTGACCGTAACAAAGAGGCTGGGATAAGAATATTCCAGTCGTAGCTCTGTTGTTATGAAGTAAAGGTTTTGATATTTACCTCATGTGCTCCACAGACAAGCTGTTCTCTCTGCTGCCGGAGTACGTGGTGCCCTACACCATCCACCTGCTGGCCCACGACCCGGACTACGTCAAAGTACAAGACATCGAGCAGCTCAAAGAAATTAAAGAGTAAGTAGTGAATGACAAAATCCTGGTTGCTGATTACAAATGTCACAAAAGAATAATATGAACCCCCCCCAGTTTGTTTTCTGCTGCTACTGTTTTATTATTTACATTATTCATACATTTCATCTGCCAAGAGCTTTAAAGAAAAATGCTAACAGTCATGGCTGCCCGGTGTGCTGATGTGAAACCTCTCCTCCTCGTCAGGGCTCTGTGGTTCGTGCTGGAGATCATCATGGCCAAGAACGAGAACAACAGCCACGCCTTCATCAGGAAAATGGTAGAAAACATCAAACTGACGAAAGACGCCCAGTCCTCCACCGATCCCAAAACCAACGAGGTGCACACGACAAGTTCATCTACTTTAAATACACTTATAATATAAGGAATATGCCTTCCTGAGTATCCTCCTCCTAACCAGACGTGTGTGTGTCTCTCCTCTACAGAAGCTCTACACAGTGTGTGACGTAGCCATGAACATTGTCATGTCGAAGAGCACCACCTACAGCCTGGAGTCTCCCAAAGATCCGGTGCTGCCCTCACGCTACTTCACCAAACCCGACAAGGTTGGTGCTTACACCCCCCCCCCAAAAAACATGCTCCGGAAAACCATTTAAAAAAGCATTTTTTTAATTATACATTATTAGTTTTAGTGAATGCATGTAAACCTCTTTGAAAGGTGCATTTAAGAATTCCAGATAAACAGGTGATATGTACTTTCCTACTTGTGGTAGCCAATAGGAGCCTGTGTCTACACACCGGTGTTTGGAGTTAACCTCCTGGGCTTGTTTCCAGAGGAATGATCACATTGTGACTAATAACGCTGTTTGGCAGAAAACCCATCTTCTCATAATCCTCACCATGTGTTTGATTTTGTGTGTGGTTGTTGTTGTTCTCTTTCAGAATTTCAGCAACACAAAAAACTATCTCCCACCAGAGATGAAGGCCTTCTTCACACCAGGAAAGGTAGGCCTAATCAAATCTCTATGAATTTAGTTGTTTTTGTTGAATGGAACTCATTTCTGTTAAACTCTTCTCGTCTCCTCCAGCCCAAGTCTGCAAACGTTCTGGGGGCCGTTAACAAGCCGCTGTCGTCAGCAGGGAAACCGATCCAGAGCAAAGCTTCTCGCATGGAGACGGCCAGCAACGACGACTCCTCGTCAAACCCCGGTTCCCCACAACGCAGCAAGACCAGGTAGAAAACACACAACACTGTACACAGCTGTCTAAAGGCAAATACAGGTTCAGACCCTGATGTCAGCCGGTAGTCTGCACGAAGACCAGGTGCAAGGAAACGGTCTCACAGCACAGAGAGTGAAGCTGTTCACTGAGTTATGCACATAGGTTATGAAGGACTAAAGAAAGAAAAGGTGACATTTTTTTCTCTGCTGTGTATAAAATAGTAATAATTGAGTGATTCTTGTATTTCAGACTCGAGAGCACAGAAATGGATCAAAGTGAAAACGAGGACTTCAGCCTAAAAAGAGCTGACAGCACCGACAAGGTATTACACCTCATTATATATATATATATACTGACATTGATGTGACTATAATTCATTATAACAGCTTCTATGTTTTCTTTTCATGCTCTTTAGCTGCTTCACAAGTGAAAGTTATTTGTGTTAAATCAGAGTGAAAATGATCATCAGCGTTCTCTTGAGTCATGTGTATAAATATTTTCTGACATCTTCATCAATCATCCTGAAAATATCACTCAGTTGATCTTTGGTGCCTCCAGCTCCAGTTAGAAAGTTATTTTTATCATAGTAACTGTAATTTAGTTTTTATTACATTTAAACACTTTGGTTGTTTTATACAATTTGATCATAAACTTCAAATCTTGTGAAACTGTAACGTTACAAACAAAGAAAACAGGACGTTTCCCTGATTGTTTTACTGTTGCTGCTCAAATAAACATGAAACATTATCTCACACAGTATCTTGGCACAAGTAGAGACGGGCGTGTTGCTGTGATCCGGTGAAGTGTCGCCGGTCATAAACCCTTGTGTCTCTGTGTTTTGATTCTACTGAGCAAACACCAGCTGGATTGAAGTCAAGATAGGATCAGCAACAACTCTGTGTGTCAACCGTCGCACAAAACAGGCTCCACAGCAGCTGCGTCGCCCTTTTGTCTTTAGTTTAACTTTAACAATCCTCCAAACATATAAATTGGATACATAGATTTTAACTGTAGTCTTCATTACAGGTATTCAAAAATAATCAATCACACAATCTGCAGCAGGAAGCCGGTCGTCAACCCTTTTCTCACGTCTCTTTCACAGGATATTGAGAAGCCCCGGGGTCGTAAGCGTGGCTTGGCCTCCAGCGAGGACCAGGACAGCAAACCAAAACGCGGGCGCAAGAAGGCGGTAGCCAACACGACCACGGCCGCCGAGACGGAGGAGCAGTGGGACGAGGACAACCGGCCGGAGGACGAACAGAACAGCCCGCCGAAGAAAGGACGCAGGGGCCGGCCTCCGAAGTCCGCCGCTGCCAGTCAGGACACACCCGCAAAGGGGAAGAGGGGGAGAAAGAAGGCAGCTCCTCCACCAGAGGAGGAGGAAGAAGAGGAGGAGGAGGAGGAAGAAGAGGATAAGGCAGAGGAGGAAGTAGCAGCAGCAGAGGAGGAAGAGGAGGAGGAGGAGGACAAGAGCAGTGAAAATGTGGAGGTGAAGACCAAAGCGGGAAGACCAAGCAGGACGCCGCGGCGATCACAAGAGTAAGAGACAGAACACCAGTCGTCTGTCCAGTCACTCAGCGTCACTCATAATAATAATTCAGATTGAGTCCTGTCAGTTAGATTCAGTCTTGATTCCTGTTTTCCTCTCTGAACAGCTCGGAGTCCACAGAGTCGACTCCACAGAAGAGGAGAGGACGTCCGCCCAAATCAGCTCAGCCGCCGGCCAAGAAACCAGCGTAAGAGGCTCAATGATATGATTTCACCCACATGACGTCGGATCTCCTCCATGTTTGATTTATCTTCAGTCGTCAAGTTCAATCACAAAAGTTTTCCTTAGCTCAAGTTCAGAAGGGGGCAGTAGAGCATCAAAAAGTTGTTTGCAAAATGCCATTTGATAAAAGCTGTAGAAGAAGAGTCTCACTCTTTTCTGTGAGATTCTAACTATCTAGTGTTTGCTCTTACGCTCTGGCCAAATCCTCCAGTGTGTGTTCTGACAATTAAAAGATAAAAATTACTTAATTCAAGAGAGGTCGAGCGTTTAAAATCCTCTGGCGTGCAGCAGCGTTCATTTCCTGTTTTATCAGCTTCTTTTAGCACCGTGACAAAAAAAGAACTGTTGAGTCAGGCTGCAGCTTTGTGCCCGTGTGTGGTGCTGATGTGTCATCGTCATGTTTTTACACAATGTCTTTCTGCCACATGATGAATCGTTCTGATTGCGTTTGTGTCCCCTCGTAGTCGTGGCGGTCGATCGAAGGCAGCTGCTGCTAAAGAAGACTCTGAGGAAGAGGATGAAGAAGAGGAGGAGGAGGAGCAGGAGGACGAGCCAACACCGAAGGTACAGAACGGATCACATTCGTCATTTCAGGGAATTCTGTGTCTTAGACCAAGAAGAAGAACCCAGATTCCAGTCCAGAGTTTTCACTTTGTTTGTTTGTTTGTTGTTGTTGTTTATCCCTCAGGGTCGCAAGAAGGCAGCTGGGCCGAAGAAGATGAGCTCAGAGGAGAAGATGCTGAGTCTACTCTAAAGTCGTGGACGAATGACGTGGGAAAGAAAAACATGGACATTGAACTTTTTAAACTTTTCATACGCCGATGCTCCCTACTGTTACACAAACTCACACACTTGCATATACCACACGCACACAGCATCAGTACATCCAGTGTCATCAGCTGTGGTTTGTTGCATCGTGTCGCATTGTGAAGATGTCCGCCACGTTAGGTAGAAACGGTTTTAACAGAAAAACGGCAAAAAAGATCACGCTCTTGTAAATAGTCTCTCGTGTCTGTTCCATGTTCTGTTGTTGTGTTTGATGCTGACTGGGGGGGGGGATGCTGCGAAGCCTTTACCCACCGATATCATTATTATTATAATTATTATTATTAAAATGCTCCCATTAAGCAGCGTTGCTTATCCGACTTCCCTCTGTGTCCCACTTTTAAAAACTAAATGAGATTAACCATTATCTTTTGTTTTGTGACCTTAATTGTGTCATTTTACCTTGAAAAAGACAACATGTGTTTTTGTTTACAGATCTGTATATTAATACGTTTTTTGTTTGTTTGTTTTTTACCTTGTTTTGAAAAGCTATTGTCAGAAACCTGTCCCAGCGTAGAGTTGCCTCTAAAATCGATTGTAGTGTGCGTCTCATTTTTAGGTTTGTGTTAACCGGTAGACAAACGTCCTGAGCAGCCGTGGTTGTAGTTTTACTGCTGATTTAACTTGGCTTCACATCCACCCAGTCACATCCTCCGTTGTATCAATATAATTCTCTATAAAACCTGACCCGCTCCGCTTCTCTTTATTTCACTTGTCTTCACTTGTTCCTCTCGACACCAGCAGCCGGGATCCGGCAGCTGAGACGCTGATGGACTACAGTTTAAAGTTTTTTTTCTAAATACAGAAATTTAGTTTTGAACTGAAACCGATATTAGGAGATAAAAATGTATTGGTACTGATTTTAAAAACGTGTGTGTCTCTCAGTAGCGTGAATCCATCCAAGTCCCAACAGAACCACATTTAAATTCACCAGACTTTGATTTTGATTTGGTGGTGCTCCAAAATCCCATATTAAAGCACACTATTATCAGTCTCTTAAACCTGCATGATTCTATTCAACAAGGGCCGTGATTCATCATTTTGAGAAATCTATGCAAATGTTAAAAATGCTGCATTTCATAATGTTAGAAGAAAAAAACCTGGATCCTCACCCAAGTTAAATGGGCTCTTCACTGACCCAAGTCGCATCCAAGCGCAGAATTTTTTTCATAATCTTGGCGACAGGGATGAAACAAACTCCTTGGCAAAGGTGATATTTGGCAACGATTCCGAAGATGTCGTTATCAAAAACCTTATGACAAAGAAATGTAACTGCCTCTTAATATTAAGCAGTTTTAACCATACAATCTATTATAAATATCTACAAATTAAAAGACAACACAAACACCAACAAAGTTATTGAATATTAAATAAGAAAACAACTTGATTTTCGATTATTCTATAAATTAAACGTTTTCATATCAGCAAACAAACACAGATACTGATTTATCTGTGACGGATGATATCGGCTCACCCATAAATTGTCTCTTTGGTTTTGGTTCTTATTAAATCTCACCTGTTTGAAATCCCAGGGAAGAGTTTGAGATGTTGAGGCCGAACAAGCTTCTGGTTCTGAATCATCTGTGTCCAGAAACTGAGCAAATGAATCTGCTGCATCTTTTATCTGCTCCCAGGTTCAAAACAGAAAAAAGCTAAGTGACATCATTTTGACTTGTGAAGGTTTCGGAGCCTCACAAACAACCAGAGGAGATTCATTCATTCATGCAGTTGAGGTATTGACGTAGACAACACGGGAGCAACCACATGTTTGATGTGGATGAACACCTAAAACCCACAGATTAAGAAAACCTCTCAGTGTTTCACCACCTTTTTATTTGTTCCTGTGTGACTCACTGTGCTTTACATTAGTGTATGTATACGTACGTTTGAGATCTGAACTTTCTAGCACAGCACAACTCGGTGGAACATCCCACCACGTTCACACCCTGGTTATGATCCATGACCGACCATAAGCACTGACTGGTTTCCTACATCAGATAAAAACACACCTGCTCTCGGAGGCAAATCTAATGAAGGTCGACCGTCCTCGTCTCCGTCGCTCACTGAGCTGAACGTCTCTGAGCTCCTGTTCAGATTCACTCAATGAAGAGAACATGGACTGTGAAAACTGGTAATTAGAAACTTAATGCTCCAATTAATTAACCTTATCCTTTTGTTTTATGCAGTTAAATAGGGATCAACAGCGTCATTTTTTGAAATCTTTTTATTTTATCTTAGTTCACTTAAAATGAGAAATGATCTTTATGTTTGTGATGCATTTTCTTAGTCTTGAATTATTGGTTCACTGAGATGACAGAAAGGTAAACGTACCAGTTTGCTCAGGTCACCAGTGTTTTGTCCAGGGACTGAAGTTGTTTGTTGACAGTTGATCCCATTTTAATATTCTTAAACTTGTATTATCTGTGTAAATAACCAAAAGCGTTTTTCCCAAACTGTTTTGATTGTTTTTGATCTTCAGTGCTTATTAATAACCATTCAAACTGCTCATTATTTGATGATTTTCTCTGTAAAATATCATAAAACTGACATTTTGTTAAAACAAAACTTTGAATAGTTTGAATAACTAAGTTATTAGAAAAAATTGGGATTCAAATATTATCATAAAAAGGTAAATTAATTTGTTTCTGAAAAGTGAATAATTGTTTTGGCTCAACACAATTATTAATTATATATATATTATATATCTTCTAAAATATTTAAGGCTCAGTAACTCCAAGTTCACACACACACACACACACACACACACACACACACACACACACACACACACACACACACACACACATGCATGTGTTGAATCATGGACCAAAATGTCCAGATGCACTAAGAGGCCTGAGTTTCCGAGCAACAGGAGCTGAGAGCAGGAAGATAAGGAAGCAGGGTGACCGTGGTGCAGTGTGGGTAACCGGTTCTGCTGTTTGCATATCTCCTCCTCACCCCTCCTCTCTCACCCCCACCCCCCTCACCCCTCTCACCCTCCTCCTCACCCCATCATCTGCCTGATGAACTTGATCCAGTGAGAGATGCAGATGAGGCTGTGACATGTGACACTTGAATGGCCTCCTATGAGATTAGGAGCTGAGGATGTATGATAATGGTGCTCGTGGAGGTCACGTGGAGGCTCTGGCACCTGGGTCACCCTCCTGCCTCGGTCCTCTCGATGAGACCTCATGGATCAAACTGCGCCCTCGCTCCACTGGAGATTGATCATTCGTGGATCTCGCACCATCAAGTTGTGCCCTGAGAGCTTCGTGCGTCAGGCGCTCTGGGTAATAATTGACAGGTTTTGGAGAGGTGGTGCGTGCGGGGGGTTCACAGCTGGCTGGCTTCACTCCACTGTCCCCTGTTTAATCACCGGAACCCCTCCAAGCATGGTCAGGTGAAGAGCGGAGCGGAGAACTGGACGTCCGAGGCCAGAACAGCCCGGAGCCATGCGCGCCCTGCTCGCCCTCCTCGCGCTGCTCGCCCCCCTCGGCTCCGCCAAACCCAACGCCGGCCTGAAAACGTGGAGTCGCTTCAGCAAAATGCCTTACCCCGGGGACAAGGCTTTCCTCTACGACACCTTCCCCGGGGACTTCGTGTGGGCGGTGGGCACGGCCGCGTACCAGGTGGAGGGCGCGTTCGAGAAGGACGGCAAGGGGCTCTCCATTTGGGACACTTTTACGCGCGGAGGGAACCGGATGGTCACCGGGGACGTGGGCAGCGACAGCTACCACAACATCCACGCCGACATCCGAGCCATCCGGCAGCTCGGGGTCAGCCACTACCGCTTCTCCCTGTCCTGGGCCCGGATGTTCCCCAACGGGACGCGCGGGAGCCACAACGAGATCGGCACCAACTACTACCGGACGCTCATCCGGCGGCTGAAGGAGATCCGAGTGCAGCCGGTGGTCACGCTGTACCACTGGGACCTGCCCGAGCACCTTCAGCAGAGCCTCGGCGGCTGGAGCAACCCGGAGATGGTGGGCATCTTCAAGGAGTACGCGGACTTCTGCTTCCAGACCTTCGGGGACGACGTGAAGATCTGGATCACCATCGATAACCCGTTCGTGGTGGCGCGTCACGGGTACGGCACCGGAGTGGTCGCCCCCGGGATCAAGAGCGACCCCGACCTGCCGTTCAGAGTGGGACACAACCTGCTGAAGGTACACAGCAGGGGACACGTGGTTTCACACTATATACACATTTATGATAAATCTGTAAGTGTTTAGCATAATAATAATAAACTTTATTTATATAGCAACATCCCAAAACAAGATTTACAAGGTGCTTGTGTCTCCAAAATATGTTTTTATTTAATTCTGTGGTGGAAGAATTGTTTTGACTGAATATGTCAAAATGTATATCTAATCATGTACAATATTAATAATAATATATTACTCTGTATCATTGCACTATATACTTTATATTGCCCTATGTTTTGATAGTAACGTATTTTATTTATATTAGGCACTGGCTAAGTATTTACTTGATATATACTTTATTTTCACTTATATATTTTATACTTAATACTTTCTTTATTCTATTTTAATCGTGTTTTTTGTACCGTCACTGTTATATCATGGAGCAACCTGGCACATAAATTACTTTCTGTCTTTAAAAGTCCATCTTATCTTACCCTTTCTTTTCTTATAAAAAAAATAAAGTACTTCACTAGTATTGTTATTAAATAGTATTTTGACCGACCTGTTATTATAGAAATTGCAGTTATAACAAGCTAGTTTATAAACTGTGGACTTCATTTATAAAGTATTTTCCTGTTCTTTATTGTACTGTAGCTGATGAGCAGATGGATAAACAATATTTCTCTCCGTATTTAAATTAAAAAGTATATATAAAAAAAGAAGTGATATCAAAGTAAAGTACAGGTATCTAAAAACATATAGTTTATTTTACTGTTTTAACCTTTATGAAAGTTTCTTTCCATCATTCTCAAACTTTGACTTCTCTTTCCCTCATCATTTCATAACCATGTTCTCCTTCTCCTCCTCCTTCTTCTTCTTCTCCTCTTCTTCTCCTTTTCCTCCATCACTTCTCTCTCTCTCTCTCTCTCTGTGTGTCCTCCAGGCTCACGCGGCCGTGTGGCACCTCTACGACCGGCACTACCGCCCCCGTCAGCAGGGCAAGCTGTCCATGGCTCTGGCCTCTCACTGGATCAAGCCCAGCCGCACCCGCCTGCAGAGCCTGCGCGAGTGCCAGTGCTCCCTGGACCACGTCCTGGGCTGGTTCGCCCGGCCGCTGTTCACCGACGGGGACTACCCCCCCTGCATGAGGGCCAGGCTGGGCTCGCGGCTGCCCACCTTCACGCGGGAGGAGAGGGAGCAGGTGAGGGGGACGGCGGACTTCTTCGCCCTCTCCCACGGAGCGGCCCTCAGCTTCCAGCTCATCAACGACAGCCTGAAGTTCGGGCAGCAGGAGGACCTGGACCTGAGGATGCTGCTCTACTGGGTCAACGCCGAGTACGACAGTCCGCCCATCTTCGTGGTGCAGAGCGGCTGGTAGGGGTCTCTCCTCTCCTGGTGTTTCCTGTGTGTTGCTCCGGGTGTTTGCTGAACACTTTGATTTCACTGCTGCTCCTCACAGGTACGTCTCCGGCACCACAAAGACTGAAGACCCCAAACACATGTACTACCTGAAGAGGTTCATCGCTGAGGCCCTGAAATGTGAGTTCTGACCCGTCACAGCAGCACGGAGATCAAATCCCTGATATGGACATGGAGCCATTTGCAACTGAGACATTAAGAGAAGTGACCACTTCAATCTGCCTGTGTTTGTCTGTTTCTGCTTCTGTATGTCTGTGTTTGTCTGTGTCTTTCTGTGTTTGTTTGTGTCGTGTCTGTGTCGGCCTGTCTGTGTCTCTCTGTATCTGTCTATGTCTGTCCTTCTGTGTCTGTCCGTTTTTGTTGGTGTCTGTGTCTGTCTGTTTCTCTCTGTGTTTGTCTGTGTTTGTCTTTGTTTGTCTGTGTCTGTCTGTTTCTCTCTGTGTTTGTCTGTGTTTGTCTTTGTTTGTCTGTGTCTGTCTGTTTCTCTCTGTGTTTGTCTGTGTTTGTCTGTGTTTGTCTTTGTTTGTCTGTTTGTCTGTGTCTGTCTTTCTGTCTGTGTGTCTCTCTGTGTCTCTCTGTGTCTGTCTTTCTGTCTGTGTGTCTCTCTGTGTCTCTCTGTGTTTGTCTGTGTCTCTCTGTCTGTGTGTGTCTGTGTCTGTGTCTCTCTGTCTGTGTTTGTCTGTGTCTCTCTGTCTGTGTGTGTCTGTGTGTCCCACGCAGCGATCGTGATAGACAAAGTGAATGTGATTGGCTACACCGCCTGGTCTCTGATCGACGGCTTCGAGTGGCACAGGGAGTACATCATACGACGAGGACTCTACTACGTGGACTTCAACACTCTGGACATGAAGAGGGAGCCCAAGACGTCTGCCACCTTCTACAGGTGAACACTGCTGAGAAGAACAACACTGAGGCACAGATGATTAAAAACCTGTCGCCGTGTTTTCAAGTTTAATTTAGTCACTTTGCTGAGTCGTTACATTTTTCTACTGAAGGTAAATAATTGACGGTTTCACTGTTGATTCAGTGGAAAACAACTGTTGCAGATATTAAACTGAAATTGTATCTTTTAACTTATTAGTTTACACAACAAACAAATGTCTGGTGTAAATTATCTTAATGACAAAGACCAAATTACACTTATTTGTAATTTAATTGTTTACCTTTTGAATATCATGAAACGTCTGTTAGTGTTCACTACACATATAAACAGTAGGTTCAAGAACGTTATTGTCATTGTGCAAACACAAAGAAATTACAAAGGAAAATACACATATATATAATAGAAGCTATCATATAACAAAAATCTAAGCAAAAGAAGTTATAAAACAAAGTTATTGCAGAGTAAAATTATTAGTTCTTCAGTTTTCTGCCAGGAAAGAACTACCCTTTATTTATTTTGATCTGTTTAAAGGCTATTTAATCTACAGTTATATAATCTATAGATGTAGTTTCTTCCCTCTCAGCTCCTCCTAATGTGATCATCATTTTTTATTTCCTAAGAAACGTCATCCAGAGAAACGGTTTCCCGGAGCTTCCAGAGAACAGACCAGCGCAGGGAGTGTTCCCCTGTGATTTTGCCTGGGGCGTATCTGCCAACTCCATCCAGG